>JAODLD010000038.1:19442248-19471456 GCA_026781065.1 Mormyrops boulengeri
CCACACCCCCCCCCGTCTCCCCACTCCCCCCGGGGGGGGGGGGGGGGGGGGGGGGGGGGGGGGGGGGGGGGGGGGGGGGGGCTCTTCCAGGAAAAACCGACATCAGACTTGGGAAAGAGTCATTCTCGTGACTGTGGTGAGATTTGTGTCGTTAAAAAAACGTTTTAACAAACAAGTTTTAGTCCACACCTAAAACTGTAAAATTGGTAAAACTCTGGATTGAGGTTAAATAAATTTTCAAAAAAAAGAGATGAATGCAGCTTGCACACAATTTTACGATAAATGGTGTTATCACACAAAACAGGTTAAATGTAGCTTGTGTAATATTTAATAACATTTGAAATATTCAACATATGAATAATATAAGAAATATAATTCTAGCCTTTATCTAACTGGGAGTTACCTTCATCCAAATTTCAAACCTTTTAATATGTTACAATTCACTTATATACTTTAGCATACAGTTGACCAAAGTTTCTATAGCAACAACTATTACAGTACTTGAATTCTAAGATGGCAATAAACACCTTAATTGATATATTTAAAAATAAAATCTCGAACAGTACAATTACTACAATTTAAATCTTCCAAATATCCTTTAACAGTAAAATCATTAAAAATAAAATAGAACCTTTCACAATAACACCATTAACATTAACATGCCTTCCTCCAGAGCAAAGCAGTCAGGACGCAAGTCTGAAGGAAAACCTTGTCTGGAAAGCAAATTCCCTGTAGGCTCAATGCAAACACGGCTCACAGACACTAAAGGCGCCTATTAAGATGTTACCTCTACCCGTTTTTATCACGGTGGCCTTGCTGTGTAATTTCTGGGACCAGCTCACATTTCTCCCGCGATAATTCACCGCACTGCGCTGCCCCAAGCACTGATACGTCATGTTGCAGAACGATTCTGCTTCATCTATGCATACATACAGACTGTGCAGCCTACGGGAAATGTAGTATGTAGAATGTTTTCCTCCGTTTTGTGTATTTAAGACAGCATTTTTACTATGCTTGCTGAGATTATTCGTAAATATAAACAGTAATGGAACCAAACATTGTTGAAACGCCATCATTAGTTTCAGGCGAAGGTCCTCTGGTGACCGTGATAAACAGACATTCATCATTCCGTGGGTCCACACTGTTCTCACTGTTACTTACTGCTAAGATCGTTATTATGATTAAAGAGCTCCTACTTATGATTCTTTTGTCTTTCCTTTCATTATATATATTCGGTCAACAAAGTACGACCCCGGGGTAATTTTACGTCCTTGGTTTTTAACTGGAGAAATGCCCCGTATGTTCAGTTCGCAAAACATGCATCTATTTTTTCATATTTATTATGTATTTTTTTAAATATATATTTATATATATATTATATTTGATTTAATTAAGTCTTTGTATGGAGATCCTCTCACAGTCCAAAAAAATGTTAATAAGTGGAGTCTGAGATTATGCGCTCGCGCATGTGTGACAAAATGATCGCGTGCCAGGGGCACCCAGGGCTGCCTCGTGCTTCCTGCGAACGGCTCGCGACCACCTTATACTGGACAAAATGAACGAAAATGGAAAATGGAAGGGAATACGGAACAATATAATCTATCCATATACCTTCCAACCACCGGGTCACGGGGGAAATATGGTCATAGCGCATGTAACACATATGTGAATTTAACCCCACTGTGTCTTGTATAGTGTTTTATTTGGATTCGCAATAAAATAGATTATTCAGTAGGTTCATTCAATGCCCAGCTTAAGTCTACGGCGAGCCGTACTTAGAGTGACATGCTTAGGGTTGTGTTGCAGTTCTCTGGCTGCTAAACTGGATGTTTCATTATGACTTCGGAGCCTGAAAATGTTCCTTAAAACAGGTAATTATAAAACGACTCTATAGTTATGGTAAGTATATGTATTTGTAATACCCACAGCCAGGGGCGTTGCTAGAGATTTGTCACTCAGGGGCCCTTGGAATCGTCCTAACTTTCCCCCGCCTCACGGCGCCACTGTCCACCATAATACTGCAGATAATACCGCTAAAAACATCGTTCCCAGCTCTCCCATGCTGTTTCCACACCACAGCAGGGTAAAGTGCACAGATACCGCGGGTGGGTATGTATGTATGTATGGGCGAACATCTGGACCGGTCGCCATTTGGTTGACTTGTCCTTTGCTATGATGTGAAGTATAGTCGGCTTACTGTAGGTTCTTACATTAAATGTGATATACACAAAGTTAAATAATCAAAGTGAAAAATGTGGAAATGTCACAGCACAAAATTATATTTAACCCAAAGAGAATACATTTTAAAAAGAAAAAAATAACTATTCAATATAAAGTGGAACATATTAGCCTTGTTGCCGTTCAGTGACGCTCGAAATGAATCATCAAATCTGACTTAAACGGAATGTTTTTTTTTTAAGAAAATAAAACTATTTAAATGTAAAAAAAACTTAAACAACTAAACAATCCGTGTATTTGAAAATATTATAACAAGAAAAATAAGTTAAGCCATATATAAGTTATATTGCAGTATTAGAGATCTGATTTTGCATAAAATGAATGTATTTTTTAATTTATATTTCACATAAAATTCATTCAATTATACATAGGCCTGCTATTTAACCTTACCTTCCTTGGGACTGTGTGACAATGTATTTTATTTAAAATGCTTTCGACACCTGGCAGCCATATAAATACATACGAGTATCCTCATGCATTTTTGATCTGCTTCATCTGTAAGGTATTAAGGGGGCTAAAATGTGCGTTATTTGCGCTCCGATGTTTCAAGCAATAAAATTATCATGGGCTGTAATAGGTATTGGAGCTAAGCAGATTTTAATCCATTTTTACATCGGTAGATTTGGCCTTCTGTGGGTTTACGATCGGCTGGCGGTTAAAATCTAGCCTTGTCCAGGGGAATATAGATTTAGCAAGTCTGTGGAAAATCCGCACATATAGCGTTGATGAAGGAATGCAGCCATTCGCCAAAATTATAATGAGAGCTGTTCATACCCGCCGATTTCTCCCATATCCAGTACACTCCCGATTTACCATTTGTTCCGATCATCTCCGCATCCACACTTTTATGTTATAGTGACAACCAATTCCTTGAAGCGGTTTAGAGTTACCCTGTTCAGCTACACACCTAGGTGTGTCAATGTACAATAAATAAGGTAGGACTATACAGAACGTTTCATTTTATGCAGTGAGCTTACTCACTATTGCTGGCTGGGAATTTCATAAGAGTGATATGAAACATGAAATGTGAGACTTTGAGCTTGAAATAAAACATCCCTCCTTACAGATCTTAGGCACTACACACTTAGAAAAAATGGTAAAACTTTGTACCTTTTCTTGTCACTGGGGCTGTACCCTTGTAATTGTACATTTCAAGGTACGTTCCAAAGGTACAAACAGCATTAATGTACCATCAATGGTACAGAAATGTTCCTCAGAGTCCATTTTTCTATCTTAAAAGGTACATTTATCTACAGCTAAGGGTGCAATTGGCAGACCCTTGAGGGTACAGTCCGAGCAACAAGCGCAACACTGCAAACAGACCCTGGAACTGCTGATCAGGCATCAGAGTGCTTGACAAGCCAGTGACAGTGCTGCCTGTTATACAGGCTGAAGGACCAGCTGCATGTACACTGTAAAATCTAGTATGTTGACTTAGGTGAATTTTTTTTTGCAAACTCATCGCCTAAATCAAGTTCAATGAACTTACAGTAAATCAGTTCTCCTTCATTATTCTGAGTAAAACTTAAGCCTCTATTTCCAGCAGATGCTCTCATCCAGAGCGACTTGCCCTTTTCTTCAATTCCAGAACAAACCCCCCACAGCAAGTTGGGGTTAAGCGTCTTGCTCAGGGACCACAACAGTAGCGCCAGAGGTGGGACTCGAACCCGTGACCTCTTGGTCCACAGGCAAGCGTCCGAACCACTAGATCACCCACACCCCAAGCTGGCATCTTATAAGTTAACTCAGCTTAATTATTCTAAGTAAGTAATACTTAAGCTTACTTTGTATAAGTAAACTCGGCTTGATAATTCTGAGTAAGTAAGACTTATGTAGCTTACATTTTCAAGTGAGCACTACTTATTTTTAATTATTAACCTCACCATACCAATTTCAGTAACTGATTTTCTGGCTCAGTTTACAGACTGCCTTTAAACTGAAGATTACTGTACAATAAGCACTGCAATCTATGTAAGAAATCCATTGAAAAGAATGAAATAAGCAGTTTATATGGATCATTTATTTTAAATGCAATAGTAAACATGCACATGTATAAAACGCATAACCGTGAGCACATGTATCAACAGTCACCGATGCAGTGGCCTCATCTGTCACTGTATCCTGTGAAGACACACAAATGCAAAACAAGTCTTTAGATTCGGTACTCTACGGTTCAGTTGACTGTATTAACTAAGAGCAGTGACCAAAATGCTTCATGTGTTGCTACTGGCGAACAAAGCTGTGGCCTTATCTGTATTAGAAAAAGTCCATCTTTCCCTCCACACACTGCAAATTTTTTAGAGTCAAAGGAAGTGAAACTGCCCCAGAGCATCACTGAAACACTAACATGCTTCACTGTAGGCTTGTCGCTTTCGGAGAAGCCAAGCAGATAAGTAACGGAGAAGCCAAGCAGATAACTCAAGCCACTGTAATTCAAATGCTTTAACCTTTGCTACCCAGCACTTTCGGGTGTGTGTGTGTGTGTATATATATATATATACACACACACACGCACATAAATGATTGGGTGTATCTGGCACGTGTTGTATTTCAAAGTAACATTTCCACTCCACACCAAAACATCATATTCCTTTCTTGAGAACAAGTATAATTGAATAAGAAATGGGCTGAAATACCGACCGTTTATACTGGACGTATATGTATAGTGCTAGATCAATATTAAAATGATGATGTTTGGGGCATTATAAAAGCATTACGAAGGTCTCCCCAAACAGTCACTGAGCCCCGAGGGGCTTGTAATATTTATAGTCAGAAACGCAGCGCAAAATAACCTAAGTAACATTTAGGAAAGGCGTCTTGTTAACGGCTTACATGCAGAAACCTCCGGCCGATACATTTTGTACTCCTAGGTTCTCTGACTCCTCCTGGTCATGTTCTTAAATGGGTAATCTCTAAGGTACTTTAAAGATTTTGTATCCATACAGTACCATGCTTGATTATTGACCTCTAAAGAGTCATCCTCGGGATCAACACGTAAATAACCCGCCATGTAACTCTTAATATCGACCAAAGAGCCCCTAACCATAAACAGAAGGCGCATAGAGATAGTGACATCTGGTGGCGGATTTCGGAATATCTTTCAAATTCAGCTTATATCATTTACTGACGTTATGACCAGGGACTGTTCCCCAAAGTGTCTCCACCACTGAGGGGTGATCCACAGAAGTACGACTTCTCAGTTAGCTGGATTAACTTAAGATAAGTCATGATTTTCCAATAGGATTGCCCCGTACTTAAACTCTTACTGGGGTAATGGTGTATATTATCCATTGTCATTTTAAAATTTCTGTTGTTTTGCATCTATGTTAATCCCTATTATACATTAATGTTAAATAAATTAATTGTTCTGGATAAACACATGAACAAAAAGACAGAACCACAATAATTACATGATTAAAGAAAATATGATGTTTATTTTGTGCACTTTGTGCAGTTTGTGGCCACTGCAAGGGCTAAATTATAATGGTTAGGCGACTGGGTCAGACCATCTTCAAAACAGCTGGTCTTGTGGGGTGTTCCCTGTATGAAGTGGTCCAAGGAAGGCCTGTGAACCGGCGATGGGGTCATGGGTGCCCCAGGCTCACTGATGTGCGTGTGGAGCGAAGGCTAGCCCGTCTGTTCTGATCACACAGGAGAGCTACTGTAACGCAGATTGGTGAAAAGGTTAATGCTAGGTATGATTGAAAGGTGTCTGAACATACAGTGTATCAAGCCTTGCTGCGTATGGGGATCAGCTCCGTCCCTCCCTACACGCAGAACACGCGCTGTGCGAAGGGCCCCACGATCCATGGGGGCCCCCATTTTCCGCAAGGGGACACATTCTCTGCAAATGCGCAAAGGATGCGCATCGCTGCCGTGAGGCGCGCGTAGAGCACCAAGTCAGCCCAAGGCAGGAGAGAAAAAAGAGAGACGAGTAATCTGACACCGCAAGGTTGTAAACCTAAATCGCATTTTGTGATACAGTCATTTTGCAATGGGGCCTCAAAATAAAATTCTGTGTAGGGCCCCAGTTTGGCCAGGGGCGGCACTGATGGGGATATTTGGTCGTTGACGGGTCAGAGTGCCCATGCTGACCCCTGTCCACCACTGAAACACCTACAATGGGTATGTGAACGTCAGAACTGGACCATGGAGCAATGGACGGAGGTCACCTGGTCTGATGAGTCACGTTTTCTGTTACATCATGTGGATGGCCATATGTGTGTGCGTCATTTACCTGTGGAAGAGATGGCACCAGGGTTCACTGTGGGTTGAAGGCAAGCCAGCAGAGGGAGTGTGATGCTCTGGCAATGCTCTGCTGGGAAATCTTGGGTCCTGGCATTCATGTGGATGTTACTTTGACACGTACCACCTACCTAAACATTGTTGCAGACCTGTCTTGGTGTCAGATACCACAGGACACCTTCAGAGGCCTTGTGAAGTCCATGCCTTGGGAGCTGATTTGGGGAAGGGGGACGGATGCAATATCAGGCTGGTGGTTTTAATGTTACAGCTGATCCTTGTGTATCTCCATAAATCCCCGTTAGTCGCATACGCCGTTGTAACATCACTCATCCACCAGGTGGCGCCCCGGGGGCCTGTGAACTGCAATTATAGCGTCTTTCTTCCACGACGGGGCGCCTCGCGTTGTGCGAGCGTGATACTTTGTTACGTCTCCTGGCCAGCAGGGGGCTTCGCGGACCGCCGGGGCTTTGATGTGCTGCAGCTGTTAGTGGTTCAGCGTTACTGACAGCTTCATCCGTGAAATAATTGAAACGGGAAAGGCACGCTACTTCTGCTCTTCGTAGTCAAGCGGCTTTTGTTCTTTTTCGTCCAGTTTGAGTGTCGTTACTCTTACTCCGACCACAGACTTTAACGCAGTTCGATATTGGGTTTAAAGGTAAGTAAGTAGCAGCTTCAGTTAGGCTACATAAGCAGCGTGTTGTCTTTCATCGTTTTACATAGTTTCTGTCCTTTATTGCCAATAGATGTTTAACTTCTGCGTTGTAGCTGGTTTTGTGTTTTATGTAGTGTGTAGCGCAATCGGCTTAAAGCTAACCCGCGACTCTGTGTACAGTGCGGTTGCCTAGTAACGGGTTTTAAAGAGACAGACCACCATTGCTCTGTAAATTGCTAATTTACTTCTCTCACTTTTTCTTTTTCTGGGGAATCCTATTAAACCGACTTGATAATGTCTATCTGTTTTGTAGTTGGTTATAGTTTGCTTAGCTGTTGGTTATAGTTAGGTTAATTTATTAATTTATAATTGGTTATAGTTTGGCTAATTTGTTATATTTAAAATGCACAGCTAGATATTGCCTAAGCAAACACCATATTATTTGGGATTTGAACATGTAAAGTCACAAGGTGTTTTTCAAAGGAGCTTTTCATGTTGTTGCACTGTTCTAAGCACCCATCTTAGATAACTTGGATAACTTGCCTTCCCAGAAGTGTCTTTAGAAGTTTTCTGTTCTTTAGATTGTGAGAAATGCTGATGGCTGTTTATTGTATGATTTTCTCATTTTGGGCACAGGTGGTGAACGTCAGTCCAGGATCATTAGGAGGCTCACTCTGCCTGACCTGTTGCTGGTGACATTTCTTGACCTCACTGTATGAGGTGCCAGGAGGTAAATCTTCGCTTTCGTGGCTTTGGCTAATTATTTTTTAATAAGTAAGAAATGACTTGAGTTTCCAGTTTCCAATTTTAAATGAGTGTGAGAGGGGATCATGCCATTGCGTATGTTAAATGATGTGGGTGAGACTGTGACCTTGCACCTCAAGGGTTGTGGGTTCAAATCCCACCTCAGCTCTGTGTGTGTGTGTGTGTGTGTGTGTGTGTGTGTGTGTGTGTGCGTGCATATGTGTGTGTGGGGGGGAGGGTTCCTCTTGCAGTTCAAAGACATGCAGTTAGACTATTTGGTGTCTTTAAATTGCCGTTGATGTATAAGAGTGTGTGGTGTGCCCTGTGATGGCCTGGCATCCCATCCAGGGTGTTCCCCTGCCTCTGCCCTGTGCTGGCCCTCCCAGAACCCCCACCAGGATGAGTGGTTGGAAGATGGAGGGATTCAGTTAGTTGTTGCTGTTGGTATAATCAAAAAGGGGGTTTCACCCATAGCTAAATGTAATTTGTCTAACAACTGTTAATAGGATCATTGCAAATGTAAATTTTTGCTGTGTTTTGGGATGCAGACATCAAGGAAAAATGGCCAACCTATGTGAGAGCTCTCTTCAAGAACAGAAAGCTAAATTGGCCAAAGAAAGAGTGCGTTTGGGTCAGGATCCACCATATATGGAAATGAGGGTGTGTCCTCCTTTAATCGCTGTACTGTAAATATACACTCTATTTGCTGATATTACTCACCTGTTTGTAGGTCATTGTGTTTCCCTGTTTGAAGTGGGCTTTTCAGTCACATGTGAACGCTAAACATTTTGATAGGTTGAGATTGAAGTGTAGTTTGTAATATAGTGTGATTAGAAAACTGTAAAGTAGGCTAGGCTATGTTAGGTGTACTGTACTAAAATGCATTTTCACCTTACAATAGGTTTATAGGAACATAACCCCATTGTAACCTGGGGGAGACGCTGTGTGTGTATATATGCACACTACAGGGCAGAAGTTTGGGCCCACACTGCTTTGTCAAACTTATTACAAGAAATACTAGAAATACTTAAAACAAGTGTAACTGGCTGGTTTTCAGTATTTTATACCTTTTTATTAACATATTATTTAGCCACAAAGGCTGAAACTATTGGTTTTGAAGAAGACATATCAGGTCTGTCTTCAGTGCATTGATGTTCACTTTGTGCTGGAATTCTATTTACTAATGTCAGACCTTGATTTGCTCTTGGTCTCTCTTGATTGTGTGTTAACTGATAGCCACTTGTCTGCCTCATCCCAGATCAGTTTGTGAGGTTTAATGCACTGTCTGCTCCTCATTGCAATCTTCTGTTGTACTGCGTCACAGCTGATAAGTCAGAATTTTTGATAAATACTTGTTGTTATACTTGTAAGGTCTATAAAGGCACAGCTAAAAAAAGGTTGACAGGAAGCAACTGACCAGAAACGGTGACATCAAAGGCTGAAGATCAACACTTAGTTGTGACATGCAGAAGAAATCAGAAGATGACTGCAGAGGTCTGAGGGCTGCGATTAATGTGAACAGAGGGAAACCGGCATCTCTTACTACAGCCAAGCAAAGACTGAGAGCAGCTGGACTGTGTGGTCGAGTAGCTGCCAGAAAACATTTACTTTATGGCGTTAACAAGAAAAAGAGACTATAGGCTAATCAACACAAACACTGGAGTATTCAGGACTGGGAGCGGGTCTTGCGGATGGACAAAAGTCCATCCATGAGACAAGTTGGACCAACAAGTTTGAAATGAGCATCTAGCAAATGAGACAGAGCCGTGTTTGCGTGTTTGAAAAGGTGCTGGGAGGGTTTGGACACAAGTTATTTCCAAAAAATGCTGGAAAGGATGCTGTGAGTCCGTGCTGCTGTGATAAAGGCAAGGGGTTGTTACACTTCAAAACCAGTTGGTTACATTTGTTTTAAGTGCTAATATTTTCTTGCAATAAAAATTTGAAGAAGCAGTGTATCTTTTTTGTTTTTTATGAAATCGGAGGGTGGGCCCAAACTTCTGGCCTGTAGTGTGTATGATATTTTTCGTTTTGTTAATCAGTGTAAAATGTGTTGTGGGTGATCCTGAGTGTAATTTCTCCAAATAGGCTTTGACTGATGATGCGTACAAAGCTTCCGTAAAAGAAAATATTCCCCCCTCCATGAGGTCCCCCCCTCTGAGTCTGCAGGCTCAGCATAAAGGTACTGCATCTGCGGCCTCTGGGGCAGTCTGGGTGCTCGGAATCTGTCATTATGAGGGACAGAAATGTGTCAGTGTGTGTGTTACTGTCACAGGGATGCCTGGCCCTTCGTTTTCAGGGGACAGCTTTGGGGCCAGTTTGCCATTGGGGGGGGATTACGAGAGGAAGAAACAGCAGCTGCAGCAGGAGCTACGGCTGGATTATCGGCGCTACATGGCTCAGGTAACCTCCAGCGAAGGGGCGTACCTACCGGTATGGGCTCTCTTAGCTGAAGTACGTCCTGTTAAATAAGATGAGGGAACGTTAAATGATGAACGACTGAATGTGCGATGACTGATGTGAAAAGCAGAATTGTGTGGGAGTCATTTCATGTGACTGAATCGGATTATTGAACAATGAAGTAGTGAAATGAGACAAAATGCTCCTCAGTGACCAAGGAGGTCACAGTGTATCTGTTTCTCTTACCAACCTGCAGGAAACTTCCAGACCTAGGAAGGAGGTAGTGTTTTTATCCTCTATTCTCCTACTGTCCATGGAGCTGTACGTTTACCTGTAGAGTTAGTGTTTCCTGCATAATGCTAGGACTGATGATTGTATTAGTTTGGGTCTTATGCACTTGCATGATCAAAGGTCACGTGGACGGTACCCTGGAAGGAGAAGTTTACTGTCAGTGTCCATAGGGGCATCTGGAAGGGCTGCTGCCCCAGAATCGCTGGGCTACCGGTCACTGGTCCAGCTGGTGTGCGTACTGTGTTAATGCTCAGGAGCAAGTCTAAATTTAATTGGGTTTGACATCCGCATATCTTTTCATTACCTCCGCATTTATCTCCGAGTTGAAGGACTGTCTTCCTATCCTTTATAGAGAAACGATCAGAGCACGATCGAGCCCAGCCAGCACCTCGGCCTTTCACTACCCATTGGCGAGAGAAAGTCTGCTAAGGTAGCCATCTGACCACTCTTTGTGCAAATGGCTTTATAGTGAAAGGCAGGGGGCGCCAAAATGAACTCTGGCCACCTTCAATGGGCTGGTCATGCCTGCTATCAGTATAGGTCACCTGATACTTTAAAGGGTGTGCACAGGAATCATCATTAATGCAAGAATAAAAATGTCAGTGCCAGGAACCATTTAGCTGAATATTTCATGGATTCTTCATGCACTGTTCAGTTGATGGTGTTTAAGTGTCTCCGTACGGTAATGCACTGTTTGTTCTACGTTTCCCAGGAGAAATTAAGGATTGAAAGGAACCATGAGTACAATCAGTTCCTTAGGGGTCTTGGAGAAAAAGTCAGGGCTGTGCAGGTACATTTCCCGGAATGCAACTGCTTGACACGCACTTACAGCAGGGCTATTCAATTAACGGTCCTCAAGGGCCAAGCGCTTCTGATTTTCCAGCCTTCCTGTATCTGTGAGTCAGGTATGAAGCCTCTGTGGTCAATCAGAATCAGTAATTATTAAACTAACTACCTGGGAGAACTGATCAGGCTGGATTTGGAATCGAGGGCCACATTTGAAGGGCCCTGCATTAGAAATTACCTGAAAAGTACAGGCCCTTAAAGCTACCTTTAGATAACAAAAGACATGAATAATAACTGTAAGCATAATAAACATTATGCTAATGCAGTATAATGTAAGAAAATCTTCAGTACAGAAGTACTGTTCAGTTGATTACTTTTTTTGCCATTCTGGGTTCACATGGCTTCCCTTGCTGCAGGTCGGTGATGCTGATCCTCACTCAGCTCCCAGAAGCATGCAGATTGTCAGCCTAGGTGCTTCAGACGTCAACCTGCACCAGCCATCCAGGAGGGATGCTGCCACCTTGACGGAAGCCGAGCGGAGGCTCCGGCCAGGGGGGGGCGGGAGCCGGAGCCAGGGGCCAGACGAGGGGACTCACCGTCCACCCTGGGAGGATGACGACTCCGGGATGGACTTCTCGGAGGACGAGTGGGATCATCTGGCCAAGAGACGGCCTCGGGTGGGCCGCCAGCCCGGCCGTTTGGAGATGAGGGGGCGGCGGGCCCGTGCCCCAGACAGGTTCTACCCCGCGGGTGTCCTGCTGATGTCATACAGTGTGCCCTGTCTCCTGTGCGTCCCTCCAATCCCACTTTCGGTCTCATTTCACAGAGGTGGAACAGAAGACCTGGAGGATAATGCAGAAACACGACCCTATGCTCAGACCAGGTGCCCCTCTGACGCCGCCTTAGAGTATGAGGCAGTTGGTGTGTGGGCAGCATGTCCTGAGCACCATCTCGCCCCCAGCTGTTAGATCTGTGGTTCCTCACTTCAACCGATGGTGAGTCGTCAAAAATATTTACTTATTAATTTCCCAGAATTCCTCAGGGAAGGAGAAGGCATCAGCCCCCTGATGCTCCTGATGAGGAGAATGCAGAGGACAACCGGAAGACGGCACCTGTGACACCCAAACATGTGTACGTGTCCCGCCTTCAGATAACAAACAAAATCACCAGATGAAATGAGAAGTTGGCCAATAAGGCAGTTTCTTAAAGCAGAAGATTGGGGCTTTATTGACTTGATGTGATGGTCAGTTATTGGATGATGCTGCTGTCTTTGAGAGGTTACTTACAGGGAAGCGACAGCTTGATTAACAATAATGGACCAGATGCAGTCAGCGATCCTGTCGGAGAGATCGTATCGATCCAGCACGCCTGACTCAGAGGCTGAGGAGTGAGTCTCCTCCTTGGAAACATCGTTGCAGTAACCTGCGGATGCGCTTGTGTGTCAGGCCGCGGCTGCCTGTGGAGGCGAAGGGCATGGAGAGGTCCAGGTCAGCTGGCGGCAGGGACCGGATGCAGTTTGCCACCGGACTGATGATCGGTAAGAGCAGCATGGTCTCTACGTGCTGTCGCCTCATCCCTCGTGCTGTGTGAGCGCCGCCATTTTTTCGCCAGACATTTTAAACATCTTCTGTCTTGCTTCAAGCATCATCTGTCCTGCAGAAGTGCCACAGCGATGACGCCTGCTTATAAGGCTTGCCTTCCATCTGCTGCTTTCATTTTCTGTTTCGTTAATCCTTTCATGCCTTCATTTGTCTTTTAGCTAACCTGTAACTATAGCAAAACATACTTGTAGCATTTAAAGCTTGGAGCACGTCGCGCTAGTTCAGGCTGGAGATGTGTGCAGACTCACTGCTGAGGTCCATCCAGGCCACGTCTCTTTTGCATGGATGGCTTGTGTGTGATAGCGTATGCTGGTGGCTTTTAAATGCAAGGATACCATCGAGCTTAATATCAAAGCTCCCCTGTCCGAAGGGGCTGGAACGGGGTCCCGTGGTAAGCATGCGGTACTTTGACCCCGTTTCCATCACGAAGTTGGGCCTTGAGCTCTCCAACGCCGGCCATTATTGGGGTAGGCTCCCGCGGTAATGCTGTGGCGATCTGCATGACAGGGGCCGCTGAGGGACAAATGACCAGGCAGAAGAAGAAGGAGCGATACAGACAGGAGCTGCTGGAGCAGATCGCGGAGCAGCAGAGGAACAGGAAGAGGTACGCACTCCGGGACTGGAGCCGGGCTTGTGTCGGGCTCATAGGCTCACGTTCTGTCACCATGTGCGGTTTCTGCTAGATTTGGCCTGGAATAGAGAGTGCAGGCAGGGGTGGTAAACCTCACAGAGACAGACAGATGGTGTCTTTGGGCGGATGGGCTCTCGGGGTTGTGCGTGCGTCTTAAGTAAAGAGGCGTGTTGCTGTGAATAGGGTCAGGGGCCCCTTTGTGCTGTGAGTTTGATCCTTTTCGAGCCTCATTCTGCTCTCTCTGGCAGAGAGAAGGAGATGGAGCTCAAGGTTGCTGCCACAGGAGCTGTTGACCCAGAAAAGCAGGTGAATCTGCTTTGGGTTTGACTCGCAGAAAAGAGTACAGAGATACAGTCCATGGTTCTGATTCAGGGAATCCCGTATTATTAAATCAGTTTTTCTCAATCCAGTTCTCAGGGTCTCCCACATTTGTCCACATTTTTGCTCCCTCCCAGCTCAATGAAGAACACCAAATACCTGGTACAGGTGTGTTTTCAGAGTTGGAAGGGAGCAAAAATGTGGACTGTCTGGGGGGTCCCCGAGGATTATGTTGAAAAACGCTGTATTAAATCATTAGGCCACGTCAAGGGGCTGCCCAGCCTGCCCATATGCCTTCCAGTCCTGACTCTGTATTTTCGGTAAATGTTTACTCCACAGCCTGACCGAATCAAGCATTTCGGGGCAGTGAGCCATGACCAGGACAGCACACGTGATGTCCCAGACAGGCCCCCCAAGGAAAAGCCCCCTCTGGACACAAAGGAGAAAGCCCCCCCGGCCAGGCCACGCATAGCCTTCCAGTCTCCCCTGCTGGACTACAGCGCCACCTTAGAGGCTCTGGCGGGCACTGGAGCTGCAGCGGGCCTGACGGCCAATGGGCTCATTCCGCTGGCTCAGTCCGAAGACCTCCACAGGAACCTGTCTAGCACTCTGGGAGAAATTGCTGCCTCTCAGTATGTCGTCATGTCTTTCTCTGCATATGAATGCCACGTACAGAGTGTGAATGGGCATTACAGCACTTTGCTTTCAGGGGGTGCTGTATTGCGAGCAGTTCCCCCATGGGGTTACCAGGAATTCGTACATTACCATATGCAAAGTGTTTGTTCTGTTCTTCAGAATCCACATTGTTCCCCCTCCTGCTCCTCCCACGGTCGCTGAGGCGTACAGAACTCCTTTTGACCAGGCCTACTTTTACTATGGAGTCCGGAACCCCCTGGACCTGGGTTCGGCCTTTGGTGAGCACTGAGCGCCTGGCTTTGTGGAGGGGCGGGGTCAGTTTCCGCTGTGCTTCATAACGCGAGTTGATAGGCTGGCCTCCAATAGGCTGGCCTCTTCCACCAGTCATCTGTTTGACTATATTCTTTTCCAATCAACGCCCTTCTAACTTTCCAGCAGAAACTTGTTAGGGTGAGTCTGACTATGTGGTCTGTCTTTTAATTTGTTGCTGTTTGATCCTCTGATAGGTGGGCCAGCTGGAGGCGGAGCCCGTGCTGGGACCTTCTTTGCACCCGAGCATCCTCAGGGTCAGCTGGGTCATGCAGAATCCATGCCACAGTAAGACTTTATCAGCACAATTTGAAAGGCATAGTGCATCACACACTGACAATGGACATGTGCCTTTTGAATGCACACACTCCCTGTGTTCCTGGGGTGAGAATATTATCAGTCAGTCTGTCACTGCCATCCTGTTGGTTGATTTACTATTCAGTGACACTGATAAAAGTCGGTCAACATGGGATTTGTTAACCAAACAGTGTGTTTGCAACAGAGCCGCTTGGCAATCAGGGCCAGTGTTGGGTGACAGTGGCATCACTGCCCTGCCAGGGCCGTTGCGCAGGCGATCGAAGGAGAGCGTGATCAGCTACCAGGATGCACTCAGGCAGCAGGTAACCCAACCCTAACCCAACATCCAGGGACGGCTATCGTGTTTGGGATGGCTATCGTGTGATGGGTGCCCCCTACAGGCTGTCTGTTAACATTAACAACGAATAACGATAAATAATGCCAGCATCACACCATGAGCATGGTTTGCCTCCTGTTTCCTGAATACCAAGACTCCCTCCCTGGTCTTGTTGATGTTGACCGAGAAGTTTTTCTTGCACCACTCTGCAGACTGACTCGTTGTCAGTGATCAGACCCACAATGGTGGTATGTAAACTGGAGCTGTGAATGGCTATATATTCATGTTCCAGGTGGAGTTCAGCAAGGGGGCCAGCACACTGCCATGAGGGGTGTAACTGCAAAGCATTGCATAAATAATTTATTGGTTTTCAAAATTGGTTTTTGCTTCTTAATGCTGACAATCTTTGTAAGTCATACTTGGAGGACATTAAGGTCAAATGCATCTGCCCCCTCTAACAGAACAACTGGCTCCACTCTGGCCCCCCAGTTGAAATGGTCTAGAACAGCCACTGCCTGCTTTGTTTTCTGGAGAGCATCTTGAGTGAATGAAGAGTCCAGACAGTCCTGTCAACTCTCCTCTGATTACAATATCAACCCTAAAGACTGACCTCATGCATAATAAATATCTGTACCCCACATCGAGAATCTAGAACAATGTTCTGACCGTGTTCTTACTCCGACGCCCGTTAAGAAGCAGACTCCCCTACTGTGGCTTTTCTGCAGATTCAGGAGCGGGAGGAGCGCCGTAGGCAGGAGGAGGCGGAGAGAGAGCGCTACGAGACCCGGCTGCAAGCTGAGATGAAGGCCTACAACCCCTGGGGGAAGGGAGGGGGCGGAGCGCCCCTCAAAGACCATCAGGGGAACCTCCTCAGTACGGGAGCACCGTCCTCCTCGTGACTTCACACCGCCCCCGCAGGAGTAATGCTGCCTTAGTGGGGCTGATGTGTTTCAGAATTCCTTTTCTGCCAGTTCCATGCTCCTATGTGATTAATCTATTAATTTTTTACTGATACTGTTAATAATAATAAGGTTTATAAGGTACTGTTGTCAGTTTCATTCATAATGGGCTGGTATCAGTATCAAAGTCGAAATTTTGGTGTCAATCCAGTTCAATAGTGGGCTATCTAACCAGTTTCATGAGGTAGCTCACATTAATGGTACACATTGTGAAAACTGGAAGAAGCAGTACTGGCTGACTTGTGGCTTGTGTGTACCCAGCGGACCTGAAGCAGATGAACCGGTCCAACAAGGAGACGTATGTGACCCCAGGCTCTCGGGACCAGGGTGCAGCTGGTCAGGTGGACGCGAAAGTGCCAGCTTCTCAAGGGCAGGATGCAGCTCCCTCGGGAAATGGGATGTCAGGTGGGGGGGGGGGGGTCGGAAAGGCCCACGCTCTGCTCACACTCTGGGAGATGTTTCTCTGAAGGTCACAGCCTGCTGAAGCTCGTTTTCATTCACCAGGCTGCTCCCATGCATCGCCCTTCGCCAGGGGCAATGTCTTTGTGGACCTACCTACTCCGCAGCAACTTCAGGAACAAGAGAGGTATAAGGACATCCTGAGACAGCAGGTGTGTGAGATTCTGCTCCTGTAAGAGTGGTACAAGGACAGCCTGCCCCTTTAAGAGAAGTACGAGGACAACCTGAGATAGCAGGCTTGTGACATTCTGCCCTTTTAAGTGTTCGGATTGGTTAAATTAACAGGAAGTGCTTCATGCCACGTAAGACTTGTAAAGCTGGAATTGTGATTTCTGCTTCTGAACCAGGAGAACCAGCCAAACAGGTTCTGAATGTCACACCAATCAAACTCCTGTGCCTGTCCATGGTTGGAATTAATTTTTACTGGAATGATTTACAAAGATCCTGCAGCCTTTATCTGTATCCATTGGTGACTTTTAAGCATTTAACTATAATTTTCACAACTTTCCTGCCACTCCGGCATTGACTATTCTGTTGAAGAAAGCAGTGCAGATATCAGCTGCAGTGTGCTCCTCAGGAATACAACTGCATCTCCCAGTGTCTCCTGGAAGCTCCTTTCTGAACAAAGGGTCAATGTTTGAGGGATGTGAGGGATTGTTGGGTCATGAGGTATCTGCACTGAGCATGTGCGTCCTGTGTGGGGCGGGGCCCACAGATTGAGGAGAAGAGGCGCAGGGAGGCGGAGGAGCAAGAGCGTCTCCGGTTGGAAGACGAGAAGGAGGAAAGGCGACTGGCCGAGCAGAGAGCTCACATCCAGCGGGAGTATGAGGAGGAGCAGGAGAAGAGGAGGCGCAAGGAGCAGGAGGTATGTGTAGTTCCGCTGCGTGATGCCTAACTAATCACTGTCACAGTGACTCCTGGCTGATTAAACACTCCAGGGGTCATGTTCATTGCCTCCTTGCATCCCAGGCTACAGGGCTACATTGGGGTTACTGGGAATGATTCACAGGTACAGGGAGGAAGGAGGGGATAGTGTGGCCAGTGATCTGCTGGTGAAAGTTAAAAAGCATTTCTCTTTAATCCTACCCCCCCAGCAAATGGCCAAAAATGACGAGCTGGTCAGGCAGGCGGAGCAGCGACGCAAAGATGCCGAGAGGAAGAGGCGTGAGGAGGAGGAGCAGCTGAGTGCCGCACTGAAGGAGCAGTATGAGCGGGAGAGGCAGACGCGGTTGGAGGAGGTGTGGCTCTGAGACTTTTCACTGCAGGCCTTGGCTTGAGGGCTCTGAGTCTCTCCATTGTGGATCTCGCACGGTCCCTCCTGACATCTGCCCCGGTTTTTCCCACAGAAGGTTCACAGGGAGCCATCGCCACCCATACCAACTCTGCAGAACAAGCTGGCCGGTCAGCGCACGGTGCCCCCGCCCTCCTCAGACACCCCCCACTCCGCGTCTGTACTTTCTGTGAGTGATGCAGTCTGTAGGCTCACGGGGTGAATCGTCATAATGAGAAGCAGTAGCTGGCACGGGGTCACGTGATACGGCCACATCTTGGGGCTCGGATCACTCGCTGAGGCCGACGGAATGAGGGTCACTGTGGCTGCATGTGCAATTCCTCCCCAGGAGACCTCTGCCCCTGCCCCGCCCTCGCCACCAGTGCCTGCTCACAGAAACCAGCAGAGGGCAAAAGGTATTGTACCCCCAACTTCACTACCCTGCACACCACTGGCTGCCGTGCGTAAGCATAAGCAAAGTAAGCGCCCGCTTAAGGCCCAGCAGCCACCAGGGGGCACCCCATCTTATCAGTATCAGAATGGAAGGGACATGACATACGACAACGAAGTTATTCAAATTTTAAGGCCCCAAAAAAGGCATGGGCATAGATGAGAACCCACTAATTACAGTTTTACTAACCCTGTATCCTGTGAGCAGCTCTATTGTGCTGCATTGACCTGCACGGTTTATATAGTACTGAGATCCACCATCTGCCCCTGTCAGAAGAGCACACCGGTGTCGTCAGGGAACTGTCAGCCCTGCGCAGACAACTGCGCAGCAAGCAGAGGGTCTTGGAGGAGCAGCTGCAGCAGCGTGCATGGACAGAGGACCTGGAGAGTCCCGGGAGCATGCGGTATGCTGAGGCCCCAGGCAGGGTCATGTAGCGAGGGTCTGGCATGGGTAATAGATGGGGTGTCATGTGAAGCCATCTCAGCAGCTAGTGATCCCCCTCTGCTCACATGGTAGAGCAGAGGACTGTAGAGGTGAGAAGAGTCTGATGCAAGAAAAGAGCAGTCATTTTATATTTAAAATGAATAAATAGGTAGGTAAATAAATAAATGAAATGTATATTAGGGCTGTAAGTAGGTATATTATTCGCAATCACGATTAATCATGTAAACAGTGATTAATCGCATGTTCATCATATTTGTTAAAAATACATTGTGATTGATCACCTACAGGAAAAATTGTATTGCTGATCAGATACATTATTACGTTATCGAACAAATAAGTCAGCATCTTGCTACTGTTTAAACAATTCTTCAAGTACAAAAACATTAAAGAGGATTTCTCTGGTAGACAATCCTGTGACAGACTTGACTTTGTATATGCCTTAAATAAAGAAATGACAAAATGAAATGAAACAAAATTTACAATAAATCACTACCATAGCGGTAGTATAACTATAATAGGAAAGAAATAGGCCAGGCAAGATACAGAACAAAGAAAGTGAAACAAGGGAAACAGCAGGGGGAAATAGACATTGATTGTATTTAGAACTATAGACAGATACAAATATAGACAAATATTATATTACATTACTAATGAGAGTCACATTTTAAAAAATGAATTCAAGTGCAAGAAGAGACAATGTTTCTATGTATGTTTGTCATCTACCTATGGGTATCTTTAAGGATGAAATTTGAAGGAGTCAAATTCACCATTAGATACATGTAATGAGCGATAAAAAGCGAAGGACTTCATTTTGTTATTAAAGGATTTGACATTTTCTTTGTTTTCTCACTTTATTAAGCATTGTAAAACAACTGCATAAAATGAGGGTTACTTGCACATGCGTTGTCCAAATTGGGCTTCTGGTCAGAAAGTGACGGGACGGGAACAGGAAAACATTGTGGTACAGAAAACTCAATAAATGCATTTCCGGGGCTGTATCTTATGCTGTGGGAGGTTGTTTTTTATTGTGTTAATTTAAAATTAATCACACACATTAGTGTTAACTGTGACAGCCTGAATTTGTGTACACACACACACACTACATGGACAAAAGTATTGAGGCAGCTGGTCATTATACCTACAGGAACTTTTATAACATCCCATTCTAAATCCATAGGAATAAATATGGAGTTGGTTCCCCCTTTGCAGCTATAACAGCTGCCGCTCTTCTGGGAAGGCTTTCCTCAAGATTTTGGAGTGTGTCTGTGGAAATTTTTGCCCATTCATCCAGAAGACCATTTGTGAGGTCAGGCACTGATGCTGGACATGAAGGCCTGACTCGCCATCAACATTCTAGTTCATCCCAAAAGTGTTTGATGGGGGTTGAGGTCTGTGTGGGCCAGTCAATTTCTTCCACACCAAACTCACTCGACCATGGGTGAGTTTCCCAAAGCCTTTACAATGCTACGTCGTTCCTAAGTTCTGTGTTACAAGATAGAACTTACGAATGATCTAGCGTTAAGAAGGCTTTGGGAAACTCCACCCTATGTCATTATGGACCTTGCTTTGTGCACTGGGGCACAGTCATGCTGGAACAGAAAAGGGCCGTCCAGAACTGTTCCCATAAAATAAATACATAATTAATTTTTTTATATAGTTATAATGCAGTTCATTAGATTATATTAGAGGTATGACGGAGGGAAGACTGAGTCACAATGATCTTTATTTTGAAATCCTGTTGGAACCAGCACTGAGACCCTTAGGTCGCTGGTTCGAATGCGGCTCAGACAAGCATGATTGTTTTTGGGGAAGTGTGTAGCTCAGCAGGTTAGGACACCATACCTGTGATCGGAAGGGCACTGACAGAGTGATGTCACCATTGCGTCCCTGAGCAAGGCCCGTAACCCTCCAGGGACCATCTGACCCTGATTTTTCAAAAAAAAATCTATGTTGTTTGGCTACAAGCATTTGCTAAGTAAAATGGAATGGTTGGTTGGCTCTCGTTAGTCTATTTCTATGTGCAATTTCTGAACCATTTCCTCCCACTATACCCATCCTGCTGTTCAATTGTCATGCTATATCCCAAATTCGGGCTACATGCAGTGATCTTTGCTTGTGGCCCTTTAGGTTAAGGGAGTGCCCTCCTGTGGACGTGTTTGACATGGCCCGCATGCGCCAGCAGGCTCCTGTCAGGAGGCCCATGAACCTGCAGAACATCCATGACTTCAACCAGCTTAAGTACAGAGGCGCGTGTCCCGGCCCAGTGACCAGAGTGGAGGGGTGTGTCTGCGGAGTCAGAGAGGCATCCCTAACATGGTGTGTGTCGGTACAGATGGTGAGAGTCGGGAAGAGGTGCGGCAAAGGTTCCCAGACCCCCCCACTGACGAGCAGAGCCTGGAGATACAGCAGCAGGCCTTGCTGAGGGAGCAACAGCGCAGGGTGAGGAGGGCAGATGCTGCAGGTAAGCTGTATCCCTGGAGGCACAGCAGGGGGCGCTCTCCCATCACAGCTGCTGTAATCCCCTCCGTCTACCTCCCCAGGTCCCCACGTTCCCCTGACTCAGTGGTCTGCCCCCCCCCCGGTGAGTCTTACTGAAGGCGCTCTCTGTGGCCCAGCTCTCACCACACAACAGTGTTTAAACCCATTTTTTTTCTTTGTATCTCCTTCATCTCAGATGGTGGGTGTTGTCGCTGATGCCATGCGGGGGTCTCCTTTGCAGTCACACAGTATGTTTCTCAGTGAGTCCTGGGGGGGTTTTGAGGGCAAACCTGGAGCCATTGACAAGCGAGCACACCCCTGGGCAGGGCACGTGATTGGGTAGTTTGACAAGAGGCTAGGATTGGTTGTCCAGTTACCTGCATTCACTGTGCCCCTGACTGTAGAGCCCAATGAAGGCATAATGCCAGATCTGTACGAATGGGAACAGAACGCCCCCAGCAGGCCAGGAGAGGAGAAGCACCTGGTCAAGAGAAGAGGGAGTGGCCCCAGGAGGCCCGGACAAGAGGCAAACCTGCAAGACTTTGCTTCTTTCCAACAGGTGGGGAGTCACACGGTTGTCAGATCCACACTTGCTGGAAGTGGCCATTTTGATGTCTTTAGTGGTACTTAGCCTTCATCCTCCCTGTTGGGTGGACAAAACAGCAATTGAATGCTAGAAAAGTTATTGCCGACATTACCTGTGATGTGGGTGCCTGTCTGCAGCAGCCACGGACCTCCGGCAGGGCAGCTGGCCATCTGGACTCTGACTCTCCGCGCTCTGGGACCAGCCTCAACATAGAGCAGCTCAACGAACAGAACAGGCAGAGGATGAGGGACCTGGAGGATCTGCACCGCTGGGAACTTGGTGGGTCTCCTGGCTGTGCTTCAAATCGGGGGGGGGGTCTGAGCTGTCCACATAGCCACAGCAGTGACACACCTGTCCTCCCCAGGTCTGAACACGCTGGCAGATGAGGGGGCGGACCCCCCCCTGCATGTCTTGCAGTCCCCTCTAGACAGGCGCTTCTCTGTGGATACGGTCGCCACGGAGCCCTGGCTGAGACCGGGCACCTCTGACACGGTGAAACGTCGTGCCCAGAGCGGGGTGGGCTTCCGGAAGCCCAGCATGCCCAGCTGGGAAGGTCCGTCCACCTACCATGGCTGAGGCCATACTGCACTCAATATGAGTAACAGACAGACATTTAGTGAGTAAAATGTATTTATTTTTCATGTGTGCTGCTGTAAAAAATAAATTGTATTTTTAATTCTGTACCTTTTGTCAGTGCTGTAAAGCTAAGGTCCAATTTGGCACAAAATTCTGTCATTACAAAAAAATCAAAAATTAGGTTATCAAAATATCCTCCAGATAAGCTGGAGTAAGTGGGGAAAAATGCCATTTTTACACAGATGATCTGGGAAGTGGCATATTAATGGAAAATCAATGGCAATGTTAATAGCTATTCCTATTATTTACAGCTATCAAAATATGAATTTGAGGCAGCACGGTGTGAACAGGGCCTTTTTCAGAGTTACGGATAGCGATGGAGGTTTAAGTGAAGCATCTCCTTTGTAGGGCCCTACCTGCTGGCTGCTACGACCTTTTTTTGCAGATGTTTTAAAGACAGGTTTTCTTTTAGCAGAGATGTGCAGAATAAAATCCTTTCAGGATTTTATGTGAATTGGGCACTTGAACAGCATGCTCTGATACCGCACGTTGCTGCACCCCCCCCCCACATGACAAGCCACCTCAGGGATGGGAACCCGAGTGCAGCCGTGCGGCCAGTGATACCTCCGCAGCACTATAGCACAAATGGAGTTGGACCGTGTGAAATTTTCCCTGGAAGTCGGAGAACCTGCTTTCAGGGCTGGATGTAGATTAACGTCATACCCAGGATGGAGCAATTGCAGATTAAGGGCCTTATTCAGGGGCCCAGTGGAGTAGGATCATTCCTGGGTTTCAAACTTGATTTTTAAATGTAAGGGATCTGATGCCATTTTCATCCAGCAGGTGAATCTGATCGCTTTTTACATCCCAGGGTCCTTTCTCAGTTCTTATCAGTAGATTTCAAAATACGTATCGAGCTTTTGTTCTGCATCCACAATCCCTCCATCCCCTGTTAATACCGAAAGATGTACTAAGTATCTCAGAAATTAATATCCTATAGGCATTAAAATGTATTTTAATATGTTAAGACTTTAAACAAGGTCCTGTGTCCAGTAAACATCGCCCAGTTTTAAGTCCATAGTCCTGCATTAGTCAACCGATTAGAGTTCGAGGGCAGAAGATGGTTTAAGTTTGACCAGTTTTCAATGCTTCCCATAAACCTAGTTTTGTATAATCATCAGTAAGATCACACAGATCAATGAAGGTAGAGGATGCCAGACTGAAATGAACAAAACCCGGAGTTCAAAAACTTTATTGACCTGTTACCTGATTAGACTGTTGGATGATAACCAATATTGTACAGAAAGGTTTTCTGCTCCGCATAAAAAAACTTTACATCGCTTGTACCGTATACATGTCGCCATTGGTCTCCGCTGAGACCAGGAATGCTTGGGACTGATCCGACACGTCACCACAGAGACCGGAGCACACGAACATCCGTAACATCTACACGTCCACCACCCTCAAGCCAGAAATCGATCAGCTCGTAACATCTCATACACAGACGGTAAAACCAAGACTGAACACAGCAGTAACGATTTGGATGCAGTTTCCATTAATCTGCAGTGTTTATTTTAGTTCCAGTTTCAAGAGGATCCCAGTCATTGGCTCCATCCCCATTTAAATAAAAGCCTGTACATATAAAACGGAATAAATTTTACTATCTCTTCATCAGTTAGCATCTTATAAACCGATCGCATGGCTCAGCGGATATCCCGGTCGGCCTAGAGTTAAGTTAAGTTAAGCATTCTCACAAAGTCCCCAGTGCATCCTGTAAATAAACCAAGTGCAGCAAATTCAGTGGGAGAAAACAGAACAAAAAAAAACAAACAAAATTATTGCAGGAACAATGTCTAGTGTTAGAAGATAATATGTACATTACAAAGCTGCATTTCCATAACTAGTTATCTGAAGGGCTGTTGATTACATTACATTAGCCTTCGGCTGTGCAAAAAAAATCAAGTCACAAACATTACTTTCTATTGTATTATTTTGCTCTTTTCTGAATTTTTTTCTTTGAATCCATGTCATTCTTCAGACAGCTGTAATGCCAGGAGGTGGGAAGGATGATTCAGTCTTTCCAAACACCAGGCATCTGAACATTCAGAAAGTTAGAAAGTAAATGTAATAATTATTATAACCATCAGTACAATCCTGTGGAGTTTCGTTATCCTACTGTACAAGGCGAGGCCCAAATTCCAGTGATAGACTGTGGTCGGCTGGCCACGCTGGGGAGGGGGGGGATCAGCAGCAGATATGTGCAGAACAGACGACCCCCAGATACCTTCCAGTACCATTAGTGGGGTCTGCTGTAAAACTGCTGCCTGAATGGTGGTGGGGGTGGGGGGGGGTGGTTCACATCAATTCAAAACATCCCTGACATCCTAGAGGACGGGGACATGACAGACCATTAAGGACAGGGGATGAGGGACAGGGCGGTGGGGTCAGACCGGAGCCCCGCCCCCGCACACACCCACTCTCTCTTGTGCCCTGCCCCATGCGCCATTATCGGAGGGGCGCTCACAGGCTGCCCACGGCCGGCTCCTGCGTGGATGGCTGCGAGATGTTGAAGACGATGCCGATCCGCAAGTAGAACTTGCGCAGCGCAGCCCGCAGCTCCGGGATCAGGTCAAACTGCATGATCTCGCAGAGCAGCGGGTAGTACCTGGAGGCGTGGGCCCGGAACTGCAGTGGGGAGAACAACAGCACATCTGTCCCCGGGCTGAATGTCATGGGGGCGGGGGGCACTGCTCTGCAGTTAGCAGCAGTGGGGTTGCCGAACCAACAGCTGTCAGCAATATAACGCAGTGATTCCCAACCCGGTCCTTGGGGACCCAGAGATGGTCCAGGGTTTTGTTCCATCCCAGCTCCCTGGCACAGTCCACCTTTTTGCTTCCTCCCAGCTTCCCAGGAGCAGGGAGAGAGCAAAAAGTTGGACTGTCTGCGGGTCCCCAAGGACAGGATAGGGAAATAATGACATGACATCAAATACCATGAGGTCAAATACCAGGTTCCAGAGCAGGACAGCAAACTTCGTCAGGTGGGGAGCAGACCCCCCGCCACCAAATGACTTGGTCACATAAAAACAGTCCATAAGGTATTAACATGCACAGAGACCTAGCGGCCAGCAGACTCACCCTGTCGTCGCTGATCTTCAGCACCTTGGTGAGGAAGAGGAGGAGCAGGTTGGTCCAGGCCTCGCGGTGGCTCTCTGACGTCAGGGTCAGGAAGTAGCCAATAGCCTCACTGCACACGCTGCAAGACAACAGAGACAACAGCCCTAAGAGTGATGGAGTGCATCCACACTGATGAAGTCAAACTTCTAGTGAAAGCTGAGGATGCCAAATGGCGCCTCATCATGGATATACTGCAAAAAACACTGGAAAATCTGTACCCTGTGTGCCAGAGAATATTAAGGGAATGTCATTAAAAAGTCCAAATAATGACTAAAAATAGTGGTCAAAAAACTAAGTATTTAACATGGGTGCATAAGAGGGTGTGGGTGCGCATCACTGACAACAGGGGACAGTGGGTCAGAGTTTGGGAACAGGGATGCAGGCCCATGAGTGGGGGGCCAGGGCTGGGGCCTAGGGGCCTAGGGGCCTGTTTCCCTTACTTCAGCAGCCTCCTTTGCACTTCCTCCCAGGCGGGCCGCCGGTTCTCGTCTGTATACATGCGGAACAAGATGCGCAGGCTGCAGGCCAGGCTGCTGGTCTCTTGCTTTAGCAGGTTGGGCTTCGACTTCCCCTTGAAGCCTGCAATACAGCCACACACGCGCAGGTACACATCACAGCCTGCAGAGGGCGACTTCGGTCACACGCGTGAAGCTCTGTCACAGGCCGCGGCCACCCACCCGCCTTCCACAGAGCCGTCCGCTGCTCGTGGTTGGAGTTGAAGGCCTTGGCGAAGCGGTGAGACTCCAGCAGGCAGTCCAACAGCTTGAAGAGCTGATCTGAGGTCAGGTAGCGGTAAACACCCTGGTCCTGCGTGTCCACGTGAACGTCGGTGTCTAGCGAGTCTCTCTGAGGAGGGAAAGACATGAGCGATGCAGGTTGGGAGCCATCTCAGGAAAACGGCAAACTGTAAAGCTCACAGAGATTAGTGTGGGCTACATCATAGCATGTTAGTGCTGGCCATGTGGCTCAGAGGGCTAAGCCTCTGTGCCTGTGATCAGAAGGTTGCCAATTCAAACCTGGCTTCAGCAGAACAGTCACATGTCTACTGGCCCTTGAGCAAGGCCTTTAACCCCCAGCTCCATGGGCACCACTGCAGGTGGCTGCCCTTCACTGCCAAGCTTGTGTTCCAACTACATATGTGTCTGTGTATCATGAAGAGCAAGATGGGGTAGGTGAAAAGAGAATTTCCCCACAGGGAACAATAAGAGTGTGTCATTATTATTATCGAAAACCCTACATGGGGTGTAACCGGTTCTGATTCAGCAGTGAGTCTGATCCTGGTTGTGAGGATCATCACCTGAGCTGCTGCAAAGTTCTCCGCATCCTCCTTCTTGCTGGTAGCAGGGAAGAAGATAATGTTGTCGATGGTCTGGATGAGCTCAAGCTGCACCACACACTTGATGAGGAGCGAGGAGAACAGCTTCTGCTCCTGGAACTCTGTCAGAGGTGGCACACAGGACAGTGGGGGAGATGGTATCGCAGGAGGTAGTGGCATCGTTCGGCAACCGGAGGGTTGCAGGTTCGAGCCCTGGTTCCTCCTGACCCCATCAAAGTGTCCTGAACCCCAAGTTGCTCCCAGTGTGCAGGTTGGAGCCTTGCATGACAGCCTCCGCCACCGGTGTATGAATGCATGTGGGTGGATGGGTGAATGTGAGGCATAAATTGTAAGGCATTTTGAGTACTCGTAGGAGTAGAAAAGTGCTATATAAATGCAGTCCATTTACCATTTTACCCGGCATGAAGCCAGCAGAGCGACACCCAGAGCCTGACCTCGGCGCACCCCGCCCTGCTGTAAGTGCCTCAGGCTACTCACTTGTCGGGGTCCTGGCTCTGGGGCCGTCTTCATAAGGGCCTGAGCCCACACTGAATTGACTTTGCCGCCGGGTGTCCAGGGACATCCTCTCCATACTACCAATGGACTGTTGGTCCTCAGCACGAGCCTGGATGTCCAGGGACTTCTGGGATATGGAATCCTGAGGGCGCAGGGTACAGGCCACAGGCTTTTATTCACATTCAACTCAGCTTTTGTAACCATGGAACTGCTTCTACCATCTGCATTAAACATGTGACTGGAACTGCCAGGAATAAATGAAGCGTAACTAGGATACTTCATGCAGCAGTGCAGTGACTAGCACCCGAGTCCCAACCCTGCTGTGTGTGCGCAGTTTGCTCATTTTCCTTGCGTTGTGTGGGTTTCCTCCCACATTCCAAAGTTTACTAGTAAGCCAAATGGCACCTCTAAACTGCGTCCCATCCATGATGTCCCCATGCTGCTAGGGACTCCATACTGGAAAAGTGGGGGGAGGATGGATGGAAATATACAGTACATGCCAAATGACTAAAAACCCAGTTGAAAATTATTTACTTTTCCAGATTTCAGTTTACAAATCATCCTGGATAAACTTCAGGACGCAGGATGCAGTTATTGAAGACATTTAACAGGCTTCAGAGGTTTACAGGGTATTAAGTCTGAAAGCTTAAAAACAACAAACAACACTAAGAAGGAGTAGCAGGTTCTTAAGTCCTACAAAAATATGAAACCCATGCTTCACTTTCTAGAAAGACATTTTCTGATGGCTTTCACCTTCTTATTGCTTGATTTAAAACTGCCCATGGAAATTTCTGGAACGGTACGATCTGTGCAGGGGACACTGGCAGAGCATCCTGAGTGTGGAAACGGACTGAATGCAAACGAGCCAGACAGAAATGGGACACTTTACACACCGGCTGCTTGTCGTGCCCTTCCAGCTGTAAGACTGCTTCACCATCGCCCCCTGCTGGTCTCCAGGTGAGCAGTCTGAAAGCAGACGTGCAATGAACACAGAGCCCAAGTAGGAGGAACCGAACCCCAACTTAAGGAAAAAAAAACGCCATCTTACGTGCTTGGAATGGTGGTCTTGAAGATATCCAGCATGCAGTTACAGGTTTTATCCCAGGTCTCAGGTGAGAACTTCTCCCCGTTCAGAATGACCACGTTCTCTAGGCAGTTGGTGCCTGATCGTGCCAGCTGCTCATTATCTAATGAGAGGGAGGGAGGTCAGTGGATTCTGAACTCCTACTGGACAGGAGAGCGGTACCTCAGGCTCGCCGCCCACTCACCTTGCTGCACACACCAGTACAACTGAGAAAGGATGTCGTCCAGGAGGACATCATTGAGTGACTCAAAGTACTGAGTGAAGACATCACATATTGCGTAGAGGGCGTGGTTACAGGTGGTGGTCATCCATTCAGCTTTCTGTGATCACACAAAAACATGGGTCCACAATGGCATCTCTAAACCAGACTTCTTGTCCTAGAAAGTTGGACCTCTGCGGCTTTCTTTAACCC
>JAODLD010000038.1:19475633-19489248 GCA_026781065.1 Mormyrops boulengeri
CTCACATTCCAGCAAACTCACCCCAGCTACAGGGTGCCCTGTGAGGCTCACATTCCAGCAAACTCACCCCAGCTACATGGCGCCTCGTGAGCTTCACACAGCAGCTTACTCACCTCAGCTACAGGGGGCCCTGTGAGCTTCACATACCAGCAAACTCACCCCAGCTACAGGGCACCCTGTAAGGCACGCATACCAGCATACTCACCTCAGCTGCAGGACACCCTGCGAGCTTCACACACCAGCACACTAACCTCATGCCAGGAGTTGCCCAAGTAGTTGCCATCTGTCTGTGCCACGGTGATGAGGGTCTTGATGGTGTCGATGTTCTTTTGCTTCATCTCAGTGATGCCCGAGCTGGCTGTCAGCAGGGTGAACCGTGCCAGGGCCTGGACATAGGCATCGCGCTCCAGCTACCAGTCAGTCAGGAAAGTGAGTCAGGGAAGGGCTTCCCAAATCGTATGTTTTAACTACAGATGGCTCAAACATGCCTTCACTGTGTTAATTTACTGCACAATGAGGGTCAAGGTTACCGAGGTCAATATAAACAGTCAATACAAAGTTGAATTCTTTTAGAACGTTAACACACTGACTGCTAATGCAACTTACTACATCGTAACAATCCTTAGATTACATTAAGCTTGGAATAAGTCTTTCTTTCCGATTCGGCTGGATGATGGATTTGCCATCCTTACCTGGATGGCAAAGATGCAGGCTATCCGGATAGCACAGCGGATTCCTTCCAGGCACAGGGACGCAACCTCGGTGTCGTCGCAGTCCTGCAGCCCCACGCTGAATGCGGCCAGGAATGGCGTCCATGCCAGCTGCAGAGAGAACGAACGTGAGTCGGCTTCCATTCGGGACCATGTGGGGAAACACACTGTCGCATGTGGCTAACAGCAGTGCCGGGATGCTTCCAATGCAGATAAAATTAGGTGCTGTGAGCGCCAGGTGAATGCGACTCGCGTGATGCAATACGCTTTTAATGTTACATATTAAAACATTAGAAGACAACAAACAATACTAGCACTAGTTTTGAGACTTAACCACAAGATCAGATAAAGGCTAATGCTTTCCAGGCATGGGGAGGTGTCTTGCCTTGAACACAAACATAAGATGGCCTGCGTTAAACACAGGAGTGGAGCCTAATTTAAACATGGATCTAGACTGAACCGGGGTACGGAACCTTACCTTAAGGATCCGTGGCTCCATGTTTAACTTTAAACATGGGCCTGATCTGGAGGGTGGGGCCTTACCTTAAACATTGGCCTAACATGCTCCAGGTGGGTGGCGCTGGTGAAGGGTGCCTGCACATGGCTCACAGCCTCCATCAGGGCCTTGGCCGTCTTGGCCATCTGCTCCATCTCCAGATTGTAGAGGAGCCGCCTCTGCTTTTCACTAGCCACGCCTACAGGGGAGAAGAGCCAATGACAGGGTGATACCACACATATACCGCATGGCCATTCAGATAAAACACTACGAAAACACAGTAAATGACAGTGAAAAAGTTGCAGGGCCATTTTAAGACCTGGCTCACTGGAGGTAATGCACTTACTCTGCTTGTTAGATTTAATAGTTAACTCCTTCGTCTCCTTCATGGAGATCTTCTTGCCAGCGATTTCATCGTAAATGGCAGAGAGGTATTCCTCAGGTAAATCCTTGCTGTCGTTGATGCCCCTGTTCATCTTGATGTACTGCTCTTTAGTCATCTTATTCTTCACCTGCAAGCCAAAGAAAAAAAGAACACATCCTGATCCCCCTCAGAATCCACACCTCATCTACCATGGCAGCGCCGCGATTCCAGTTATTGTAACAGGGCATTGCTAAGTGTATGTGACTGAAACTAGGTAGTGTTTTGTTTTGGACACCGGTCTCGAGGCCTGAATGATTTGCACTGCTGCAGCTGTTGACTGTTTACGATGTCTACACCACAGCTGAACAATCACACCGATACACAGTCCCATTCAGGAAATCAATGATGCTTCCCGCCGACCCACCTGTGGACTGTGAAGATCTGTCGTTAACATGATGATGGAGTACGCCAGGACATAGGCCGTGTCTGCGCTGGCGAACAGAGTTTGCCTGTCAAGAAAGAGACACAAAATTGAGCTCTACAGCCATCAACCGAGAAACGAACAAAACGCCAGTTGAGAAACAGCCCTTGGACAGGACAGAACACCAACCCCTGGTTGCACTCCAAATATCTAGCAGCAAATTTCTCCATGAGACGGTCGATCTTCTGTGCCTCCCCCGGGAGGCGAAAGCCCTCCAGGAACATGCGCAGGGCCGAGACGAAATCCTTGCCTTGGAAGTCCATTTGGTCGACGTATGCGTACATCACCTCTTTGTTAAAGCGGTCGTTGTCCCCTAGGAACTCGCCTACCTGAGTCTGAAACCAAGGAGAGTTTCAAGTGAGAGATCTGACACAAGTAATGTGGAAATCTAGTACATTGAGTAAAAATAAACTGAAGTTTCCACCCCCCCCCACAAAGAGAGACAAGCTAAGGATTTGCTCTGTGTGCTCTGAAGGTCTCAAGGTCTTACAGAATCCAGCCTTTCCTCCTGATGCAGAAACTGGGCGATGTCCTCTGAAGTGCTTCCCAGCATGCCCTGCTCCTGCAGGTACTGAATGCCCCTCTTTGGTTTCTTGTTGAACCTGCGTGAGGTGGAGAATAGGAAGGCTCGGCTATCAGAATGTTTACGGCAAATTGTCCCCCCCGCAGACGCTTTGGGTGAGATGCGGGACTCACAGGTCAATGCCCTGCTCGATGATCTCCTTCTGCTGCTTGAGGACCTCGAACTGCTCGGGATTGTCCGTGCCGGACATCTGCGTGCTGTAGCTGCCAATCCCCGAGGAGGCCGTCGAGTCCAGGGAGTTGATGCTCCCGTAGCGGTGCATGGTCTCAGACGGCTTAGTCTCTGTGCTCTCCTGCTCCGATGGCCTCTCCTGGCCTGGAGGTGCAAACCGATGGACAGCAGATAAAGGGGGCAGGCTGTGTCAAACCTCCTGTGCTGGCTCAAGTAGTGCCCCCCTCTCCAGAATATCTGATCAATAATGGCACTTAGCACCGTAGGGTCACATGGCACTGGGCCAGTCTACCACACGGGCCATTCCATTTTAAAGAAACAAAGGGGGAGATCGGCAAGTTTACCCACTACCTGAATAACATGCTAACAGTAGACAGCATGGTACATTTACAAAGTGCTGAAGGGACACAGAGGTACAATATCTAGGAAGCCACATATATAAAACATCAATAAGCAAAAAAAGAGGCACTGACAGCTCCTAGCAACACAGCATCGGCCAAGAGCCATCTCAGACCCATCACCAAGCAAAACTATGGTCTCTGTGGTAACCGGCCTCTACCCACAGCATATTACCTGCTTTTCCTGCAGAAGTCAGGCCAGGAAGCAAGTGGACAGTGGACAACAGGGAGCAGAATTAAAGGCAGTAGGAGGCTGGCTAGCCCTGGAAGAGATGCTCTAATGGCACAGCCGCTTGTAACACCTGTCAGTACTGAAGGAAGGTTCTGCAGTCAGCAGTGAGAGCGTAGTCAGTACTGAAGGAAGGTTCTGCAGTCAGCAGTGAGAGAGCGCAGTCAGTACTGAAGGTAGGTTCTGCAGTCAGCAGTGAGAGAGCGCAGTCAGTACTGAAAGAGGGTTCTGCATTCAGCAGTGAGCGAGCGTAGTCAGTACTGAAGGAGGGTTCTGCAGTCAGCAGTGAGAGAGCACAGTCAGTACTGCAGGAAGGTTCTGTAGTCAGCAGTGAGACAGCATAATCAGTACTGAAGGAAGGTTCTGCAGTCAGCAGTGAGAGAGCACAGTCAGTACTGAAGGAAGGTTCTGCAGTTAGCAGTGAGAGAGTGCAGTCAGTACCGACAGAGGGTTCTAGTCTAGCTGACTAGCTCCTCTGAAGCTGCATGTAAATTAGCCCAGACATCCTGGAGCTTATAGTTCTGCAAATATACCGAGACCTTTCGAGACAGGAAGGGTTCTCTTCAATGAACAAACATAAAAGGTGTGCCCAGGCTTTGCTTTAAAAAATTCCATTTCACTCTGACCTGGAGGGAGCATGCAGTGTCTGTGATCAGGCGGACAGGCCGCCATCCCAGGCTATACCAGGACAGACGAAGGGTGCAGGGGAGCCTTACCGAGGCTGGTCTGGGAGTTGGGGTTGACGTACTGGTCCTTACTCCACTCCACCATGCACTTGAGGATGGACACCAGGCACTCCAGGCCCTTCTTCCGCAGACTGAGCTCCTGCGACACAAGGTGGCACTCTCGTTCATACATACTGACAGCTGGGGGTTGATTACTGTAGACTAGAGGTCCACCGATATATATCGGGCCGATATCTGGCATTTTTTAATGTATCGGCATTGGCCGATATCAGAGTGTAGTATGCCGATTTACAGACAGGCACGTCTGCGGGCAGCCCAGTGTTATTGTTGCTGTGGAACGCGTGACCCATGCTGCCTTGTGCAGGACCCCAGCCAGAAGTTTTGGAATAGTCCTGGGAGAAAACGGCAAGGCCTAAATTCTGATCTTTCAAAGACCTATTTATTTAAATGGTTTGCTGTGAAATGTTGCTTTAAAAGAAAACGCGAGCGCATTTGAAAGAGAACGCGAATTACGCTGTCGGGACCTGGCGTAATGATAATGAGCCTTCAGCCAACTGTTGCTTACAGATAACGTTAAGGATCATTGATTCTGACAGAGTTAGTTTTGTGTGCTTGTTGGTGGGCTCACAGATGTTTTTTTTTTAATCATTAATCATTTTAATTGTTAAAATTTTGATTATTAACATATCAGCCCGATGTTATCAGTTCTGTTTTTTTTTTTCTTGTGTCGGAGAATTTCACTGTCTGTGTGGGGCGGAGCAGCCAGCTCTCTCAAACACTGCAGTGTGTGTGAGAGTTGCGTTACTCTGCCACGATCACAGACAGCACCGTCCTCGGAGACACAGAGCTGCTAAGAACAATGCATGGCAGAGAAAACTGTTTGTTCAAAAGCATGGTTACCATTCGCTTGAGCTGATGCTGACAATGGTCCTTCTGTGCAACTTGTTTGCATTTGAGAGCGGAGATTCGAACAATTTGTCAGACGTCTAGATAATATGTGCACGACCTTGCGCAGTTAGTTTCCTCATTAAACATGTCTATCCTTTATACGGGACTATCCGTCGACAACGTAACAATCACTAGGGGCTTACGTTGCCCTTGCATACAAGGCTGTGTAATACGACAAAGTTATTTTATTTTATTTTCTGCAGTCGCTAGATTCTGATTGTGAATTTGGCCTGTAAGCTTTCTGTCTGCTAACAACATAAACAATATGTTCAATAAACAATAAGTGAAAGGTTTTGGGCCTTGTACACTACTCATCATACCATGATGCACTTAGTAACTAGTGTTTTCTTTTCTTTCAAAATGTATTAGAGTGTAATTGTTTTAATGTGCATGGAATACTGGAATTTTAGAATAAATTGAAGATGAAGGCACTATAATAAAAATGCTAACCTTGCATTTTTTCTTCTGTTTTAGTAATTTAGAAGACTCAGGGACTGGAAGTGGGATTGGAACTGAAGATTACATGCACATTCCTTTTTGTATAGTTTACAAATTTTCCTTCCTTCAGAAATGAGGAGTTTGCTGCTATATTGTGCACAAAAAGATTCCGATGCTGCAATTTTTATTGTTTATAAGTTATTGTTTACAAGTTGCATTGTGTTTTTGTTATTTACGTTTATATTTAAATTTACACAAGTCAGTATTCAATAAATGCTAAGTTGAGATTTTGTGTATCGTTTGTTATTATTAGTGATTAGAGGGGAAAACGTACAATGATCGGGCAGAAAAAATCGGCAGCATATATCAGCCATCGGCTGACCCTGACTCCTAAATATCGGCATCGGCTATTGAAAAACCCATGTCGGTCGACCTCTACTGTAGACCCTTCCTATGACGTTTAATTAGTCTCAAAACTCACATATATACGCACGTATGCTCTAGCGAGCAGAAAACCGATTCTCTCTACGCGCTTCCGCTCGCAGGACCCCTCTACTCGCCCGCATCTGCACAGCACTCGTTCGCTCGACAGGTTGAGTTTTGAGACTTTGGAGGCGGGAACAGTGGCTGATTCATCCACTTTGTTGATTGGTCACTTTGAATCCTGGGATTGGCTTTGGAAGAAGAAGAACATGATGACTGACCAGTCGATGAGAAAACAGCCAGTTTCACGTGCTGTCGGAGCAAGAAAGTCTTACACCAAGTTAACATCTTTGACAGATCCTATTTTAATATTGCACATTAGAGGTGGTAATCGGAATCAGACGTGTGTGTAAATTCCAGCGCAGGATTGCTGGAATTTCCCACTTTGTCTTACTGTATATAAAAGTCACTGCAGAATGGGTCACCGTACAGTAAATTGCATTGTGAACAATAAGGAATCTTTCTTACTGCAACATCAATGAACCAGTTTAAATCCTGGGAGCAGCGCTCCCCTGATGCTAGCTATATCTCGGGCTAGTGTTAGAACCAACAATAAGTTGGGTTAATATCGTAGGGCACATTCACAAGGTAATGCTGTCAAAGTGCACAACATTAATATATATCATTTTTTGTCTATAGAGCATATGTACATAATGTGCAAATGGAATATTTATAGGATTAAGCATGTTGTAACATGCAAAGTATTCATAGACAGGTTTCCAGTGCTTTTCATCTCCCCTTGTACAATTCTCTGTTGCAGGCCGGATGTGTTCTATTACTCTAATCATTGAAATCATAATTGAGATTGAAATCAAGTTGTTTACTACATATGCAGTGACAACAAAATGAAATTCTTAGCTTGTTTACATCTGAATGTTGAAGACAGACTTAGAGACAGTAACTAGAAGTATAAAAATGCTAAATATACATGCATGTAACAGTACATGCATGTAAGCCTATTTATTTATTAAAACATGCACATAAATGTGAAGTGAGAAAAACAGTGCCAGTTCTCCCCTTATTCACATTGGTGTGTTTATCAGCCGGTATCAACAAATCATTAAGTATTACATTCTGAATCATATATGTATGATTCCGATTACCACCTTAACTTAGTGTAAGACTTCCTTGCTCTGACCTCATGACAGAGTGTGAAACTGGCTGTTCTCTCATCAACTGGTCAGTGATCATCTTCTTCCAAAACAAACAGCCAATCACAGGATTCAAAGTGACCAATCAACAAAGTGGAGGAATCGGCCACTGTTCCCGCATCCGAAGTGTCAAACTCAACCTGTCGATCGAGCGAGAGCTGTGCAGACGCGTGGGCATAGAGAGGCTTCAGCGAGCATGAGCACTTAGAGAGGATGGGCTTTCTGCTCGTGAGAGCATACGCGCGAGTGGTTTTTATGCGCCTGAGTTGTGAGGTTAATTAAACGCCCATACCTTCCTAACCACGGTGAAAACCAGGATAGGTTAAACCACCTCCAACTATATCTATACGGTATATTACCTATAAGACACGTATTTGAATCCATAGGGAGTCATTCTTATAGCACTTAATAGACACTGTCTTTGATGTAGACATTGCATGTCCCTCACATGAGCAGTGGAGGTGGGACCGGAGATTGCATGAAGTCTCACCTGGACGGGGGTCATCCCCAGCTCGTGTCCGGCCCGGCCCTGTGCGATCTTTGAGAGGTCGTTCACCAGCCTTTCAAATATGTTAGCAGCATTCAAGTCACAGTCGTAGTTCACATAAATGTCGACCACACTCTGGGCGTCTACCAAAAGAGACGGACAGACAGAGGTCAGAATGACAGAAAACACAGGCTGACACATGGAGAGGGGAGGGCAGCTTTCAACGAGATCTCAAAGACGCCCATCTCACTCACCAGCACATATTCTGGTCAGGGTCTGAATGACCATCCACTTGTGGTCGAAGGAGCTAGTAGAGGTCTCCAGAATGTAGAGAAAAATCTCCTTGAAAAACACCTACATTAATGCAAAGTAAACAGGCAGAAACAGAGAATTACTATCATCACATATACAAGCAATGGGACAAAATGTCACAAAACATCAAACTGGACTACAAACAATGACTACTATAATAAGAAGGTATCTTCCGATGAAACACAAATTTACATTCACATTTTATTCATTTATCTGACGCTTTTATCCAAAGTGACTCACAGTAAAGTGGTTTAAATTTTGTATGTACTCCCTGGGTTTTGAACCCGTGACCGCTGCATTATCAACCCAACACTCTACTTGTTTGGCTACAGAGATTTATGACTATATTAAAATGTGACTGACATTACAAATGTTAAAAATATGCAGATAAATGATGCCAAAGCGGACAGTAACAGTTAACACAGAGCAGCTAACGTAGAAGCAAATGATCCATGAGGAAATGTGAAACTACATTTCGGTACCGAAACCAAAAACACATGTCTAGCCACAAAGAGCAGGACCACCTCAATCTGCATCTTCAGGTGGGTCTTGAAGTTGGACAGCAGCGTAAGGAAGATGGAGAGCGAGAGCTCAAAGACCTCCGGGACGGAAGAGACGCCATTCTTGGACAACGCCACGCACAGGTACTGCTTGATGGCGTTGATGAACATCTCATTGGTCTTGAAGATGGGACCTGCATTCTGCAGGATGGACAGGAGCAGCTGAAGGGACAGGACCTTCGAGCGGAGCTCGTGAGACCTGGAGGAGAGGAGGACGCAGAAGGTGTCACCATCATCAGAAGGGAACAACCACTTGCCACCCACACTATCATGACCTCTGATACTGTCCGATGGAGGAAGTAGTTAGTCAGGGAGTGAGTTAAGGCTGCTATATCAATTACTCGGCCAAGTTAAGGAAGCGGCAGCTTACCCACCGTAAACAGCACTATATTCAGTTCACCAATGAACACAGATCCCTCACAGACAGAGGCTGAGGCCAGGGAGGCTGATCTAGCCATACTAAGAGTCTGAGTCATTAAGCAAACTCTAGGAAGACGCAGTCCACAAATTAGCTCATATAAGCTCAGGAGCAGCTTGGCCCGCACAGCAGGAGTGTGTGTGTCTGTGTGTCTCTGAGTACTTCTAGAGTAAGTCTCTGGTTGAGGGCCGCAAAGTCCATAAGCAGTGTCTGAAGGAGCTTGCTGAGGTTCCTCCTGAATTAGAATTAGGTGATCAGTGGTCATTGTTGACACACCACAGCACAGTGCACAATAACAAAATGTGTCCTCTGCATTTAACCCATATGTGACATCGTGACATAGCAGTGGGCAGCTAATTCAGCGCCCGGGGAGCAGTGCTTGGGGGCGGTACCTTACTCAGGGTACCTCAGTGGTGCCCTGCCGGTCGGGGATTCGAATCAGCAATCTTTCAATTACAAGTGCGCTTCCCTAACCATTAAGCGACCACTGCCCACACTGGTGACTGACACCGGTTGCCGGGTTTGGGTTTGAGCAGGGACGAGAGCCCAGCATATCTATAACCAAAAAATCCAAACAGAAAGGTGGCCCATTTCATAACCTCAATGAAGGACACATCACAATATTTTCAAAATGGCCAACCTAAAATACGCAGGGGGACACCTTCTGAGAGACCCGCACATAGTTAATGTCACACGGCACTTCAGGACCTTTGACAGAAGCGCTCTGCATGTTTTTGGGGTAAGAGGTTAAGCAGTCGCCCAGAGACCGGGTTTGGCATCGGGACGGCGGTGCCCCAGAGACCCAGAGGGAACGCTGTTTACTTTGGATCAGGCGGACCATCTGAGAGAGGCTTCATGGACAGCTTGCAGAGAGACCGGAAAACCAGGAAGGCGTCCTTCTGCAGGATGTGGGAGAACTTAGCACCAGGGGAGGGGCCGCTGGCAGCGCCGGATTCCTGTGGAGCAGATGCGCGGTTTATAGCTATTCGGTAGTTCGTTAAGAACGTTTCCAGTATTAATTACCGAAATAATGACTCCCACCCAATGAGAGGGCCAGGACTGCGTGGAGAGCGACGGTGCAGAGCAGCGTACCTGAGTGTCAGTGGAGGAGACAGACAGCCTGTCGTCAGGCAGAGATGGCGTGAAGCTGGCCGAGATAGGCGTGCCGGGGATGCCGTTTGCGTGGACAATATCGCCGTCACTCCCCAGCCCCGTCTCCTCCTCCAGGGAATTGGGCGTCCCCTCCACGCTCTCCGTGCCATCTGCATTCTCCCTGGAGTCTGCCAGTGGGGAGAAGCCTCCATTCAACACAAACATCTTCCTCGTCGCCATCATCATCATCCCCGGCAGGCTGCGTTCACACACTGCATTCGCAGCCTGCCACACACCTTTAACCATGAGAAACACAACTCAGAGGCCTCAGAGCGCAGCAGCAGATGCTAGGAAATCCCAGCTTTGCCTTCCTGTCTCGCAGCTCTGCCCTGTTAAAAACAGCCAGCCGGGATTTCACCGGCGCTCACAGCGGCCTGGCGGGATGGGACATCCGAACCGTGGGGACGTACCTGCGGTGACGGTGCTGACGACCTCCTGCAGGATGCTCTGTACAATCTCCTGGGCTTTCTCCTCATAGCTGGCCGCCTCATCTTCGTCCACACCATCTACGTCTCGCTTTGACAGGCCTGCATGCCATGGGACCAAGGTAAAAGACGTTACTGTCAAGCGGGTCAGCTAGGCGAGTCCCGTGGGTGTGGCCTGTGAATCAGTACTGACTTGTGGAGGTGGATCCAGCCCACAGAAGTCATTAGCTTACTTTTCCACTTTCTAGCAGAGCTCTCTGGCAACATGGCCGATGCAGACAATCAGCCCTCAGCCCTGCCATCTAAGATGACATGCTGTGCCGCCGCGCCCATCTGCATCGCGCCGTAAAGATTACCAGCGCAGGCGGGAGCCGACAGCTTCGCGTGAGACATGCTCACCACTTGTCAGCACTGATCCCCCAGTGACGGTTAGCACATGCACAACAGACCCTCCTACAGCAGACGGTACAGTCACTCCAGCCTCCACTGTGGGAGAAAGACCATCTGTGTGCAGGATGTGAGGACAAACAGTGCAAATGAATGGAGGGGGAGGGGCCAATGAGGGCCAAGGGCGTGGCTCTACCACTTGCATTCATTCAGCAGACAATTCTGTCCAAAATGATGTCAGGCAGTGTGGGGTAGAAGGTGTAGCCTGTCAGCTGTGGGTGGGGCAATGTGAGTTTGGGGGTGCGGCCTGGCTGCAGTTAATGGGGCAGTATGAGTTTGGGGGTGTGGTCTGGTAGCTGTGGGTGGGGCAGTGTGAGTTTGGGGGTATGGCCTATCCACTGTGGGTGGGGCCATGTAATAAAGCGAGACCTAAGAGCACCCAGATGGAGGTGTAGGAGCCAAACTCACTCTCTGCGGCAGCGGTGGCTTGGTCGGCCTCAGTCTGCTCGTTCTCCTCGCCACAAAACTCGGCCCCATTCTCGGCCCCATTCTCGGCGTCCTCGTGGGCAGGGCCCTCGTCAGCCTTGTCGGCCAGCCCGAGGCCAGGCTGCTCCTTATGGCCGACAGGAGACTGCTGCAGGTGCTGCTGCCGGTGGCGCTCCTTCTCCAGGTGCTTGGCCTCCTGGAGCTGGGGTGCGGACACACACACAAGACCGACACAGAGTCATGCTGGCCCGCATTTATGTCAGAGCAGACACTGCGCTGGCGGCGGCTCGGGGCACAGGCAGGCCATCTGGGCAACACGTCGGGCCTCTGCTCCCTCCCGGCACGTGACATCAGACATCAGTGTTAGCACTGAGATAAACAGTCAATATCACAACATGCTTCAGGCAGCAGCTTTGCACAGGCTAGGAAGCGGACAGCCCATGCCTCGCTCCCGCTAAGGACACCTCAGGCCCCAGGAGGCCTTCGGATCACCTTGGCTCGGCCCGGCCTGGTTCAGAGGCATCCGAGACATCAGCTACAAGAGTTTTAGATTCTGCTAAAAGGGTCACATCACACAGCCATTCAATGAATGTATATGCTGTAAGAAAATGGTTTTAAACTGTTAAACACACATTTACCCAGAGAAAATTAAAAATAAACAGAGCTTCAGGCTAAGTTACCACCTTAACAAGCATGGGGGTGTATTTGATTAAAATTTCAGTTACTAGAAATGTCTCCTCTATCAACTAGTGTTGGGATTTGTAATTAACAAGAGAAAAGACGCCCCCCTCCCCCACACACCTCAATCCCTGTGGTAATGTACTGGCCACATGTGGAAAGGTCCACAGAACACTAACTAGGCTGGCTGTCTATCTGGTAAGTGACCTCTGCAGTGACACCAACTGATCACCAATGGGACTGCAGCAGGAATAGCGCTATACTCCAAGCGTAAGGCATCATTAAATAAATCTAGCAGGCTGTAGAAGGAAAAGTGGAGCAAGTGCGTGCCAGCCACCCCGCCCCCTGCTGGCCGGGGTACTGTGTAGTGAGGAGACACCAAAGAGGAAGGGTAACTAGGAGAAGAAAAAAAATTAAAACGGAGAAGGAACAGAGATCACAGAGCAAAGCGTCTCTGTCAGCCTCTCCTGGGGATTCCCGGCCTTAAGGTCGGGTTGGGGGGGGTAAGACCAGTCGGAATGGAAATGGTACAAAGATTTCATACCAAAACACGCATGCAGTGGCACTGGAGAGCAAGCTCAGGAGACAAGCTTCAATGTGGCAACCGCCCTAAAGGCTTCTTATGCACATCGCACACGTATACACACGTATATGTGTCATGTACATGTGAGAAAAAGAGCGAGAGAGACAGCGCAGGGCAGGGCAGAGAGAGACGCAGAACACGTATGCATAATAGGCATCACACATACATACACACGTCACACATACCGTGCAGAATATGTTACTATGGCACATAACGTTTTGGCACATACACCAAACAGGCTAAAGCAGAACTAGGGGAAAATGGCGAGCAAGTAAAAACAGAAAAATGAAGAGGGTGCGAGCAAGCAAATGTCAAAGCATAACCCACAGTCACCGAGAGGGGACAAGTCAGACACACACACACACACACACACACACCACAGTCACTGAGAGGGGACAGGTCAGACACACACACACACACAAACCACAGTCACTGAGAGGGGACGGCTCAGACACACACACACACACACACACACTACAGTCAGAGAGGGGACGGCTCATTCACACATGCACGCACGCTGAAAGACACACTGACAGACCACAGTCATTGAGAGGGGATGGCCCAGACACCCACACAGACTACAGATAGACCAGTGTCACTGAGAGGGGACGGCTCAGACACCCACACAGACCACAGACAGCGATGCTGAAGCCAAGCTGCACATTGAGGATTCCGGGACAAGCAGTTCAGACAGCCCAGCCTGCTCACTTTACCTGCCGTTCTCGCTTTCTGGAAGCCAAAGACCAACTTATCTTGTGATTTGTAAGCTATATTTCAGGGAGGGGGGAGAAGTGGCAATTAAAAAAACGCCCGACACTCCGTTCCTTGTCCACGACCGCTGCGCTGCCGGTGCCGCCTGCACTCACTGCCTGGTTCTCCATGCGGGCGAAGATGACATTCAGCATCTGCGTGAGGGTCGCTTTGGCTGTTGTCTGGTTGATGAGGTTCTTGCTAGCCAGGTAGATGTTGTAGCACGTCCGCACTGCCTG
>JAODLD010000038.1:19491390-19513761 GCA_026781065.1 Mormyrops boulengeri
AGACAAGGAAACAGGAAGAGCCATAGGCGGCAAGGAGATCTCCGGTATCTCCATGGATTTTCACCCCTCTGTAACACGCAGCTTGGCCTCTAGTGAAGCTCTTGGTGACATGCTCACCACCGTGTTTACAAGTCTGGTCAGTCTTGTTTACAATAACGAGAAGATGCTGCTAACTGACATCAACAGCAAAAGGAGCACAGTGTACAGGCAGCCTGTTTAAATCACTCAAATACAAGGCGAAAGCAAGTCCAGCTCAGGTTTACAAGCACGTGGAGACGCAGAGACAGAGAGGTATGGGCACAGGAAATGACAGAGAGGCACAGACAGAAACAGAGAGGCACGAGTGGAGGTAGAGAGAGAGGCATGGGCAGAGGAAGACAGAGAGCCACAGGCACTGAAAAAGAAAAAGAGGATCTGACAGACAGAGAGAGGGGCATGGGTGGAGGCAGACAGAGAGGCAATGTCAGAGGCAGAGAGTGAGAGAGGCAAGGGCACAGAAAATGACAGAGAGAGGCACAGACAGAGGCAGAGAGTGAGAGAGGCATGGGCACAGGAAATGAAAGAGAGAGGCACAGACAGAGGCAGAAAGAGAGAGGCATGGGCACAGGAAATGAAAGAGAGAGGCACAGACAGAGGCACAGCAAGGCAACTGCAGAAGCAGAAAAATAGAAGTACGGACAGAAGCAGAGAAAGCTTCTTGCTCTGTGAAAAATCAAGCAGAGAGCAGAAGTGTAAATTAATAAAGCAAAGCCAGCAGGGGCCCATGAAGGAGCAGAAGAGAGTTTAATCAAAAGTGTGAACTGCTGAACGAGGTCACTGGCAAGAAGTGTACTCCCATCAGAAACCACCGTAGCGGCCAGAGGGGCGACAGGCCGGCATGGCCACGCCCCTGAACCACAGCTACACCCTCCCATTAGAGATCACAACCCCCTGAGCTTGAGGTGACCACACCTTTACAGCAAAGACCTGCCCAACTTCTTCGGTAATGAATGATGATCAGTTTGATACGGTTCAAGCACTGCTGACTAACGGAATGCTTCGAAATGTGGACAGGCAGAATTCATACACCGCGCAGCTGAGCTGCCCTACCGGCTACCAGGCCTGACAGACAGGTACCGGGTGCCATGGCAACACCAGCATTCCATTCCAGCTCCCCTGACTGCTCGGTGTGGTACTTCCGCATGATTGCTGCGCCTTGCGTGGGAGCCAGGGGTCTGCAAAAGCATTTCACAAAGCTGACAGTCAGAGGCTCTTAAATGCCTCATTTAAAACCGACTCCTCTGATAAAGAGAGTGCTATACACTGCCAGGCATATACAATCTTAACCGCAGTCCCTCTCCTTAACCTGGCTTGCAGTTAATCATGATACACACTCTGTACTTCTACTCTAGGTACAGTGCACGCACCACATCACCCAGACACAGACACCCCAGGAGTGAATCTGTATGGGATCGGGTAACACTGAGTCAGGCTACCTTGGCACAGCACGGGCCATGGGCACAGGTGAATGCAGTGACAGCAGAGTATTCCCGTCCTTATGGGTTTTGAGGTACTAACTTGAGGCAGCCAGAAACCAGAAAAGTAAAGCCACAGAGCTGCAAGTGAAACCATCCGAAAAGGGTGAAGTGAGGCCTGATTCCTGAAGTAGCGGCCGTCTCATTTGGGTTGGTACAGGAGCCATTCCCACTGTACCTTAGTTACCGGTACACCTCCACTTATCGACCATGAACAAAACAATTAATGACACAACACAGAAAGCTGGCAAGATAAAAGGGTGAAAAAATCCAGCCACCAAATCCAAGTCACCAAGTCAAAGTCAAGAAAAAGTATCATCTCAGCTCTGTGATGCAAGGTTCATACACATGAGCGCACAAGAGATGTTTTAGGGGCACATACCGAACTGATGTAAGGAAAACTGATGTCAACTTCACAAGCACGCCCTACACTCAAGCTCCCTGCTCTCCGTCGCCTGCAGAGACCAGCTCAGTAGGGCCTGCTTCAGATCAAACCTCAGATTTGGAGAAGCCTCAACTTCCTAAAGACCATTAGGGCTGATTCCTAAAAATATCATGGCCTGTGCTTGTTTTCGCCCCAAAAATGTGGAGCATGTAGAAAACGCACCACCGGTGGAGGAAGGACAGGGGTGCTTTGAAGAGGAAACCCATAGCAGGAATCAACAGCAGAACAAACAACAAAGCAAGGCGGTTCAAAGGCAGAGCAGTATTCACGACTCCTGACAGTGGTGTTTGGTTACTATTATAAATGATGAAATGATAACTCAGCAACCCAACAGAGAAGTGCAGAGGACACAGCCACCGACGTCAACTCATGAATTAATCAGCTTCCCAAGTTTGACATGACATAAAAGGAGAGAACAGCACAGAACTCAACTCAACAACACCACACAACACAAGGGGATGGGAGAAACAGGACCATGGAACTAGGTGGTGTCTTGCACAGTAGGTTAGGACACTGTGCCAGTGATCGGAAGGTCACCGGATCAAATCCCAGTGTCGGTAGAGTGATGTCACCATTGGCCCCCTGAGCAAGACCATTAACCCCCAATTTCTCCAGGGACTGACTGACCCTACTTTCTCAATTTTACATTGCTGTGGATTTACGTAGCTTCTGCTAAATAAATACAACAGCCAGGACAGGGTCCTGGCAGGAGAAGAGGAAACGAGGGGGTAACCATCTTACAAAGTAAATAATTATTACATGACAGTTTTAGCACGCTCCCTGATAAAACTCCTACTGATCCTACAGGCCAAATTCAAGCCAAGAGCGTGGCCAAATTTACAGTACAAGTGGCACAGTCAATCTTCACAGCCATGCACTGTTGCACCACAAGACTGACCAGATCAGCAATGTTTTCTGACCTGTCTGTAGCTCTGGACTGACCAATTACAAATGCCACTGCTTAGCATAAAAAGGGGCCTACTGGGTATTCTTTGAGAGGCAATGTCACTCAGCAGAAAGAGCGCATCCAAAACTACTGTCTGTGAGTAAGATTCTGATATGATTTCAGTGATGTGTAAAACACAAACTGTTAAAATGAGAAGGTACGAGATGTTAAGCTCTAATGTCTGAGCATGTGCCATGGATGTGACACCCCCTGACTGAACCACAAAGAATCCAGGTTCCTCACTGGGCCTCCACTGCTAATTGAAGTCTAATAAACATTGCCTAGCTACCTGCACTGCCATCATTGCCTGCCTCATAGCAGCTAAATGAACAATGGCCCGTGAATCCCCCTGGGTGACTTGCCTGTAAACTCACAGCACACCTAAACAAAGGTCTGCCTGAAGCTCCAAGGTCTGCCTGAAGCTACAAGCTGCCTTTTCCCTGCAGCAGGAAGCATCCCACATGCATCACAAAATAAGACAAGAAGCACATCATGTGAGTAAACAGTCTTAAATATGAACATACAGGAGCCATTTTAGCACAAGGATCCTGACGATGACATACAGACAGGTTCAGTCACCCCCTGAAATGCCAGTCACATGGAACATACCATCCTCAATGTCAAAATGCTGCCAGTGGTCACATGGGGCCTCCAGGGGGCAGGCTTCACCAAACCAGATGACAATCACCACAGGCTCCTTTGCCAAGCCAATCAGAGGGTAGCATCTCATATGAGGTTACTATTTTTCAGTTCAGATGAGGAAAAAACAATTGAATTACAACAATGCAAGCTTACCCAGCACCAAATCAATCAGACATTTATAGTGGCACAGCACAGATGTGTTAGACTGTATAAAAAGGCCAAATACAGACAGCATAATGAAGCAGAGTGCATACAAGAGACAGGACACAGAAGCCAGCCAAGGAGATGCTGCACGAGACACAGCCCCAGCATGGAAATGTGGCCCCTCCTGATGTAATCCCTGCACCTGCCCATCCTGCCATACTTCCTGCCACAGGGGCCTGACACAGCAGCAGTGGCTCAGCGGGTTTGGATATGCAGGTACGACACCTATGACTGGAAGGTCATTGGTTCAAATCCCAGGGTGATTTCACCATAAGGGAGGGACCCTGCTTTCTCAAAATTGTATGGATTTTAATAAAAACACTAAACTAAATAAATAAAATGTTCTGAAAACTATCTTTGAGGAGGGTGGGGGTAACCGCCACCCAAGTCATTTCGTCAGAGGTAGCACCCCTGGCTCCATGAGATTTATGCCCAGGATTACTGCCTAACAAACCAGTTTAGCCGGCCACAGGCCAAAAGGAGCTACACTACAGATTTTTCCAGGACACTTATACACTTCTTTATGGACCAACAGAGCTTCGCAGCAGCATGACGAACTGTAATAGTCTCCTTGCTGACCTTGAGACTTAGGTACCAGGTACTAGCCAGCCTGGCAACTTGTCCAATGTTGGCTCTGTGGCATCCATCTGAAGAGCAGATCATGTGAGGAATGTGAGAAGAGCCCCCCAGGGCCGAAGAACAACAGGACAGGGAAGGACCCACCTCAAATGAGAGATGACATTATGGTCAAACTCAGAGCCGGTCAGGATTTACATGGAAAGGAGAAACACTGCAAGGGTCAACCTACATCAAAAGCTAATTGGGAGGTCTGTGGCAGTTGGGAGGTGTGCCAAGCTCAATGACATCGTGTGTGTCACCTGTCAGCTGACCTGTTAGCTGCTCTTTGTGTAACTGGGCCATGATGAACCAGTAAAGAGTAAAATGGTCTGAAATGCTGGGCCTGGATTTTTGGAGCATAATATTTCTCAAGTAGGGCATGAGACCTACGTGTGTACAGTTTACTAGGCATAAAGTAGGCGTGGTGCAATTGCAAGGTCCAACACAAGCAGCATAAGTATGGTTTGGCTGAAGGAAGAGGGTTTGGAAAAGCACAGCTTGCAGCTGGTCTGCTGGCAACGGGTTCAGGAGAACTTCACAAGCAGCTGCCCTGTACACAATATTTCACACAAACAGTCTCGGCTCTCATGCACTGGCTGGTGTATGGAGGCCTCATATGCTACACCTCAATGATACAGAGGAGAAAGCAGGAAAAAGCGCAACAGACCCTGCATGAACGCCATGGAGGAGAGGAATACTCCAGCCAGAGGAGGACACATGTATTCATTCCCAGTTTCATTCACAGTTTTTGAATTACTGCATTAAAAAAAATAGGTTTTACTTTGATCACTTTCCCCACATAACCAGTCAGGCGTCATCATGTGCATCAGCCTGAGTGGGTGAAGGGCACAAACCCCACCCCCTAACGCAGAGGAATCCAGCTGGACATGCGAGTCCTTATTTTTTCCTCCCTTTCATGCAGAAAGTCACAGATGATTAAAGGAGAACTCGTCAGGCGAGAGGGGAACCGTCTATTTGAGTGCAAAGATCACAAACATCAAACACATTCACCTGAATATTTAACGTTCATTTACAGAGTGCATTAACTGGCTGTTGGGACCAGAAAGATTTCGTATTTAATCCATATAAACATTCAGGTCAAATCAGAAAAAAAATAAAATAGGGCTGCACAACATCACATTACAATGTCCTCACAATTATACTGCGCATGCTCAAGAATCACCAGGACTTTAGATGATGGGCGAAATATTTGTCTGGACACCGGCTTTTCAGTACTATACAGACATTACTTATGCCCACAATTTGGTAAGCAAGTTAGAAGTATAATATTTTAGGCAATGAGATGTGTACTGTGACACCCAAAAGTGAGTAAACTGCATAAATTCAGCGTACCCTTATATTAATTAAATTTGCTTAGTGGAGCATGCCGCATGCTACTGTTTTGGCATGTCAAGGCAGTGATAAGCACTTAAGTGGTGGTGAAGAAAGTGACAGCTCAGCAGAAACAATATCTTTTGAAAGAGGAGATATCTTGGATAAACAAGTAAAGACGCCGGTGGTGTGGCAATACTTTTTGCAGATTAAAGTCCAAAACATTTATTAAACATAAGGATATGCCAAGTTTATACAGATTCCCAATATTCCTAATTAGGCGCAATACTAATCTGCTGGTGATCATTTGGCATGCGGCATATAATCGCAATTACATCGTGATGTGATATCATGCAGCTCTAAACAAAAAGATCTCCAGACGATGGCATGGGCTGAACATTTTCAGAAGCAGCTAAATTGAAACACAGAAAGATCATGCAGACTGTACTCATTCCCTTGACCAGAAAACGCAAAGGAAACCACACGGAGAGATCATACAGACTGAACTCATCCCCTTGACCGGAGAACCCAAAGGAAACCATCAGGAAACACGGAGAGATCATGCAGACTGTACTCATCCGCTTGACCAGAAAACGCAAAGGAAACCACACGGAGAGATCATACAGACTGAACTCATCCCCTTGACCGGAGAACCCAAAGGAAACCATCAGGAAACACAGAGAGATCAAGAAGACTGTACTCATCCCCTTGACCAGAGAACCCAAAGGAAACCATCAGGAAACACGGAGAGATCATACAGACTGAACTCATCCGCTTGACCAGAGAACCCAAAGGAAACCATCAGGAAACACAGAGAGATCAAGCAGACTGTACTCATCCCCTTGACCAGAGAACCCAAAGGAAACCATCAGGAAACGCGGAGAGATCATACAGACTGTACTCATCCCCTTGACCAGAGAACCCAAACGTTTCCTGTGTGTCCTGTTTATTAAATATGACCCTCTTTATCAACATTTATGTATTTAGGAGACGCCAAAGTTACATACAATTCAATAAGTCGGGTCAGCCAGTGTAGCCAGTCAACAATTGCGGTTAAGGGCCTTGCTCAAGGGCCCAACAGTGGCATCACTTGGATGAACAGGTGACCTTCTGATCATGGGTACCAAGTTCAAACCCACCGAGCCACACACCGTCCAATCTACAATGATACAGATGAAGATCATGTCACATTTAAGGAGATGTTCAGCCAGAAATCCAGATAACTTTTTCTCAAAAGTGTAATACAAAGTTCACTGTCAGGTGCTAAGAAGAACAATGTCAATATAGTAAATTCTGGCCACAATTCAGCACTTAGATGAAGTGCTGAGTTTGGATCCAACTCCCTTCACACCCAAAGCAAGGAATCCAGTGAGGATTATAAGGCGCTCACTACATTTATTCAGTCAGTGTTGTATGTGAATTAGGAAACACTCAACACCATATCGGAAGGGGAAGTGTAAAAAGTCTTCTGGGTGTGCTACAGTCAACATGATAGTTCAATGTATTACAGTGACAGCAGCAGAAACTCAGCATCACTGCCTAATTACTTAATTAAATCAGTGCTCTTTTCATTGCTCCCTAGTTACAAAGGACAGATTCCCAACCCTCAATTCATTCAATGACATGATTCTATGATGGTGCATATTTCGACACAAGGCCATTATTGCAGAACATACATTTGTTCCACCAAAAACTTGTCATCCTTGGTTTAGGATTTACATGTCTCCATGGTGATGCAACTGAGATCACATCCCAACGGTTGGACTACACATGGTCTCCCATGTGATCCTCAATAGAGGGTTTCCCTAAAAAAAGAGATTACACCACTTCTCCCCCTCCCCCCATCTCCACAAGGTGACCTGCAACCCCACATCAAACGATGGTGACAAAATGGTGACTTGTGAAGCTTTTTCGCTGATGTTCGGCGTGGCAAATCAAAGTTAACTTCCCACTGGTAACTGCTGAGTGACAGCACATTGAAAGGAGGAGAGAAGAGAGATAAACCGAGGGCAGAAGAAACAGCAGCAAACAAAGCAACAGACAGCAAGGGTCATTTAAAGACACAGGCGAGCTGTGGGTAGACGTGCGCTTCCCCTGATCACAGCATTGCCCCTCATTTCTGAGGAGAGCGACCCAGACAAACAGCAGGGATGCAGAGTGAGCAAAAGCGCAGTGCGGGCACGCTGGCTGTAAGAGCACCCGGCATGCCCGGCTGCAGTATCGGCACTGCATACGGCGACCAGACGGGCGGCACAAGGACGGCCGGCAGCGTGCCCAGCCGGCAGAGGCCCTTCCAAACACCACCTCGCATCTCATTACTGTGCTGAAATTAAGCCATGGTGACCATCTTTCAGTGATGATCCGCAGAGCTGTCCAGCTTCATCACAATATTAAAACCAATACATGGGCCATTTTCGCATAGCCTTGACTTCTCCTAACCAGTATCTGATTTTTATGTCATCTATTATTCTCTTGGACACACTCTGTTAGATGACCCTCTGATCATTTGCCCTCAGAAGGAAGCTCACTTCTGCTTCTAGGTGACATGTGTGGCTGTTAGGATTCAGCAGGCAGAACGCCCCATCCCCCTACCCCCTCCCAGGTGTCATTCTACTGAGATTCCATCCTATAATCCTATAGATGACTTGTCATGCACTTATTTACACTTCATTCTGGATAGCACAAGTACGGGGCTTGTCTAAAGGCCTGAACTGAAATAGGAGCGCCTTCCCAACCTCTTATTTTGTGAAGGTGGCAGGACTTGCCCAGCCAGGGCCCTGAGGACAGCAAACCACGATAAACCTCCAGGGCCGGTCTGGCTCCTGTACGGCCCGGGGTCCGACTGCATGCAGGGAGTTGCCTGGGCTACACCATCGCCGAGTCAGATTGGGCATTGTGTCACCACATCACCATAACAACCTAAAGTGCTGAACCTTGTACAATCGGACCGTGACAAAACCCCAGTATGGAAGAGAATACCACGGTACTGTAATAGAATCAATAATTCAGCGCCTTGTTCCGTAAGCGAATCTCACTCTACATGGCCCGACCGCTGCGAATCCTCCACGAATAAAGACCTCCTCCTTGGAAGCACATAAAAAGTCAAGATATACACTATAACAGGACCGTGCACAATCTGCCTGCTCTCCCTGGCCCTGGGCCTGCAAACCGCCGGCGCTGGCTTTGCAGAAGACACCATTTGGCAAGCAGTCAGCGTGACTAGCACATACAGAGAGGTCCTACTTCAGATAGGACCATGAAGCGCCATCACAGTCAAAAACCTCACACCCCCTAAGGCTTGTATAACGGGACCGATCCTGGCAGACTGCCCGTTTCCTGCGTAAGGGCTGACGGGACACAGAGAGACACAAGCAGACACAAACACCCAAGAGGCAGTCACACATCACACACCCTCGATAAAAAGCGGCCTCAAATTAACAGGAAGAAGAACGCCTTCATTGCCATTGTAGAAAAAAAAGACAAGAACCATGAAATTCTATCTTTGCACATACACATCTACAGGTGAGAGTGAAGCCTAGGGCCATTTATCTGGTAACCCTGGAGTGGTTTTTGGGGTTAGGAGCCTGGCTCAAGGGTCCAATAGTGATATGATCACTCTGCCAATCACGGAATTCAAACCACTGACCTTTGGGACACAGGCATGGACCCACAGAGCCACACACTGTACTGGTAATACACATTTATGAGAATACAATTAAGGAAGAGTTCCACGAACAGACAGGACCATCAGGATGAACATGCTGCTTCACTTTTAGGGTGGTCTTATATTGTAGTATCATTTTTTTTTTTAAAGTTAGACTTTATTGTCCCCATTGGGGGAAATTCTTTTCCACAGCACTGTACATCCCACAGGAATCCACATCACATTTTACACCTGTTATTACACAATGACCACAGAAAATATAGCACAAATACTATTGTCACACAACAATAGTACAGGGTACAGCAGAGATGGCACGCGACAGCAGGCAAAAGAAATCCTAAGAGGGAAACTAGACTCCTATACCCTGTGTCCACCATCATGGTGCTGGAGCCGGGTTCCATGCGTTTCCACCACAAAGAACTGCCCCTGGGCTAGCAAAAATGGCTGCAGCACGACACCACAGAAAAGCTGGCCTCAGAATTTTGGTATTTAAAGCTGTCACCCATTTCAACTGCTGGAAATATCAGTGTTACTGACGAATCCCTCTCCCTTAAGAAAGTCCACAGTCAGGAAAGAGCATCAAAGAAATGTCCTGTTCCATTTCACAGAACATGCGAGTTCAGAAGTTTAAAAAGCGCTAACCGGTGTACAGTGAGCTGAAAGTCACACGGTAGCCATCTCTTGCATGTGAGTCTGGACAGGCTACAATAGAATAGTGATGCTTTATTCATTCCCAGGGGGAAATAGTATTTTCATCTTGCTCTCCATGAGACACAGACACATATAAAGGTGAGAGCAAAGCTTGGGGGTCACAGGGCAAAAAGTCCAAAAAGGCATCATTCTGCAAGCCCTGGGGTTTCATCCAGCGATCTGCAATAGTGGGCATGGAGTCCTAACTTGCTGAGTCACACAATACCAGCCCCTCGTGCCCTCAGCTGGCCTCTCTGCCTACACGGCACAGCCTGGGGCATGAAGCACAACTTCCACGAGTCACAGAGCCGTTCCAGGCGAGTGTGTGCGCCCGCAACCCAGCGTCACAGGTGAGCCATGATTAATTGATGCCAAGACGGATCGGGTGAGAGGCGCGCTGCCATGGATAATAGATGGCATGAGCGTAATGAAATCCCTCGCCATTGCACAAGGCTTTATCTCCCTGTTTCCGATGGCTCTGCTTACAGACAGTTTCTAGTGTGGAATTTCATGTCCCGGGGCCCATCTGCCCCAGGCCAATGTTGCCCCCTGGGCAGCAGGGGGCAAATTGCTTCCCAAATGAAGCATCCCTGGAGCTGAAGCCATAGTGGCACTGGAATTATATGAGGCTTTACATGTGTGTGACTGCATATATGGTGGGCAGTCCAACAACCCCATAGGAAAAGGTAGGGGCCACATTCAACTCCCTAACACCTTCACACTTCAGCGGCCCCTGGCACCCAGCCCACTGGGGAGGGGAGGGCACTTTAGGATTCTGGGCATGTCATGCTGCCGTTACCGTCACATAGACACAGGTCTGGCTACTCGCATAACTGCAGCCGGTTGCCAGACCCTCCCACCCGAGATGCACACTGTGCTTTACAAGGAAACTAAACCATGACTGTAATCATCACCAGTGCAGTGCACCGCCCATTCCCCCCGACCACACGTCTGACACCTGTGGCCATTTACAACCATTATGTACATATTTAGAAATACTAGTACTTAATGTAAACTGTACATTTTACAACGTCGTGCATATATTACAGTTATACTCTACATGTTTATATTTCTAGAGCTGTCAGAGTACTCACTGCATTATGAATGCACGAAGGCCCGCCCCAATCATACGCGGCCCTTATGACCATGCCCAGAGCCTCCGAACTGCACGCAGGCCCTCAGCACCGCACACGATTCTACTGATGGTGCTATAAACTGCAGTCACCCTCCAGTCTTGACCTTGGTCCAAACTGAACCTACAGGCCAGGAGCGTGACCTAAGGCAGCCCCACATTTGGTGACATGTAATATATGCTCTCCTGGTGGCTTCTTTGGGACACTGTGTGCTCAAAGCAGGGTGGCACAGTGGGCAGAGTTGTAGCTTCACACCTCCAGAGATGGTAGTTCAATTTCTGCCCCCGGCCTTGTGTGTGGAGTTTGCATGTTCTAATCATATTTGGTTAGGTGTCCTCTTGGCATTCTGTGTTCTCCTGCAGTCAAGAAATGTGGCTAGTTCTTATAACCTGCCCACACTGCGTGATTGCGTGCCCTGGCATGGATTGGCATTGGGCCCCAGTGCTTCCTGGGATAGGCTCCAGACTCTCTGTGACCCCATCCTGGATAAGCGGTTCAGGAACACTGATGGATGATCTCAGATTGTCATACAAAGTACCTTTGGTTTTTATGTTACTCGGAACAGCATTCTGCAAATTCAATAAATCAGCTAAATTCCACATCCCAGCTCAAGCAATTATGATCCATTTCATTCATTATTATCATTTTCAGCATTTTAGAATAGAATTTCAGCAGGAAACATACACAATAATGATGTGAATTTATGGTAAAATTGAATGTGATGCATGTAATCACTGCTGTGACAGAGGCACACAGGAGCACATTCCAGCCCTGGCAGTAACAGGTCTATGAATTGTTCAGTACTGAGCACTGCTCTGGCGTCTCATAGTGGCTCCGCCCTCTTCTCCATTAATCCAGCACAGGTCATCTTATCGTGACAGGAATTGTCCGAACGCGAGCCCCACATACCATAGTGTGCAAAATGCCCAAGCAGTCAAGGTGCCATATGCTATATTTTGCAGGGAAATGTTACATATTTGCCAAAAAATAAAATAATAATTACTTTGTTTCTTCCAGTGACAGAACAATAAAAAACAAGGCTGATTGATTTTAATTTGCTATGCCCTAATCCCTTTAATCCTGACCAGGATAAGCAGTGAGAAGATGGATGGATGAGTGAATGGATGTAACAAGTCCCCATGTGACTGTATAACACTGTTAAACTGGAGCAGGAATGTATCACTCATCCAGAACTCAGTGGACGCTTGACTCCCATGCACTCTTGGCCACCCTGATGTGGGGTTTCTGTCAGGCAGAGCACATGTGTTTGGGTCTCTGCATTCACACAGCATGAAGCTCTCAGCATTACAGAGATCTCAGGGATGCAGAGCAATGGTGAACGGCACAGGGAGCCCGTCCCCAGCGCTGACACAGCAGTGAAGAAGCCCGTCCTAAAAGCACGGGCGCAGGATATCCCTCTGCCTCCATGACTATGGAAAATAACCTCTGTTATCTGAAAGATCCTTATGGCTTCTGGAGACACACACTACGCCCAGCCCTCTTAATCCTGCTATAAATCTACCCTGGTGTACTGTTGTGAAATGAAAAGTAAAAGATGATGGTACAATGATAAGAAGCCAGGTGCTCTGCTGCTCCATGACACCTGCAACCTCCCCCAAGACAAAAACCAGGGAGAATTCAATTATTAACATGAACTGCTACTTTCAAGGAAACTCCGGCCTGAAAGAGATTATTAGCCGGGGGCGGGGCTTTCGTCCACCTCTGCTTGTCATCTAGGTTTAATCTAACTGTATTCCACAGGTACGGCAAACAGTCAGGCTCAAAAAGGCTGAAGAAAAGAGGAGGTGGATATAAAGGCAGGAGCACAGTAGTCAAATAAAGGGCAGCACGGTGGAATATATTCATGTTGATCAAGTCCAAAAAGGTCTTGCTCTTGTACCCTGAAGTAAGGAACTTCACAACCCACATTACATTTACAGAATTTAGCGGACGCTCTTATCCAGAGCGACTGACATTTTTCTGAATTCAGGGACAGTCCCCCTGGAGCAAGGTGGGGTTAAGGCTCTTGCTCAGGGACCCAATGTTGGTAGTGCCAGAGGTGGGACTTGAACCCGCGATCTCTTGGTCCAGAGGCAAGCATCCTAACGACTAGACCACCACCACCACATTAAAACATCCAGCAGGGTAAACAGGTGTAAATATTTACATAACACGTCACAAACGGAAACGGACAGCATCCGCCATGTTTGATTATGACTGTGGCTTCTGTTACTTTCCCAGGCTTCATTCATGGAGGTTAAGAGGTCGACATGAAGTGATACCGGTGTTTTCTGGGGCTCTGTGTCATACCCCTCCCAGTCTGAGCCCCACTCTTGCTCCTATTTTCACATCCCATCATTTAACAGAAAGAAAACAGAGATGCCTGTAATATCTGGGGCCGGAAGAACACACTCGCATGGTTGACTGAAATACATGAATATTAAATATGCGAAATGACACAACTGGCTGCATTTTTTTTTTTAGAGTCCAATTAAAATATTTAGGGCAACAGCAAAAAGTAATGCTGTAAATTACGATATGTGTGGCATAATTTAAAATCCCTTATAAATTGCTAAATGAAAAAACAGCCTACTCCTCTCCAGTTCAGACCTGACAGCCTAATTTAATTCCACGAACAAACAACAGCACCCTTTTAGGAGAACAGTGCTCTGTGTTATGCTAGAGAACTACAGAAATAGCTCTGAACAACAGAAAGGCAGGATGGGAGAAGCTTTTTAAGGACGAGTATGGACAGGAGGACGTGCTACTCACAGAGGACATCATCATGCTGGACAGTTTACTTTTGTAGATCTGCTCTTTTTGCCCAGTGTTCAGAGAAACTGAGAGAACCAAGACATCAGTAAATAATACACTTATAAAACGGCAATATATTACATTCTAATGTACGAGTTCAAGAAACTTTTTCATTATTTACAAAACAAAATGTTTTGGCAACTCACTGCACTGAAGGCAATATTATTGTCCGTGCATCCATTTTGAGTCAGAACAAACAGGATGGGATACTATTGCGAAGAAAAACTTCAGTTTAACATTTATTATAAGGAAACATACACAGTACAGTCAGTGAATGATGCACTACTTCTGCAGCCAACGCTATCTTAACTCTTGCAGCCTCAGAGAAAAAATCGTTCACCACCACCATCACATAACACACAAAGATACTTCAGGGTAGGTTGCCAAAATAAAATGCACTTCTGCTGGAATCTGTATGGACCAATGTTCGCTCTCAACCCCAGGAGAACCCTTATGGTAACCAAAATAAACAACAGGACTTTCAAAGAAGAAACCAAAACCATAAAAAAAGGTCTATATATATATACATATATAAGCCAAATGTCAGAACAAGGTGTGTCTAAGGAGGTGACTAACTATAACTGTGGTTATGCAAGATTGTGCAGAGATAAGAACTGTTTCCTACAAAAACGAAGGCTTTGGGGGCAGCCCCTCTGAGCTGCATCACTGGTGTGGGTCCTGCTCTCCAAAGCCTCATTGTTCAATCACTGGGATCAGATTACAGTCGATTCTAGCATTGAGTGAAATGTTCCAAACACCAGCTGAGGCACACTGTGGGTAAGTAACAAAATCCAAGGACATAAATGTGCCCACAAACACCTCAGAAGCATCTGTTAGCGAGATAAACATTGCATTAGTTGCAGCAAGTCTGCGAGTGAAACTAAAAATCTGATATGTCTCGGACTAGGGATTCGAACTACTGCTGAGATGAACTTCTGTCTAACAGTCTCGTAAGAGACACACAGTGGGACCAGACCGCGATGGAGCTCTCAGCGGAGGTCTGACCATTGGTACACACACAGCCTGATCATAAGCACTCTTGCCACCGAGTGACACGGTGCGTGTCCCAGACCCGGACCTTAGCATTGCCACGCAACTCCAGTGTGTCAAGAGGGGGAAACCGCTATTGCCATTTGGAGAAGTCACTATTGTGGATGAATATGGCACAAGTGACAAAGTGATTTCATAGAGAGCCCTTCAAACGCAGGAATGGATACTGATAGCCTAACACCCAGGTGGGGGTTACCCGGGAAGGTGGGTTGCAGCACAAAGCTGCCGTTGTTGACCTGCACCACGAAAACGATCGTGGCCATGATGTGACACGGGGCCACCGGGCTTAGTTTACCGTGACAGGTGCGTCAAAAATAGGAACCATCAGGGTTACGGAGACGAAAAACGGATACATCAAACAGACTAGCTAAGAGACACCACCAGATAACCAGCTGACCCGACTGCCAGATAACCAGGAACTGGTTTTCCAGGTGGCCTCACTCGGCCCATCTAACCGGTCTTATGGGCGCATTCTGCACTGGGCCGGGCCGTACCTAGCTGCCTGCACACATCCACGCCGAACACGGGACAACGGAAGGGTTGCCCGGCCCCAGCGGGACGATAGCCGGAGGACTGAGCGACAGAACCCAACCCCTTAGCCCGGCCCCGCAGCCACTGTCCCTCATTTCCCCAGTCATTTTTAATAAACAACCCCCACCCCGCACCGAGCAGGACGAAGAGGGGCTCTGGCGTTACCTTGCAGGACACTAACCGGGCTGACAGGAGGGTGGAGCGGAGCTACCGCACCCCGCTGCGCCTTAGCCTGGGCTGCTAACACCGACCCGAAAGCCGCTTAGCCTGCTAGCCGGCAGCCGCCTAACCGCTCAGCTACCAAACCTGCTAGCCTGTTAGCCTGCTCGCGCTTGTTAGCCTGCTCGCGCCTGTTAGCCTCCTAGCCTGCTGAAATGGCATGACGTGTGCCGGAGTATGACAGCCCCCAGTCGGGACCCCGACTCACCCAGTGCCACCTCGCAGGCTTTGCGCAGCTGGGAGTGATGCGCCTTCTTCACCTCCTTGTCGGCCAATATCTTCTCCAGAGCTCGAGTTAAAAACATGTTTTTGGTCTTTTTCCCTTCATACATGACGCGCTGGAAGTGTCTGGGGCGAGGAGGACCTGTCCCAAGCCAAGGCGGACTGCGGCTCTCACCTAGCGCTCGTTTTTAAATTCAGTGTCGACGTGGACCAAATATACAGACATAAATAAATAGAGAGGTCTGGATAAATGTACACGGAAATCCCTCAGTCTTCCATCAGCAAGCTGCCTGCGCCATGTTGGAAGGAAGCGACGTCATGCACGTCAAAAATGGGGCCGCAGTGAGGCGGGGTGAATCGGGAGAGAGAGAGAGAGAGAGAGAGAGAGAGAGAGAGAGAGAGAAGGGGGGACAAAGGGTGAGAGAGGGAGAGAAAAAAGAGATGGAGGGAGAGCTGGGGAAAAGGGGGGAGATGAAACAGAGAGAGAGAGAAAAAGAGGCAAGGTGCATCCTGAAAGAAATTGAGAGAGAGAAGAAGAGAGAATGAGATGCATGCATAGACACCTGGTGTGTGCAAATGAGCTGCTGTTTACAGTGTGCTAGATGTCCTCTATCATGTAGTTTTACATTTCAGTGAGTTAGTTGGTTTTCAAAGCTTGAAACACTCAACTTAGTCCGAAGAGTTAACTGTACCTTAGTCCTTTTGGTGAATTGAATTCCTCCTGTAGTTCATAAATCATGAGCTCAGATGAATTTCTCTGTCTAAATTGCCCATAGTGTGTGTGTGTGTGTGTGTGTGTGTGTGTGTGTGTGTGTGTGTGTGTGTGTGTGTGTGTGTGAGTGCCCTCAGATGGACTGGCATCCACGCCAGAGTGTTCTTTACCTCCATCACTGCCCTTCCTGGGATCAGCTGTAGGCCATCCATAACCTGAATATGGAAGAAGGATGAGTGGATCACTGTTTACTTTCACATTATGTGTTAAAGTCATTAATGTTTTTTTTCCCTCTACTTGTCCTGTCTGTCTCTGCATTTTATGTGTTTATGTGGCATGCGGTCTGGGGAATGTCATTTGGTGTCACCATATGCAGCATACTGAATATGGCTGGTGTGACAATCATGGGTGTTGTTAGGTCCAATCACTCGGGGCTAGAGTCCCAAGTATTTTAGTTCCGCTGTCAGTCTCCCTTAAAAGACAAAAAGAAGTTAACCCACCAGATAAACATGACTTAACCCCTGATCTTTTCAATCGCTAGAAACTCCCCTGGTGACAATAAAGCCCCACTTGACTTGGCTTGGATAATAATTTGACTGACTTCATTCAAACTCTGAAATTCTAGTGAATTTAATGAGCCATTTTTTAAACAAGACTTTTCCAGATCCAGTTTTAGTTGGACAGTTTTAGACACAAGTGAGTAATGCTTTCATATCAAAGTCAAAGGTTATCAGGTCTGCTGCTCTGGTGCTGGAGAACTTCAAAAACATAGCAATCTTTTCTCCTGACACGAGATGTGAAGTCTTGGAGCTTTAGCTGTCACAGTATTATGCATGTCTCTGTGATGTTTGTTCTGAAATCTGTGTGTCAGCAGGAGAACGTAGCTGTTTCACAACAGGATGAATGGACTGAAGTGAGCCAAGTGGTATGCTGCTATTTCTTGGCTTAGCTACCAAAACAGTTTTTTCTGGTCATCATGAAGCAGTGCTTGTGTGTATAAAGTCACTGTGTACTGCTGTAAGCAGTCTGGGATAAGTGACGTCTTCTGACATCTTTCATTCTTGTTCTAGCTTACATACGTTGCAGCAGAGCTCTGTCCGAAAGGTGCTCCTCCATCTCTATAGCCGCGATGGCGTGCCGCGCTGATGTCACAATAGTGAGGCAGGTCACTGCAGTAATTTCCCATCTACTCTTCTCATGCAGGCCAGCCTGTTTGAATTACACAACTGCTTTGATCTTCCGGTGGGCTGTACAAACAAGAGCTTGTTCTTGTCATAGTTGCACAGGGACTCTGCGTGGCGTCCCCCCCCCGCAAAATGGGACCCGCTTCAGCCTGCAATGTTCAGGCGACATCACTCAGAGCAGCAGAAACAAAGGAAACACGCAGAAAAAAATGTCATCTGCTTTGTTTTGAATGACTTAATTAGAGGATTAAATACAATTACATTAACAATTACATAATGAATCACTGCGAAAAAATGCCGTAAAGGAACATGATGCTGATGTGATAAAGAATCCCACGTCAGTAAAATATTCTCCATATATTCTTTGTGCACAGTGGCCCAATGGTTAGCACTGCTGCCTCACAGCTCTGGGGTTGGGGTTCAAGTCTTCGCGATGGTTCCATGTGTGTGGAGTTTGCATGTTCTCCCCATGTCATCGTGGGGTTTCCTCTGGGTACTGCAGTTTACCCTCACAGTCCAAAAACATGCTGAGGTTAACTGGAGTTACCAAGTTGCCTGTATGAGTGAATAGGGTGTGAGTGTGCCCTGCAATGGGTTGGTAACCCATCCTGGGTTGTTCCCAGCCTTGTGCCTGTACCCTGCAGGATAGGCTCTGGACTGCTCATGACCCTGAACAGGTTAAGTGATTACAGAAAATGGATGGATGTTCTTTGTGGAGGAAACAGAAATGAGCTTCAGAGTGGTGAGGTGAGGGTTCTAGTATTAAGGTCTGTGCTATGATTCAAAAACACAAAAATGAAACAATCCTATATATCAGTTGGGAACAGGTGAAGGGAATGAATGTGATTGTTGGCTGACTCTGACCTGGGAAATCCACACCCCGCCCCACCACCACACATGCACACCTACTTCTCACACCGATTCATCAAGCAGAATGATGCATTAGTCAAGTGAATTGCTGCTTGTTAAGTTCAAAGCCGAGTGTTTGCTGACGACTTATCTCTGATAGTTCAGCTTCGCCTTTGTGTGGGGCTGGAGACGCGAGCAGGACCGTCTCTCTACACCTGGCCACACGCAGAGATTTCTGAGTGCCACAGCAGGTCAGCATATTCACAGAAGGATGCCTGCTCTAGCGGTCCAAGCAAGTGGTGGTGTCACATAAAGCCCTCAGCCCAATAAAATCATGATAGAATTGTATTTATTATTAACACAAAGTGCTTTCATTTTATGGAGAAAATAGAAGAAAAAAACAAAAATCCTTTGGGAGAAACTACAGGGGGCTTCCTGATTCCTTAGGGAAGGAGAGGGGAAAGTAATTGAACAACATGCACATGTATAATGTCATGACACAATGAGATTCCATCTTACCCCAAGGCTGACTATCTGAACAAGCACCTTTACAAACTGCGGTTGACTTCATTCTACACATAATCCACTCGTACCCTCCTGATCCACGTTGCACATGAAGTAGATAATTCCTGGTCATTTTCCCCAGACACTTCAATCTCCTTATTCATCATTGCCGGTTCAGTGATTGCTCATGGCAACAAGATGCGTCGATGGGATTAATCTGTTCTCTAGGGATTTTGGGGCCATTTCTGAGTGTCATGGCTGACAGACACGATCATGGTTATGGTTTTGATAGAAACACTGTTATCACCTCTTCCTGTCTGATAAGAGCTTGAATGAGCCACTCATGGAGGAAATGTGCACTTTGTAAAGGATGGATGGGGGAGGCAGTAGTGTTTGATTTAACCGGGCTTCCAACCTGAATACTCAGTATAGGCCTTGCACGGAATACAGCGATAGGGGTTTCGTTTCAATGCGTGTCCTTCTCAAAATTACAGATCTAGCTGTCCATCCTACATTCATCTTGGCAGATACAGGTCACATATGAGAAATACACTGTTAACCCATCAACCTCAAGCAGTGAGCTTCTGTCTCTTTTATGAGTTTATAACTTTGACAAACAATTCAAATATATATATGTGTGTGTGTGTGTATGTGCGTGTGAATAGCTGCTGTTTGTTTTTTTTTTTATTTGAGTAGCATAGTTTAAAAGACTTTGCTGTTGTTCTGTAGATGCGTGAGAAAAGACCAGCTGCATTACCAGCAGGAAGAGGGCATGCCACTTGTTCAGTCTGTTTTTACTCAGTGGAGGAAATTTACAAGTTGAGACAGAGCTTTCATTTTCCTCCAGAGATAATGAAAGCCTGCCTGCTTCAGACAAACCCCAGGGTAAGAATGTCAATTAAAAGCAAACATAGACAATACTGCTATATGACAAAGCTAAATACTTGACATTTGCTGTAGTTTATGATGCAGGAAAAGATGGTTCCCATTCTATTTCAATACTGAAGTTATTGGCAGTTGAGTGAGAGAGGAAATTGTGAATTTACACTTAATGTGTACTTCCTGTACTGTACGGTGTCAGTTACAGCATAATCCCTGCAGTTGGGAGCATTTTAATGTTCCCAGGGTCCTATGCTCCCTCAGTCTGCTTTTCCCTTATGATATATTTGAAGTCATGGGGTCTAATTGTGACGCTGGGAACAGAGGAATATAGTTGTTTGGGAAATTACATTGAGTAAACAGTAGGCTGACGGGACACAGGGCCCTGGAAACATAGTAATCTGGGAGCATTAGATGGGGCCCCCTGCTGGCAGCTGAGGTCATTGTAATAATTCTCTATGCTTCTTGGGTTTAGGATTTGTTTTTTTCACCTCAGTCATGTTTAGCATGACCTAGCTAACATAACCGGAGTGTTTAGCATGACCTAGCTAACATAACCGGAGTGTTTAGCATGACCTAACTAGCATGACCAAAGCGTTTGGCATGACTGATATATCATGTCCAAAGTGTTTAGCATGACCAAGCTAACATAACCAGTGTTTACCTGTCAGAACAAACATAACCAGAATGTTTAGCATGACTAAGCCAACATGACCAGGGTGTTTAGCATGATCTGGTTTTTTAGACTAAACCAACAACCTCCTGGTGTCCAATATGGACACACATGGAAAAAGGTGGTCTTTTTGTATTTTCACCTGGGCTAGTTTACTGTGATGGGAATCTGTCTCTTCCTGGCATTCAAGGGTTGTTCTGGACACTGCTGGTTTGGTGAGATAAGGGGGATATACTGCTGACCGCTCCCTGGCTTCTCAGATAAACCTAACTGGACAGTCTGATTTACAGCCTGATCTCCAGCTTCCCATCTGAATGAGAAGATTCATGTTTGGTGCTTTTAGTAGATGTGAAAAAACTCCCCTGAATTTACCTAAATTTACTGGACAAAGCTGTCCGTAGTGACACATCCTTCTTAAAACCTGTGTGTCCTCAGACTGGCCATGTGTGTGGGGCTTGTTGTTATGAATCCAGGATGTTCAACATATTTTTCACCTGATCTTCCCATGTTAAACCGCAACCAGGAAGCCCTTGACAGGTGGCCACAACTCATGTGCAGCCTGAAAGTTGTCATAGCGACTGAAAATACCTAGAAAATGCCATTTGTGGCTATGACTACAGACTCAATGCCACAAATGTGATTTAGTGATAAAACTAATGTGTGTATTTTGAAAGCATTTTCTAAACTGAGCAGTCTGGAAAATTCTTTTTCAAGCGCATGGTTGTGTTTTTGAGACATCTTCCTGCAAAGGGTTCGATGCTTGTTCCTCAGAAATCCCATACAGTCAATCAAACACTCCACACTAAAATGGATTCCTGAGATACCTGCATCCTAAAAGGGACAGTATGATTATTTTAGAATAGTAGTGATACTTTATTAATCCCTGTAGGGAAATTCTCCCATCTTGCTCTCCATGAAACACAAATGCAGGTGAGAGCAAGCTTGGGGGTCTCGGCAAAGGGACAGCCACCTTGTGGCACCTAGGGAATTAGGGGTTAAGGGCCTGGCTCGATGGCCCACAGACATGTGACAATTCTGCCAAGGACAGGCCCAATCCGGTGACCTTCCAGTCACATGAATAGAAGCTTAGCCCACTGAGTCACACACCACCCCCAAGAAGAAAAGGTCTGGAAAAAGGGTATAAAGAGAATATATAGATAGTGTCAAACTTGATGAGTACAGTCATAAAATGAAGAACTCAAACTTATTCTGGTAATGCAGATGAAAGCACTGAATTTGGCACTAAGTTAGAGTCTATGAAGAGTTGTCAAGAGAGGTAATTAAAAAGAATGTGGTAGACAATCACTTCAAGCCATATACTGCAATCATTCAAAGTTATATACACTGCTCAAAAAAATTAAAGGAACACTTTGAAAACACATCAGATCTCAACGGGAAAAAAATCATGCTGGATATCTATACTGATATGGACTGGGTAATGTGTTAGGAATGAAAGGATGTCAGTGGCCTCCACCTGTTAAACCATTCCTGATTTGGGGGTCGTCTCATTGTTGCCCCTCTAGTCCACCTGTTGTTAATTTCATTA
>JAODLD010000038.1:19523434-19542269 GCA_026781065.1 Mormyrops boulengeri
GTCTCACCACATGTGCGGCGTGTGGATCACCCTGACCGCATTTCACCCACACCCCCCCCCCCCCCCCCCACAGGCATCCTGTAATCACACCCTCCTTCTAACTACAACCTCTGTGACCATTCAAAGCCTCAGCCTCCTTAATAATAACCATCCTCACTGACAGCACCTGTACTCTAAGCAGCCCTAAGCTGGCCACGCGTGGCTTACACTTTCACTAGCATGTAAATAATAGGAATTAAACTTGAAGCTGAAGCAGAAAAACAGAACAGAAACACCCAGAAGCTGGTGTCTTCCCGCATGTCTCAGTAATGCAGTGAAAGATGAGACAGTGTGCGGTTTGGGGTACCTGTGGCCGATGTGCGCCCCCCGCAGGCGGCCCTTCAGCTCCTGTGCTGCACCTCGACTCACATGCACATCCACGGTGCCGTCCTGGCGAATGAGCGATGCGGCATTGGGCTGCCAGAGGTCCACCTGTTGGCAAAGGAAGGCCGGGCAATGCAGGGACACCTTACAGACCTACCTTTGTGCTTAGAAGATGTCAACTGCATTTACGGCTTTGTCAATACTACACTGCGCCCTACAGAAGCATGCAGGCTACAGAAGATGGATGTATAGAGAAAGGTATACATGAACTGAAAGTGTGCAGTGTGCTTATTGTTTTGCAGATATCATAGACCTGGAGCATCTTGGGGGGGGGGGGCTCAAAAACCCACTGGTGCTGTAACTATGATGCCAAGCATGGGATTCAAACCAATGACCTTCTGATCACAGGTATAGAAGCCTAACCTGTTGAGCCACACACCATCGCTCCGATGCTCCTACCGGTATTAATAAGGGCAGTGAACACAGTGAGGTCCTCCATGGCTTCTGATAATCAGCCACCTTAAATCACATGAAGCTATCCGCCTTCTACTTGCACACCACGGCAGATGCCTGAGTGGATTGACTGGTACGAGAAGGTAGCCATTATTCTGCCCACCACGTGACCTGCCTTTCCCAGGTGCTGTTTGATTAGGCTCTCAGCCAGCAGGTCTGGCTCAGCTTCTTCTCTTTTTGGCACCTCTGATTGGAGGGGATGTGGCCTGGCAGGACCCCCGCTACCGCGGTGGGTAACTCTGCTGAGTATACCGTACAGCCACTGCTAATGGCCCACAAATTGGAGCCTGGCCAGCAGCTTACCCACAATGCCCACAGTTTGCTGCACCGTGCAGCGCTGCCCCTTTCACGCCCACCACAGCTCTGCTGAGGTTCGGATACCTGCGTCTCATTTACAGAAGCACAATGGACCAGTTGCTTTATGTATTTTCGTGCTACATTATGTACAGTCGTGCTACAGCACGATCCTGAAAAACCTTGCATTCATTAAAATACATGACTGATTCACTGAAAAGAACTGGTTCAAAAGAATGGTTCATTCACAAATTGGGGGCAGTGTGTGGCTCAGTGGGCTAAGCCTGTGTGCCTGTAATCACAAGGTCATTGAGCAAGGCCCTTAACCCCCAGTTCCCTGGGCGCCCCAACAGGTGGCTGCCCTTCGCGGACAGCTTACTCTACAAAGAGCAAGTTGAGGGAGATATAAAGACAATTTCCCCATGGGGACTAATAAAGGATTGATTATTATTATTATCATGATCATTCACTTCAATAGCTGTTTTTGCGTGCAAATAGTATCTCTCTCTAAGACCTTATCGTGAAATGCAGTTCACGCAGTGCTTTTCTCTCCAGCTGAAAACTGCCAAAAATGCAAATGTGATTCTGCATTGGACTTCTGTAGTAATATATCAATCACATTAGAACAGATTCACAGTGTGATATCATGTGTTCTAGCTGGACTAACTGTACATACTTTCAAGCCATGCCTGTTTTTTGAAAAAAGGTTAAACGTATTAATTTTGTCCCGGTGACTGTTTGGCACCTATTATACAGAAAACCTTTACTGTGAAATTCTGTTCAGATTCAGCTTAGTTATGCGTGCTCAGGTCCTTCGGTGCTAGCAGCTACCTGTGTGTGATGCCCTGTTTCACACAGTGATACTGTGATGTTTTCACACGAGAAAGAGCATAGCTCAGAGAAATGTGCGCGCGTTCTTTCAGCATGGGGCACTGGGGCTCTGGGGCTCTGCAGAAGAAACGGGCGGGAGCCCTTTACTTGGATGATAAATGATCTTCAGATGGGACCATTTTCAAAGCTAGATGTGATATACTGTACAAATGCAGAAGGAAGTCATTCTCAGACCACATCTGTTTCCGTCACAAAAAGAAAAAACAGACAGACACGAATGGAGAATTGGTACTTTCAAAGGGATCGGCGTGCAGATGACGACCAGCCCTTTGAAGGTCCATTTAACAGGCTACTGAGGGTTATAAACACGCAAGAGTCCATTTGGCTCCATTCCAATCCTAAAGTAACCAGAGTACCGGGAAGCCAGCATAACTGCTGCATTCTCATGATGGAAAAGCCTCACGGTCTGACAGAAATATGCGAGAGGCTTTGAAGACCCTATAATGTATGGAGTGATGGACCAACAGCATTCCTCCAGAGCATTAGGGCTACACTGGGCCGAAAGGCAAGACCTGACAAGAGAAACTAGGAAATCCAGTGAACTTATGCTCGCACCATTATGCTCAATCGCTGGAAATCATCTGGCTCATCTGCTCGGGGTTTCCTGTACAGGTGTCCAAACTGTTTGTCGAAAAGTAAACCATTCTCTGCTTATCAAGTTTCTTTGGTTCCTGATTTCCCGTTTATCTGGAATGGCTGGGTAATATTGTCCATAGAAAGGCAGGTCCAGGAAGCTCTGCTGGTCTGCAAAGCTGGAACATAGCAAGCCATCCAGGATAGAAGACAGCCATGCTTCCGTAATCAGGCAGGTCACATGACCATCACTCCACAAGCCTGACCTGGCGGGAAGGGCATCTCCATAACGCGGGCTGGTTATCGTGGTGGAAAACCTGCTTCCTTTAGTGGCACATAAACACAGGACACAGCTCACATTAATGAAGAAATTAATTAATAAAGGAACCTTTATTTGCCCAAGTACATTGGAATGCTTCCCCATCATGCTCTTCTTTGACATACATATACAGTTGAGAACAAAACTTGGGGTCTGACCATATATCTGATGTCCCTAGACTTTCTTTGAAGCTAACAGCCTTGCTAATGGGCCAAACAGAGAAGTAACTATTCTTGTGAGTCTCGAACCAGCAACTTGCTGATGATAGATATGGAGATGTGCACTGCTGCCCCACGGTTGGTACAGGGAATGTAACATGTCTGAGCAGAGACATGGAGCTGATGTGAAGACAGCTTTTAGCAGTAGGAGGGTGAGCGGATAGCGGGAGTTACAGCTCACTCACGTGTTCCTGCTTGTAACTCCTCAGTGGAGCCTCGCAGACTGTGACCCTGTCAAAGCACATGGTCCGGGGCCGATGCCACTGGCTCCGGGGTTTGGAGCCAGCCGCAGATGCACCTCATCACGCACAGGAGTAACCCGTAAACTGGCCGACATGCCCGTGATGAGGAGAACTGGGCTAATGGCTCACAGAGGATCATGTGGAGATCTGAGAGAGGCGCCGTCTGGCTGGGGTCTCACTGGACCCTCCAGGGATGGGGACCCAGTCAGAACAGAGGCTATATTGGGTCAGGCCAGGTCTACACCTCCAGGTTCCTGAGTCCCGTTTTCCCAAAGTGCACCAAACAACATGGGAACAAATAAAGAAAAACGCCGTAACCACTAAATGGAAAGTGAAAAGCACATCCCACTCAAATGGCATCACGTAATAGAATAGGCACAGACAGCGGTGGGGGTGTGTGACTCAGTGGTTTAGGATCCTACGTATATGATCAGAAGGTCACTGGTTTAAATCCCTTTGTTGGCAGTGTGTTTTCACCATTGGGCTTTTCTTCAAGGCCCTTAACCCCCATTTCTTCGGGGACCAATCGATGAAATGAGATCCTCCTTTGGAGTTTTGTGTGCGAGGGGTGGTGAGCAGCATATTCCCCTGTTTATAATGTGAACATCGCTGGTTTGCGTCCCAGCTGGGCCGTCCGGATAAACTCTAGCTGCTGGAGCAGAATATCCCGTATGAAACCTTAGCCCTAATAAAACGAGAGTGGACTCCCAGCCCCGATGCTGCAGAGCTCTGCAAGCTCCTTCCATTCAGGCACTGATCCAGGGGCCATCTGAAGCTGCTTGTAAGGTCTCTGACAGTCTATGCTTTACACAGTTTTACAGGATGGAAAACCTGTAAAATGGCTGAGTGGAGTGGAATAATGCTGCTTGGATATAGCGTTTCACATGCTGTATTTGCAGAAAACCTGGAGAGTACACTAGGATGTCTTGAGTGCAGTGCTTGCCCTCTCTGGTATGGGAGAGATAACCGCAGCATCCTGTCTCAGTTGAGGTAGGCAGTGATCTCACAGTGTCACGTCATTAAGCAGGCAGTGATCTCACGGTGGCACGTCATTAAGTAAGCAGTGATCTCACGGTGGCACGTCATTAAGTAGGCAGTGATCTCACAGTGGCACTTCATTAAGCAGGCAGTGATCTCACAGTGGCACGTCATTAAGTAAGCAGTGATCTCACGGTGGCACGTCATTAAGTAGGCAGTGATCTCACAGTGGCGCTTCATTAAGCAGGCAGTGATCTCACAGTGGCATTTCATTAAGCAACCAGTGATCTCACAGTGGCACGTCATTAAGCAGGCAGAGGTGTCTAACACAACCAATGTCGCGGTAGGTTGGGGGGGACACTGTCTCCAGCAGCACCTTACGGGGAGCCTGGGGATCCAGATGAGTGTCTGTCATTATCTTGTGACACTGGCATAATGAATGAATGTGTTGTGAAATTAATGTACCAGTAGTGGGTCACATTATCCGGCTTTTAGGTACAAGCCAGTCTGTAACCTCAAGAAAACAGGACACCCCAGGCTGACAGTAAATACCCCTCAGAGGGTAGGATGAGCCCTCAGCACCACCCTTCAAACTGCTGCCACTGCTGCCCTTGACTGGAGTTTGCCAGCCCAGCTGTGGCCCACCCCCCTCACCTGGATGCACTCTGAAATCTCTGCCAGTTATCGCAGCCTTTCACGCCGACCAGAAGGGGTTTCAAAAAGCCCAGATGCCTACTAATGTAGCAAATCAAAACAGGCATCACTGGAGTGTGTCTTGGTATACTATGTAATGGGTTTCACTGTAGGGTATTATCATATGGTAACTTGATGGCGTCACTGCATGGTATCACTATATGGTATCATCGTGTGATATTTAATAGACATCACTCTGTGACATCACTGGATTATCATGTGGTATCTTTGATTGAATTGAATTAAATGTATTTTTATATAGTGCCATTCACAACGGAGTTGCCCCAAGGCGCTTGACAAGGGTGTGTTGAATTCTATCATAACATCATTTAAACAAATGGGAAGAAAGCAAGCCAGAAGATAATGGAGAACAGGAACCAACATTTCCCAAATAAAGACGAAAAAAAAACTCTCAAGGGGCTCAAGGTAAGCTGGCTGCCTAACACCACCCCCTCGGTATGCTGAGAATTTTATAGGTGTCTAATAAGCATCATTGTATTTCTTCAATTAAGAGTATGAGACATCATCACTTTGGCTTCTACGATCACTGTACAGTATCACCGTTTGGTATCACTGTATGGCATCTAACAAGTATCACTGGAGGTATCACTGTATGGTATCATTACATGATATCTAACAGACATCACTCTATTATTTCACTGGAACCTTAGAGACGCTGCTGTATGGTTTCACTATATGGTAGCTATAGAAGTAAAACTTTATTTTCCATTTGTAAGAGTACATTGAAGTACTTACTGTCACAGAGTCAGGTCATCTCTTCTTTGAGATACACACACGTATGTATATACACAGGTGAGACTGAAGGGTGGGGTCTGAGCACAGGGTCAGCCAGGGTACAGTGCCCAACAACGGCATCAGTCCGACATCTGCGGGATTCAAACCGACGTCTTTCATGGGCTCAGAGTCCGGACCCCCCGAGCCACACCCCAGGGCAGTGTTCTGACCCCTCACACCTCCAAGGCGCCTCTGTGAATATGAGTCACCGAGCTCCCGCACACTCAGCTTCCAAAATCCACCTTGGAACGGTTTTGTGAGCTTTTCATACTGTTTTCTCTACAGACGTTATTATGAATTGGAAATGAAATATATAACCACCAAATGGCTCCCAAACAGGACATAAATCACATTTATCTGTCAGGTCTATAAATCTCCAGTAGAGTCAAAAGTTGAAAGAGCCACTTGATCTGTGTTAGATTAATATCTGGAGGACATGCATCAATCTGCATAACTCATTTTTCATCTTGCGCTCCCTGCGGTTTCTTACCTACATATGAGCTACCAGAGGCCTGCAGAATCCCCCCCACCCAGCTCAGCTCCCGCTCTGTCCTACAGAACAAGCTTCGGTAGCAGGGCACGTCAAAGCACCGTGCCGTACACGTGTGCGCCTGCCCTCGCTCTGCCAACTCTGCAGTTGCCTGGACCAAACATCCAGCTGGTCAGCGCTAAATATCAACAGTAGCTCAACAGAAGCTCAGTGTTCTGAGGATGAAGTCTGTTAAACACGACTGTATGCAGGGAACTTACCCTCAGGTTTTCGAAAAGCCTGCTGAGAAACTGCACTTCCTCATAGCTGTGGGGGATCATTCTGATCACCTGGTCACTGCAGAAGAAAGACAGACTTCAGTTAGGGTGAGGTGGCAAGTGAATGCATGATGGGAACCGTGACTTGCAGAGAGTGACCTGGCAGAAAGTGACCCTACAGAGAGTGATCCTGCAGTGTGACCCAGCAGAGAGTGATCCTGCAGTGTGACCCAGCAGAGAGTGATCCTGCAGTGTGACCCAGCAGAGAGTGACCCAGCAGAAAATGACTCTCAGGGTTGCACAGAGAATCTGGCCTCCACACCACAGAGGACATAATCGAGCCCTTAAAAGAGGAGCTTAAAACCTGAGCTTGGGTGAAACGCAACTCACTGCTTCAGTCAAGAAGGCAACAGTAAATGATGGTGATTATGGGAGCCATTAGCAGCCCATTGAAATGGCAGTTTACTTACCCCTAAATACCATTAGAAAACTAAAACAGCCTTCACAAAGAAACTTTTTTTATTTCCAGCAGGGTAATATTTCATGCTAAGCTTTCATTATTCTTTTGCTTATATACCCATCTTTTGACAGAATATGCAGACAGATTTCTGGAGTGGAAAAGAAGATATTTAAGCCAGCTGGGAGACTTGGCCAAGAGAATAAGAGGCGCAGTCACCCTTTTTGACATAACAGCTGTTGCTATGATTAAATTAAATTAAAGTCAGCAGTTTCAGAATACAAAATAAAGATGATGCCACAAATCAAAAATGTACAGCTGGTGTAATTGTCATGATTTTTCTGTATGTACCTTCATCCAAATGTATTTTTAAAAGTAAAGTTTGCCCATTTATACAACTTGCAATTTGCAGAAGCAATTAAAGACACCAATTAGGGAAACAGTGACGGTTTATCTGTGGATCTGTGGAAGTTCCCCATTTAGTGGAACAGAGACACTCTCTCTGTAAGACACATTGACAGACTGGCAGACAGACTTTATTAATCCCCACAGGGAAAGTAAGACTGCCTTCAGTGTTGAGGTGACCGCTTTTCTGTCTGTTGGGATAGTTAGCCTACCTTGTTTATGAAGGCCATTCAGGACAGTGCCTCCTGACTACCTGCATTCCCCCTTTGTGAGCTGCACGGGCGGCTGTGGCTGCACACGCTGTGCGTATCCTTATTTTACGCCCAATATCGTGTTAATATAATTTTCTTTATTTAATTTTTCTGCCTCATTAGGTCTGCATCCGAAGCATAAAAAGAGCGTTGGGGCCGCACGATTCTTGGGGAAAATATGAATCATGATTTTGTTCACTCAAAATCAAGATCACGATTTTCTCTCACAATTCCCGCGCAATGTATCTCTCTGTCTTTTTGTTATAATTTTTCATGACATATTGTCTTCACTAAAACAAACAAAATGTAGAGATGCACGATATATCACTTAACATACCAGTACTGCTGGCCGATATCTAAACTTTCTCAATATTAGAGTTACCATATATTGCTTTACAAAAAAGGAGACACCGGGGGTAGGATGCAAGGAGAAGCGTCAACGCAACACAAATAAGCGCACAGCAAGTGTGCTGACTGTAGAAAGTAAATGTCGGCATGAAACAAAGCAAAAACCCAGATATTTCAGGCATTTTCAGGTCCCAGAAAAGAGGACAAGTCTGGGAAAAAGACGATGTACAGTCACCCTAACCAATATTCATAATAAGCTAAACCAGAGCTAAAGAGACACCTACAGAAATAATGGAGATAATTGCATTGGACAATCAGCCATTTCCCCTACAGTGGAGTATGAGGGATCTCACTGACTCATTCTCCACTCATTAGACGTCTCAAAGCATCAGTTCACGACATCTTTATATTTGATAAACATGTATCGCCATTCCACTAATCTGTGCTGGCAATTCAGAAAGTTTCACATTCGCACCACTCTCACCCCCCCCCACTCTGCACGTGCCAATTATCAGTGCCAGAGATATTAGACAAAAATATATCAATTATTGGTTAAAATGTCCACATAAGTGCACCACAACAATATGATCGTTACTGAACTATGACGACCACATCAACTCTGCAAAACAGGTAGGGCAGCACTCCTGATGTTTGACAAACAACTCATTTCCAAATGCAAGAAACTCTAAAGAAATGCTCTTTATCATAGCACCTGTTTCTCTAACTCCTCTTCCTGTCACATCATGTAATGCAGTCCTGTCACAATAGGTGGCTTGGTGTGTGTTATTTTTTGAAGTCCCCACAAGGCAAAATTCAATTTTATAAAATTCTGTGACTGCAATCAAAAAACTAAAAATGCCAAAAGTCTTGCATTTTGTTTGGTTACTTATGGTTAAGGTTAGGGGTGGGTAGGGGTTAAGGTCGTCATGATGCAATTAGAGTTTTCCCCATAGAAATGAATGGAGAGTCCCCACAAAGATATAATTACAAACCTGTGGTGTGTGTGTGTGTGTGTCAGTTGGGGAGGGAGAGGTGCTACAAATGGAAATGTAGAAGCCGCTTGACTTTCTCATCAGATGAAAGACGGCTATCACAACACATGATGTCAGACCGAGATGTCAGGGGCGCGTCAACCCATAGGCAGGGCTGGGTTTAGGGGTGAGATTCCCGTGTGCCATTGGATGCATTCCGGGCTTCTGTGGTGGGTAATTTCACATCTGCCTCTCCGAAATAAAGGCTCGTAAATGTGGATGGAGTGTTTTACGTGCTCTTAGAAACCATGTTAGCAATTAAATGTAAGCAGCCTCGGACTGGCAGGGGAGTTTATAAAGGTAGGTCATCTGTAAGCCATATGGACAGGGGACTGCAGGGGAACTGCACAGTGAAATCCACCACCGTTTGCAGGGGAACTGCACAGAGAAACCCACCACCGTCTGCAGAGGAACTGCACAGAGAAACCCATCACCATCTGCAGGGGAACTGCACTGTAAAGTCTGCACACTGGCTGCAGGGGGACCGCACTGCGGAGTCTGCACACCGGCTGCAGGGGAAATGCACAGAGAAGCACACCACCGGCTGCAGGGGAACAGCACTGTAAAGCCTGTGCACTGGCTGCAGGGGAACTGCACAGAGAAACCCACCACCATCTGCAGGGGAACTGCACAACGAAACCTGCACACTGGCTGCAGGGGTAGTACATGGCAAATCCCACATGCTGGCTGCAGGAGAACTACACTGTGAAACCCACATACTGGCTGCAGGGGTACCACACAGCGAAGCTTGCACACTGCCTGTTGGAGTCCCTCTTGCAAAGCCCACAGAACTGCTGCAGGGGAACTGTGTGGCGAAACCTGCACACTGGCTGCAAGGGTATTGCACAGTGAAGCCTGCAAAATGCCTGTGGGAGTACCGAACTGCAAAGACCTCAGAACTACAGCAGGGGGACGATATGGTGAAACCTGCATACTGGCTACAGGGGAACCGCCCTACAAAGCCCGTACACTGGCTACAGGGGAACCACACAATGAAGTCCACACATGAGCTGCAAGGGAACCACACAACAAAGCCCATACACTGGCTGCAGGGGAACCACACAGTGAAGTCCAAACACCAGCTGCAGGGGAACCGCCCTACAAACCCCACACACTGGCTGCAGGGGTATTGCACAGCGAAGCCTGCACACTGGCTGCAGGGGTACCACATGGTGAAGCCTGCTGCACACTGCCTGTAGAAGTACTGCACCACAAAGCCCACACAACTGCAGCAGAGGAACCATATGGCAAACCCTGCACACCGGCTTCAGGGGAACCACACTGAAAAGCCCACACACACACCGAATGCAGAGGTATTGCACAATGAAGCCTGCATACTGGCTGCAAGGAGTACCACATGGCAAAGCCTGCACACTGGTTTGCGGGGAACCACAATGCAAAGCACACACAGCTGCAGGGGAACCGCACTGCAAAGCCTACACAATGACTGCTGGGGAACCACACTGGGAAGCCCGCACACTGCAAAGCCCACACACCAGCTCTAGGGAAACTGCACTGGGAAACCCGTACACCGGGTCCAGAGGAACCACACAGTGAAGCCCGCAGATGGGCAACACGAAGAGCCAAGCACAGCGTGCAGGAGGCCAGTCTGTCCAAAGCTTTGTTCATTCATAATTTTTACTCACTCACCTTACTGGATAGTTAGTAATGCGCATTAGGGTATACATCTAGTTCAAAAATACAACAGCAGGTTCCTCTAAACTGCACAGAAAAAGACCAGGTACAGCATGTTCCTGCACGGATGCGTGTGCTGTGGTGTTGCCAGCAATGACCTCCAGATGCAGCCCAGCGAGTTCCTGTGGTCGTGATCCCGGGAGGTGATGTGTGGAGAGTGAGAGACTTCTCAGGTTCACAGATAACGGGGCTCAAGCATCTTCAAGTGACATGGTGTATGTAATTACAGCATCACCGCGGCTGCAGCTCACATCAGTCACCTTCACTAGCACCATCTCATGATAACATGTGGTTTCAATGTTAAATTTATCAAAATATAAAGTTTACTCTTTCAGCCATGTTATTTGTAACAGCTGTCATTTCTCAAATAAATGTAAATAAGAGTTTACGTTTATTTACATTAATTTCTGTTTAGCAGATGCTCTTGCCCAAAGCGTACACACGAGGAAAACAGCACATCAACAAGATAAACCTTAATGATTCTGGAAAGAAGTTCATTAAAGACCAGCATTCCTTCGAGCCGGATTCGAACCAGCGACCTAAGGATCACAGTGCAGCCGCTACAGTCCTCCGCTCTACCAACTGAGCTATCGAAGGGTGGTAGGGGTGGAAACCTAAAATGAACCCAAAGTAACAGCATCTGAAAGCTCATGGGAGTTTTCCTTACACAAAAATGTTCTGAGAGCAGAAGAAAAAATTATTGGTTCAGAGAGATAACCAATCAGATTGTAGAGAAGGTGGGTCCAAGCAACTAGAGGAGGTGGGACGAATCAATCAGATGTCTTGGTCCTGCCTCCTCTAGTTGCTTGGACCTACCGCCTATAAAATCTGATAATTTTTCCTTCTGCCCTTACAACATTTTTGCATAATTAAAACTCCGACGAGCCATCTGACACAGCTAAATGGGGTTCAGGCTCCTCAGAATCCATCACTTGTCCTCCTCCTGCCCCCATTGTTTAGAGACACTACAGGCTCTGCTGTAATTCTCTTTCACATTTTGCTCAGGAAACCCGATAATTCGAGAGCAACCCCGAGTATGCCACTTAAAAACTAATTTTAAGTCATTATGAGAGGAAACCAACCTGTAGCTAAATATTTCCCTGCTGGTTGAGGTGAATCAACACACTTCCGTCCATCAAGCGAAACCTCACAAACACAAGAGTCGGGAAATTCCCTTTTCTTTTACCTTCTACTGGAAGAGAAGCTTAGCGGGTGGAGAAATGGGAGATACAGTGGACAAGCTTAAAGGAAGCTTAGACTGGAGTGGAGACTGCTCCTGAGAACAAGCACAGCAGTAATTCAATTCAATTCAATTCAATTCAATTCAATTCAATTTTAAATAGCGTCTTTCACAACATAGTCATCCCAAAGCAATTAGTAATCAGGCACACAGGCGCATGGGTCCAATGTGTTCTTCGACAGATTTGACACTTATGCGGCAGTTCACACCCCCCTCCCCCATGCCACAGAGGACACATCCCCCGAGATATCACAACCCCCACCCCCCAGACTGCAGACCAAGTACAGACAGAGCGAGGGAATCCCCACATGGTGGAGGTGGGCCTGGGTGAGATTAGTGCTCAAAGCTTTTGTTCACCAGCTGTGTGGAAGTTTCCAGCACATGTTCACGCCTTTCTTTGAGTTTGAAGAAGGTGCCACGCTGTGGAGAACACCCTCCAAAACACCAGTGGTGGCCCAGTGCCCCCCTACGGATTAAAGACTGGCATATTTAATGTCACACATCATGAAGACCTTAGAAAAGCTGTTACTTAAGAAGCTCAGATCTTCAGTTGAGAAGCACTCTGGCACAGGTAGGGATACACAATATGGACAAAAATTATTGGGACACACACACACACACACATTAATCACTGAATTCAGATGTTTCATTCAGACCCATTGCCACAGGTGTATAAAATCAAGCACCTAGGCGTGCAGTCAGGTTTACAAACATTTGTGAAAGTGTCGTTTTGAAGAGCTCAGTGAAATCAAGTGTGGCGCTGTTGCAGGATGCCACCTTTGCAATAAGTCAGCACGGGGTCACAAAGTGCTGAGGCACATAGTATGAAAAGTCGCCAACGCCCAGCACACAATCCGCGTGCCAAGAGCTTCCATGGCCAAGCAGCTGCATGTAAGTCTCGCTTCACCAAGCGCAACGCCATGTGTCAGATGCAGTGGCGTAAAGCATGCTGCCACTGGACATTGGAGCAGTGGAAACGTGTTCTGTGGAGTGACGAATTGTGCTTCTCTCTCTGGCAGTCTGATGGACGATTCTGGGTTTGGTTTATGCCAGGAGAACATTACCTGTGTGACTGCATTGTGTCAACTGTAAAGTTTGGTGGAGGAGGGATAATGGTATGAGGTTGTTTTTCAGGGTTTGGTCTACGCCCCTTAGTTCCAGTGAAGGGAACTCTTAATGCTTCAGCGTACGAAGACATTTTGGACAAGTCTACGCTTCCAACTTTGTGGGAACTGTCTGGGGAAGGCCCTTTTTTTGTTCCAGCATGACTGTGCCCCAGTGCGCAAGGTCCATGAAGACATGGTTGGGTGAGTTTGATGTGGAAAAACTTGACTGGCCCACACAGAGCCCTGTCCTCAACCCCATCGAACACCTTTGGGATGAAACAGAATGGTGTCACGGTTGGTGCCCGTTTGACCCTGTTCTATGTGTCCCGTAGCCCCTCAGTCCCTAGTGTGCCTCCTTGCTCCCCGGGCTACTACATAGATCAATGGTCGCATGTGGAGCTCTGACGCTGCACCTCTTCAGTCATGAGTTCGAGGCTGGCCAGACACTAGCCACACCTTCTGTTTGACACATTTTTTATTTTATCCTTAGCTTTTGGTATTGTATTTCTTGGTCTTTGCTTTGTGTCCCTATTTATAGTCTTGCCTATCCGTGCCTTAGTTTATCTTTTGCTTGTACCTGTTCCTAGTCTTTCCTTGTGTATTTAGTTCCAGTGTTGGTTAATGTTCCCTAGATTATTGTGCTTGTTAATTGTAATGAATTCCACCTGTTGCTTGTTGTCCCGTGCCTTTTGTGGTTTTTGGTTTAGTTCCACATCTGCCCCTTGTCAGCCCTTGTCATCTGTGTAGATTTAAGTGCTTGTCCTCATTCTGTTCTTTAGTCAGTCTTAGTGTTAGTTGGTTTCCCAGTTTTTGCTCTGCTCCTTAGTGTGTTACTTTGTGGCTCTTTCAGTTTAGTTCTTATTTTTTCTTGTTTGTTCTTGACCCTTGATGTCCCTTTTATTTTCTGGATGTGCTGTTCAGGTTTGGGGGAAAAAAAAAACCCTTTTCGTGTGAGCTGCTCCATGGATCGCCCCTCTTTCTCTGGCTGTGCCATGCACTGCTGCAACGGAACGGAGATTGTGAGCCAGGCCATCACATCCAACATCAGCGTCTGACCTCACAAATGCTCTTCTGGATGAATGGGCAAAAACTCCCACAGATACACTCCAAAATCTTGAGGAAAGCCTTCCCAGAAGAGTGGCAGCTGTTATAGCTGCAAAGGGGGAACCAACTCCATATTTATTCCTATGGACTCAGAATGGGATGCCACAGAAGGTCCTGCGGGTGTAATGGCCAGCTAATTCCCAGAACTGACCCGATACTTTTATCCACGTAGTGTAGGCGTGTGATGACTTTGAGAGTGGACTGGGGGACTGACCATCTGGTGTTGGCAATTGATGACTCCGAGTGCTGTTATACCTACGAGCTGGTTACACCCGATGCTCGTTAAGGCTGTTGATTGCTCCTTTTTTATAAAAGGACCAGGCTTTGGGGGAAAGGTTGCTCATGCTCAGGCGCCTGTGGCACGTTGCCATTTGTTTTGTTTTTGTTAGGGTTTTGTTTTGTGTAACTTTCTTTTTCTGTATTCATTTTATCCTACATTAACATGGCTTGCCTGCACTGCTTACACTACTAATTACTGCTGACCATGTATTATATATATATATGTGTGTGTATATATATATGTTTTTTATTATTTTCATTAAATTCTTTAATTATTTGATAATCTTGCGTCCCGTGTCCTCCCTTGGATTTGTTTTGTTTGTTTTCTTTCCCTTTTTGTTACGATCCTGAGCCAGATCGTAGCTAGGTGCTACACTGACCTCTCTGCTCCACAGACAGATCCTTAGCTTTCTCATGGGCTTTAAATATCATCCACCATCTGGGACTGGGAATCAAGCAAAAGTAGGTGTGATGGGGAAAACAGGCCTACGGAGATCTATCTCTTGTTAGAGGAGCAGCTACACCAGGATAGGTGACTAATCGATGGATGGATGGATGGTTTTTTTAGATTTGTGGTTTTATATCTCCATTATAAACAGCTGAATACTAACAGGAACAGCAATGATATTTAGCCTTTGTGACCAATGAGACTCGGAGTTTCATTTCACAGATGTGTCAGCGGATGAGAATGTGTGTGTTTTTGCCCATTCTGACACCGATGCCTGGGTCCACAAGCCAAGAGAAACCCTGGCATCTGGCACCTGTATGTGAATAGAACCATTGCCCAGCCTGGGAGGGAGATGCCCCAAGCTGACCAGGGCTACCCAGACAGGTGGTCACCTGTCATTTCTTAGCAAGCCGCAGCCCCACAGCTGCGTTTTCTCTTATCTTCCAGCTCTAACACATTATTCTGGGGCCCCATGGAATCATGGGACACGTGTGACTGAGGTCACCCAGCTGTCTGCTGCCGCTGTGACGTACTGCATGTATCTGCATGTAATTCCTGGCATGTTTAATCTCCAAGCCCCCAGGACACAGCAATTTTCAAGAGCGACTTACAAATATATTTATAAAAATACTCAGACTGCCTTAATTTCTGCTTTCCTGTAAGGAAGATGTTCTAAATGTTATACATCAGCAGATTTTAATACCATAATAAAACAAGGATCAGATCATTCTTAAACTCCATTATACAGGATGAATGTGACAGTGTCACATGTCAGTATATATACAGTGGCACCCTGCACCCCGAAATACCATCTGCATATCATTACATTTACAGGGTGTCACGATCTGTATTCTTTTGCTCCCCAATTCTTATGTCCTTTTGGTCACTGTGGTGTTTCTTACACGTGCTCTGGATGCAAGAGCCCCTTACTGGCAAAGGAGAGAATGGACTACAAATGGTGGAGGGTCATGTGAGGAAAAAAAGGGCCTCACACCCAACCTGGGTCCCCCAGGGCTTCCGATGGACCTCAGGCATGGGTGGGGGCAGAAATTTCAGTGCCTCTTGTGTGAGGGACGCTGAGGGGGTCGGTGACGGCTTCATGGGTGTCATTGAAGGTGACATTTGGCATTAGAGTCTCAGAACAGCAAGTGTGGCCCAGAGGGAACAAATGGCTGTCACAAAGCTATACCCCAGACACCCGCTTGACGACAAAACACCCATTACAGGCGTCGCATCTGGATGGAACAATCCGGAATGTTTCAAACGCTTCCTGTGTTTGAGAAGCCTGGGGTGAGCGATTAGCAAGATTATGGAAGTTGCCAGCCAGACTGTAAGTTATAAATCACCCCCAGGCCCCTGGGGCAGTGGGCCGACCCAGGCGGAACCAAGATGGCAGGACAGTGGTCCGCTTTACTGTGGCTTATGGTGAACCTCAAAGCAGAAATGCCGATCCAAAGCCTCACTGGTGAGAATGGAGATCAGCTCGCATTTGCTGACTCACACATCGATTTGCTGTCTGCATTATGGGCTTCAGGACATCATACCAGGATTTTACGCAGTATCTCATACCACCCTTTGCCCAAAGGACTGGTACATCTGCCATATTCCATTTCTGGGTCGCGGATTTCCCCTGCTATGGGAATGCGACAGCTGGATCGACCTCCAATACTCCCCATGAACAAACAAGATTAGCCTCAAAAAGATTCTTCACATAAACACACTTAAATATTCCCTAAATTTACTAGTTGAAATAAATTCACTAGTTTAACACATGGCTTATGTCAATAAGGCTTATTTTAATAATCATTGTTTATTATTTAAGAAGTCACAGTTTTGTTTGTTTGGGTTATATCCAATTTAATAGTTTAAAAAATTATGTTACACAACTCCTTAAAACAGGAATTTTAACAATAATGGTTTTCCAAAGCCTTAAGTGATCTTATTTTTTTGGGGGCGGGGGCATGGTCAGGTACCCAAGGGTGAAATGTTGACCCTGAGATTTGAACCAATAACCTTCTGATCACAGGCACGGTGTACTGTACGGTGTATTTAAAATTTCTTTCCTTGTGTAGATATTACCATCTTTTTTCTGTAAATAAGTGTTCTACTAACTTGACTCTCAGAGAGCTCCGCACAAGAATTCCAATATGCCTGGAATGTTGGTTTTATGCACAAATGGCAAATAAAAATCTAGTATTGCATCGTATCTCGTAACCACCTGATCCACCCCTCCTACTCTTAATATTCAGTAGTATCACTGTGTGTACTACAAGAATGTACCTGAACCTCAGACCTAGTGGAACTGATTACAAAAGCAAACAATTAATTAATCTCAGCCAAGGGGGTTTAATTTTCTGAGCTAGTAAATGCAGGGCCAGGCTTAGGGAGGAATTTTGGAGCTGTCCCAAACTCTAGGGGGTCTCTCCTCTCTGTGCCCCCTGCAACCGCCTGGAGGGGAGCATGCGGTACCTGCTCAGTCGGGCCGGTGAGAAGCCGGCATCAGCGTGAACCTCAGCAAAAACGGACGTTAGCGATGTACCGGACTGTCTGACGAACAGGTCACAAAAAGAAATTCAAAGTTTTTCCCAGAAAAGTTTGCATTAAGTGCAGTATATACATTTAAGAAATGACCCGCCTCGTGGTATGTCACATTTTATGGAAAACATTTACTTATAGCAAACGTTATTATTATTATTATTATTATTATTATTATTGTAGGTAGTAGTTATTGCTCATGGCTATTCTAAATGGAAACGTGAAGCTGCATGACTCACCCGGAATAGCGGCCGTCGTATAGACCCGCGCTTGCTGAACCCAGAAAACTGCCGCAAATCATCGCGCATCGTATTATATGCGCCGGGCGGACGGCGCGTCTGCCGCTCGCTGTCATATTAGGTAGGAACTGGTTCACGGTCCTGATCCAGAGCAGATCAGCGGGATCAACTGGACCAAGAAGATCAACAGGTCTGCGAAAGAGGCTGCGCGGCGTGGACTGACAAAGTGCAGCCGCACGAGCCGCGCTGATGGGAACGCGGGGCAGGGGGGCGGTGGCGGCTGTCACGTGACCGGGGGCTGGAGCTCTGGGCGGAGCTACGGACTATAGTCTCCATTCTTGCAAACTTTTTTTTATTACTTTGGCAAACCCTGCCAACATATGGACAGTGTTTATTCATTTTAAATTTTCGTATAAATATGCACATATTTTCGTGATTTTTTTTGGTTAATTGAAGTTTTCTGTTCTTTATGAACACTTTTTATTCTCTAATATTAAAGACCAAGCTATCAAACAATAAAAATTAAATGTAAACATAAAATATGCACACTATGAAACATTTAAATAAATGAAGCGTAAAGGAGAGGAAATTGGTGTTCCAGAGTAATCCTGTGCGTAATGAATTATACATTTTATACATGTTCCACGAAAAAGCACCCCTAACATATAACATCAATATTATTCACATTAGACGGAAACCAAAGCGTATATTCATTTCCGCAATTATCCACGGAAAATATTGGTAAGTCTTTACTTAAAGCAGTCATTATATAGCATTACACATGCCTTCATAATGCAGTATAATACATTCATAAAGTATTATAAACACGGCTATAACTATTCATAAAAAGGCATAACTATTATAGTCAGTGCTGCCCATCCCTACACGCAGAACACGCGCTGTGCGAAGGGCCCCACGATCCATGGGGGGCCCCATTTTCCGCAAGGGGACGCATTCTCTGCAAATGCGTGAATTGATCCTGACAGCTGTTGATTTTACGTCTAGCTTATAAACTGAAGAACAGTCATAGATTACTAAGGACTTGGTGTAAGTCGCTCTGGAAAAGAGCGT
>JAODLD010000038.1:19544797-19555112 GCA_026781065.1 Mormyrops boulengeri
CCCAAACACCTTCACTTCGCTTATCCTGGGGGGGAGCCCAGGTAGCATAGGGCACAGGGCTGGGTTGCACCCAGGACAGGATGCCAGTGGCACTGAATACAGCATTTCAGGGCTTATCTGACAGAAAGACATTATATCAGAGTGTGAAACAGGACCCTCCGGGGCATCCCTGCTCTCCAGCACCCGGGAAACACAGCGGACATTCATGCCGACTTCATTCCTGTCCATTCCCAGTTTGTGGAGAAGTGAACATTTCCTTCATAAACACAGTCCCTGGTTGCTAGAACAGCCTGGCCGACGGCAGTAAACTGAAGCTGTCTTGTTGGATGGCCAACGTGGACTAAGAGGAACCTGTCTGGGATAGCAGTGTGCCAGTGCTGCTCCCGACACTGGAGAAATGGTCAGAGCACTTGTGGGGCCTAATTGAAAAACGCTGGCAATCATTTCAGGTTTCTTTTGGTCTCGTCTTCTGCAGGATGATCTCTAATGCATCCCTATAGAAAAGGCTTTAGCTGGAGTGTGTACTGTGTGTATTTAATGTTCTGAGAAATGCAAGTGTGCCCAATAGCATCTGTATTCCACAATGTCTGTACCCCTGTGTCTGTACTCCACAGTGTCTGTACTCCACAGTGTCTGTTCCACTCAGCGTCTGTGCACCACAGTGTCTGTACCCCTGTGTCTGTACTCCACAGTGTCTGTACCCCTTAGTGTCGGTACCCCACAGTATCTGTACCCCTGTGTCTGTAGCCCTCAGTGTCTGCACCCGTGTCTGTACTCCTCAGTGTCTGTACTCCTCAGTGTCTGTTCCCCTCACCGTCTGTGCTCCACAGTGTCTGTACCCCTGTGTCTGTACTCCACAGTGTCTGTACTTCACAGTGTCTGTACTCCTTAGTGTCTGTACCCCTTAGTGTCGGTACCCCACAGTATCTGTACCACTGTGTCTGTGCCCCTCAGTGTCTGTACAACACAGTATCTGTACCCCTCAGTGTCTGTACTCCACAGCGTCTGTACCCCTCAGTGTCTGTACTCCAAAGTATCTGTACCTCTCAGTGTCTGTACTCCACAGTATCTTTACCTCTAAGTGTGTGTACTCCACAGTGTCTGTACCCCTGTGTCTGTACTCCACAGGGTCTGTACCCCTTAGTGTCGGTACCCCACAGTATCTGTACCCCTGTGTCTGTACTCCTCAGTGTCTGTTCCCTTCACCGTCTGTGCTCCACAGTGTCTGTACCCCTGTGTCTGTACTTCACAGTGTCTGTACCCTTCAGTGTCTGTACCCCTTAGTGTCTGTACCCCTTAGTGTCTGTACCCCTTAGTGTCGGTACCCCACAGTATCTGTACCACTGTGTCTGTACTCCGCAGCGTCTGTACTCCGCAGCGTCTGTACCTCTCAGTGTGTGTACTCCACAGCGTCTGTACCCCTCAGTGTCTGTACTCCACAGCGTCTGTACCCCTCAGTGTCTGTACTCCACAGCGTCTGTACCCCTCAGTGTCTGTACCCCACAGTATCTGTACCCCTGTGTCTGTAGCCCTCAGTGTCAGTACCCTGCTCTGTCTGTACTGCATAGTGTCCATAACCTATAGTGTCTGTACCCAGATGCTTCTATGGAATCTCTATAGCTGCTATAGTCAGTCTTTCATCAGAGCAGAATGGAGTGATCCCTGAATTACAAACAAATAAAAGCAAGTAGAGAAGCTACAGTTCATCTTGCTGCAGCATCGTTAAGGACATTCCTCCTGAAGCAGTTTGACAAATAAGGGATTTTCCAGGGTTACAGAGAGCCAGACAGGACAGTTCAGGGTCACATGTCACAGTACGATCTCACAGGGCTCACTGCTATCAATTAGCAGATTAAAGCCACTGGAAGAAATGATGGATGAAGGAGTCTGGCGCCAAATACCAGGGAACAATCACATGGTGCGAGATGCTTCTAATTCAGAGGAGCAGACAGCCCCATCCTCTGGCAGGCCCCTCAGTGACAGCCCCGGGATGCTGATTAAACAGGCTTGTCAGACCATAGCAAATATTTATTGTAGTGTTTTCCTGAGAAGTTTCTTTTGGGTTCTATAAATACAGGGAGTCCATCTTGAATGCCGGAGCTGGCAGAGCATAGCTATTATTTGCTTTCTCACTTAAAATGCGTTTTAACCCTTTTTCTGTGCAGTAATTCACACATCTGCTCAGATTTGAGCTTTTTAGATCTGAGCCCATGTCCTTCTGAGATCATGTCCTTCTGAGATCAGGTTCTCAGGCACCAAGCTGCACTTTCGCATTGACACCTTTGAAGGTTCTAGCCAGTGGGTCTCTCCATCTGGCAGCATGGTTTTAGTGTAAATGTTTACTCAAACAAGGTCTTATGAGCAGAATCATTGTCTTACTAGTCCTGTTTTTCTGCAACACACAGAGAACCATGTATGTCATTAAAGGTAAGTATTTGTATATAAGTATTATCTGTTGTTCAAAATAAAAAACAGATTTTGATGGAACACTGTTTAAAAAAGTCTGATGGTGTAAATTATTGTGCAGTTAATACTTTTGGCAAATTCACCATCATTACAGTTTTTCCCGAACAAGTTTATCATTTTCAATTATAAATTATAAATCAACAACAGCAACAAGAATAACAATGATGATGATGATGATGATGATGAAAATGATCGTTCATGTCTTGTTTAGGACATGTTCTTCGCATCCGCTGGACGAAGAGGCTGCCTCTTGAGAGCGTGTCTTTTTAATGGGGCTGTATTATAGGTATTCGGTTCCCAGAGCTTAGATCCCCAGGCGAGGTGGCACCTGCCAGCAGAAGAAGCTGTCGCCTTGGAAATAGATGTCCTGCTTCAGAACGCTACTTCGTTTTTATTTCACATCGTAAAGGGAGCATAATCATTTTATCCTCCTTCTTGTAAACCTGATGTATTTTTTTTTTTTTTTAATTTATGATGATTGAAAGAGAATATAAAGCTGAGCACCAAGTCTTTTCTGGCTTCATGCAGTTATTCTCTGGGTGGGGGGCGGCTTTCGAACTGCACCCATATTCCTGCTACACCACCCATTAGGACCTATGTATTGATTTTACACATGGAGGCACGTGAACCGAACATTTTAAAAAATCGCTTGCTGATTCAGAGCTATGTGGTGCGTATTAATTGGCTTGACTGGAAAGCATTAATGGTTTCCATACAGTTAGAGTCAGCTCGGACAGGTGGTCTTATAATTCGGCTGACAGAAGATCTAATGCAAAGTCCTGCCGTCTAAAAGCTCTATCCAGGGAGATACAGGGGGATTGCAGCCCCCCAGGACTTCAGATGAGATCCACCGCTCCGGAGGTTTTACACGCTAGACTATCCCGAAGGGCTACGAAGCCCCAGTCTCCAGCTGACAATGAGAAGTCTGACTGTATAACTTATTTAATTTTTCAAAAATGAGTGAACTGCTAATTTAATTCATTAGACTTTTGATTTGATTCACTTTAGCAACACATACAAAGATTTTTATCATGTGAGATTAAGTGCAATTTTGCAGTATCAGATGGTTGTTGACATCTGATAGTCAGCTGTGATTTCTAAAATGTTTTTGCTGAAATCAAATGCTTTTTTTGTTTGATATTGCACAAGATGGATGTGAATCTGACTACAGATGTTCACGAAAATGATTTAAGAGTTTGGTCTCTTAAATGTGGAGTTATTTGAAATCTACAAGAATGGTTTATTTTATCAGATTCTTTAAACAACTGTGCCAAGATTGTACACAGATCCATTTTCACCCAAATAAGACGATTTAAATCAGCAATAATCCATCTCTGATGAACTTACCGCACACTCATCCATTAAGTAATTGCTAAACGACCCATGACTGATTTCAAGAGTCTGTAAACAAAACTAGCTTGTTCATTTAGAAGCTAGCAGGCTCAGTGCCTGAAGCACACGGACCATTTATATCCCAAACACGTACATTAAATATCGTCTTCATTCTCTGCATATGATCATCGTGAGGCATTACGGCGGGTAAAACCCTCAGGAGCGGTGGATCTCAGCTGAAGTCCTGGGGGGCTGCAATCCCCCTGTATCTCCCTGGATAGAGCTTTTAGATGGCAGGTCTTTGCGTTAGAGCTCTGCTCTGGCGGGTAGATCTTCTGTCTGGTGAATTATAAGACCCACCTGTCCGAGCTGAATCTAACTGTACGGAAATCGTTAACGGTATGAAGAGAAGTCAAGCTAATTAATACACACCACAAAGCTCTACATCAGCAAGCGATTTTTAAAGTGTTCAGCTCGGTTCACGTGCCTGTATGTGTTTTATCGATACGTAGGTCCTAACGGGTGGTGTAGCAGGAATATGGGTGCAGTGAGTACGCGACTGAGTGGGTGAGTGAATACGCGAGTCTTCGCAACTAGCTCAGCAACACTGCCACCTACTGCCCAAGAATGTCCTCGCAGACAGTGCGGCGCGCTTACCTGCCTGTTCGCTTACCAACCTCCCAGCCGTAAGTGCAATGCAGTTATGGGGCGCTATAAGCTGGGCATGTTTCTTGTCTTTTAATTCTTTTTTATTCCTTTTCTACACTGATCAACGGCAGGCGAAGTAAACCAGTCCGTTTTTTAAAATCTCTACACTAGTGTTTGTTTTGTTTTGTTTTATTATATTCTGCTGTGCACTTCTGTGTATTTTACTGTTTTAAAAAATGTTTTTTACTTTTATTCTTGTATACGTCTTTAATTTCTGTAAAGCACGTTGAATGACCTCTGTGTATGATAATGTGCTATATAAATAAACTTGCCTTTCCTTACACACAAGGGCCGTAGCCAGTTATGAGGTCACCGAGATCCGGACCTTGGTAATTTTTTAAGGGCTAAAAATAAAATTTTAGGCTAACTAACTTTTCACATAACTAATTAATAAAAATAATAATCAGCTTATGAAGGGGTATTAATAATGTGATTATCGAGACCCACGCCCCCCTTGGGTCCCGGATCTCACTATTTTTCAAACCCTGATTACAACCCTGCTTACACACAATTCCCGCCAGCCTCATTTCTCATGACATCACTTCCTGTAAACTATGGCGACAGGGCCAACCACGATGACCATTTGTTCGAGGTTTCACTCAGTCTCACTTTTGAATATCTTTGTTGAAGCAATTATTTGAGTAATAAGTCAACTGCCTGATATTTGGAGTATTCAAGGCTAATCCTGATGCTTGATGTGAACATGCTGAGACCAGAAACCTTACTGTAGATTGTCTGAAATACGATTCGAATGAAGTGTCTGATTGTTCCAGGTGACCCTGTACTAGAAATGCGATGAGAAGATAGATGCTGTTTCCCGATTCAGCTGCGTAATTAGTCTGGAGACAGAGAGGAGGCAGGAGCACAGATGACCTTAAACACAGCGTGAGCACTGATGTATTTGTGCACTGCTGGTCCTGGGAGGCTGCATCATGCAAACAAACTCTGGTACAAATTTATTTGGCCAGCAGCTCCTCGGGGGAATCACAGCGGGCTGTGGAGGTAATGATCCAGAGTGACTGAATGGGGCTGGCCTCCCCAGTGACTTCCGACTAATACATTACGCTACTTCCGCTTTACTCACCTTATTGTAATGTAATGCATTCACATTTGGTTATTTCGCAGACGCTTTTTAAGGGTGAATAATCAAAAAGATATAGATAGAAGTGTATGCTGTCAAGGAGCCAATTTAGGTCGCCTGAGCTTTAACTAATGCAAGACACAAGTCAAGTTAGCTGTGGGAAAAAATGCAACATGAACTGAAACAGTGCTTTGCTAGCATGGCTTCATTGGAATGACTCCTTTTGCCTCTCATTCTCTTCTCCTTTTTAAGACTCTCACACACTCAGACACACACACACATACACAGACCTGTACTTATATCTTGGTGGGGACCGTCCATTCATTTCTGTGGGCAAAACCTTAATCGCAACAATGACAATGTTAACCTCTACCCAGCCATAACCTTAACAAGAAGTAACCAAACTAAACACGACACTTTTGGCTTTTATAGTTTTTTGATTGCATTTACAGATCTTTGTGGGGACCTGGAAAATTGTCCCCACAACATCAACATAGCTGGTTTTTATTACATGTCACGTGCATGCACACGCACGCACACACACACACACACACACACACACACACACGCACACATACACACACGCACGCACGCACACATACACACACACGCATGCACATACACACACACGTACACACATACCCACACACACACATGCACATACATACAAGCATGCACACACACACATACACACACACACGCACGCACACATACACACACACACGCACACATACACACAAGCATGCACACACACACGCACGCACACATACACACAAGCATGCACACACACACACACATACACACACACACATACACGCACACATACACACACGCACGCACACATACACACACGCACAAACGCACACATACACACACGCATGCACGCACACATACACACACGCACACACATGCACATACACACACACACGTACACACACGCCTATAGTTGAGAATACCATTTGGGGTCTGAGTGCGAGGTCAGCCATGGGAGCCCCAGAGCATTTCACGTGTGAAAATTCTGCTGAGACCAGGGCTTCAGCCAGCAGCCTTCCAAGCACAGGCAGAGGTCAGATCTACCAAGCCACACACCACCCTGTTTAATAGCCTCACATTTACAATGAGAAATGCTTTAAAGTTATCCATAATTGGGCAAACTTAGATACAACATGCACGAACAATCAATCCATGTTCCCACTGGATATTCAGTGCACTGGACCCCATCCCAGGAAGCTCAGGGTACAAAGTAGGGACACCCAGGACACCATGACAATCCATTTCTGAGCACAAACACACTATCCTGCACAATACAGGGAGAATATGCAGATTCCGAGGTTACAGTGCTGTACCGTTAGCTATGCTGAATCAGTCAAACTGATTCAAATCAGCTAGATTATGGGAATTTTTAATTTTATGCCATTCAATAGATAGTCCCGTCCTTAGAGTAATATAATGACAATTTTGTTACCGGAGCAGACACGCTGATTTCTAGCCACTGAAGGAGGTCCCTGCTTTATAGGATGGAGATCGTCACTATGAGCTGCAGTTCGCTACAGGTTAATGTAATGTTCTGACTGTAATGTTCATGTTGAACACTAGAGGGCACTATTTATCACGAAATCCACGCTATATCATAATTTCGTAGAATTTTTGATGACTAAAAACGAACGGTGTTCTTCTGACCAGATTTCTCATATTCAGTTTGATATAGGGGGCGTGAAACAATTAACATTGCACCCAGTGGTCACTTTCTAAGGTACCCCTATGTAGTACCAGATACATTTTATCTCCAGAACCACAACGAGACCGGTTGTGTGTTCCGAGATGCCTTGCCGCGCACCACTGTAGTTCTGAGCAGTTATTTTTGGCCTTCCTGTTAGCTGTAACGAGTCTCACCATTCTCATATGACCGCTCTCATTAACAAGGTGTTTCCGGCCACAGAAATGCCATTGACTTGATGTTTTTTGTTCCACACACAATTCTATGTAAACTCTAAATGCTGTCGTGCATGAAAATCCCAGGAAGTTGGCTGTTTCTGAGATGCTGTAATACGAAGATATGCCTAATCATTAAGGGAGCACTGAGCGCATATTGTAGGCCTATGTAATGTAACACATTGCATTTATACAGGACATGAGTCTCTGTGATTCTGGATGCGGCGTTGGATACATGGATGTATTCTTCATGTGGAAAAACGTTAATTCCGCTATGAAGCCAGCGCATATTATCACTTGTCTAAGTCAGAAGTTTTCTTGATCACCGATCAGTGTCTACTGGTATTACCTCTGCATTACGAATTACTTTACAACCGAAATATATTTCTATAGCGTAGAGTAAAAAAGCCATATTTAAATCACCCAAAACCTAAAATAGAATCAACTTTGGAAAGAAAATCCGATCAGTCAAAAAGTGAACACTGCATATAATCAATTGCGGTAAAAACCGGTATTATAAAGATAAAATATAATCGTCGTTTAAATGAAAATGCATAGCAACAGCAATCATTTAGTGCATAGTAACTCTGTATATGTATGTAAGTTTGTGGGATGCTTTTTGTTGGGAGGAAGCTGCGAGCGGATGCCCCCCCGTCCCCTTCCATGTCCTGAGTGGGGCGACGGGGGGCCGGACCAGGGCTCCTGTCCGTCACATGGACACAGCGTCCCGGCTCCAGTCCTCTTCACTATCCAAGTCGCGGGCTGGTCGCCGCTGCGCTTTATACTCGGCGTATTTAACGCTTTTATTTCACTTTTGCAATTTTCTCTGTGCTATTTCTAACCTGGGGGACCTGCCATGTAGTTTGCCCGGATTAGCGCCGCTTTGCTCACTCTGGGAAGTTTAAGGGAGCAGCAGAGAGGAGCACGGAGGATGACCGAGGAGGAGCGTGCGGACGGCGGCCGGGACACCGACAGGCAGCTGCGCCTGCGGGTCTGCGTCCTGCGGGAGCTGCTCGGCACCGAGCGAGACTATGTGGGCACGCTGGAGTTCCTCTCGGTAAGTCTCAGCTGGGCTTTAATCGTCACACCCGAGTCGGGAAACTTTTAACTGCATTACTAATGATCACTGACAGGGCAGGTAGAATCAGCGTGCCGATGCTGCGGATCCGTGCACAACCGGCTTTAATGGTTAAATCGGACAGATTAACGCGAAAACGTCATAAAAACAAAAGCATTTCACATGCTTGGAGGGAGTTGATGGTTGAAGGAAACGAGCGTCCTCGACGGACCAGGAAGGCGTAGAGGTCCATCGTATGGTCCTGGATCCGGATGGATCTGCTCAGCTGGAGCGCCTTTCTCTGCTGACCCCCGGCTTTTGCAGATTGAAAAGCGCTCTTCAGCTTCTCACTCGTGCATTTGCGTTGATAGAGGCATCGCTTTCGAAAGTTAAAAACATATGCTGGTCATAGGCTGTGTTACGTTGGTCTCCCTGCATCCTGATGAGAGTGGGCGCTGCTGTTCGTTAGTGTGGTTAATTAACACAAAGATGGTTATCACTAATGACGACGATGATGATCCGGTCGGGCAGTTTCTGCAGCTCGAGAAGTAGGGAGTTACGCTAATAATGAGAAGGTCTTGGGTTCAAATTCCGCATACATTATAGCCTTTCCGTCAGATGTAAGTGGCTCTGGCGAAACGAATGTTTAATGTCGGGTTCCACATTGTACAGGTGGGAGCAAAACTAAAACTGTTTGACCTGGCATTCAGGTCCCTTAAATGTCAGGCTTTAGAGGAGTCATGAAAACTTTATGGTATAACACAGTATTTACTGGGCTGGTGGCAAAATGGTGGGCAAGTGAGGAATTGTCAGTCTGTAATATTACCAGAACTACAAATAATGTCATTAGTTTACGCTATTACTGTATATTAATGCCCATCTCTGATTTGATTGTTTTACGTTGTTGTATATATGAAATGAATGTCCCTTGTCCCAGCTAGGGGGGGCCCTCTTTTTGACGGTACCCATACAGAGCCACATAGAGGTAGCCCCAGAGAATGTTGCCAGTAAGCAGATGGCTGCGATAGCCTTTGTGTACTTTAAATGGCTTCCCCTGTGCTTTCCAAATACTATGGGAACGGTGGTGGGAAGTCAGATCGAGCGAGCAGAGTTACATGTCGTTTGGGAACTAAATTCCCAAAGCCCTTGTGTGGCTGCATTCCATTCCCCTCCATCCCCGTATTCCTGACCACAGACACTTATAATGGTGACATTGTGCTTTAGAGACGTGTCCATATTCAGATGAATGGCTCGTTAACACTCAGACCTCATTTGTGGGTCCAGCTTTTGCTGCTTCACCTCCTTTAGAAGAATAAGTCTCCTGCCAAATAAACATGGAAATCAATAAGAAGTATGTTTAATTTTCATGCCTTTGGGAAGATGGCAGAGAATTTGGGATAACCTGCTTCGGTCATTTTGTATTGATGGTTGGAAGGCTCATTGTCAAGTTTACGGTTCCTCTTCACGTCTCAGAGTTGGGTAGAGACTCTCTCAGAGTTTGCTGTTCCGCTCGATGTCTCAGAGTTGGGTAGAGACTCTCTCAGAGTTTGCTGCTCTGCTTGACGTCTCAGAGTTGGGTAGAGACTCTCTCAGAGCTTGCTATTCTGCTTGACGTCTCAGAGTTGGTTAGAGACTCTCTCAGAGTTTGCTGTTCCGCTCGATGTCTCAGAGTTGGGTAGAGACTCTCTCAGAGTTTGCTGTTCCGCTCGATGTCTCAGAGTTGGGTAGAGACTCTCTCA
>JAODLD010000038.1:19585541-19602817 GCA_026781065.1 Mormyrops boulengeri
CCCCCACCCCCCCCCCCCCCCCCCCCCCCGCCCCCCCCCCCCCCCCCCGCCCCCCCCCGCCCCCCCCCCCCCCGGCACGAACATTCATGCCTGGTTATGGCTGCCAGGGTTTGACTGTGATCCCCCCCCAGGACAGTGAAAATTCCCGACTCAGCAGATGGACTTGGCTTCCAGATCCGTGGCTTCGGCCCATCTGTGGTGCATGCGGTCGGTCGAGGTGAGTGTCTCAGGGCCATGCTGTGGATAGATGGCTCTCATTTCATCTTTGGATCTCAGGGTTTTGATTTTGGTGCCTGGGGTCCAGGCCACCCAGCTCCGGCACGGCCGGCTGCTGGCTTGGAGCGGCTGGAGCTGGTGAGGGGGGGCAGGGCCTCAAGGGGTGTAAGTGGTGGTGGTAGTCCTGGGGCTCTAGCCCTTCAGGCTGCTAAAGATGGAGCTTTAGTCTGTCACAGCGTGGCATGGTGCCGGCGGTTAAAGAGTGTGACAATCCACTTGCAATATAAATTAACCAAAAGATGAGACTGGCCTCTGACCAGCCTCAAACTCATGACCGGAGGGGATGACAGTCTGAGCCGCTATGCGGTGGTTCAGGGATCAGGGCAAACACACTAGGGACTTAGGCACACTGGGGCTGAAGGTCAAGAGACAGGGGAGGACAGGATGGCCAGCAACACCTGCTGGCCCAACAGGGAGGGGACACGACGGATCGGGTCGGATGGGCGCTGACCCTGACATCAACCACAGCTGATGATAAGTGGCTGCTTCCTCCTGGAAGGTCTGTTGGACCTTGGGGAGCCTCTTTTAGCTGATTTATTTATCGTTCTCGTCCATGACTTTGGTGTAGTCAAATGACCCTCAGTCCCAGTGCTGCTGGTTTTTCCCCAACAACAGTGCAGTTTGTGATTCAATTTTCATTGAATATGATGCTAATATGATGCTTCATTTTACACACACCCCGCCTCGCCGCAGCTCTGACTGCAGTGACCTCCTCTGCGTTTTCGCACATTCACATGCAGCAGCTGCTCTCACAGGCACACTTTACAACTGATCGGTAGGGGCTGTTTCTGCAGGACGATGTTAAACATTTATGGGAAAATATACTGTAGGCAATTCCATCCGGCACCACGCTGGTGGTGTTCCATTATCGCGGAATTAAATGCTCACATGGACCAACGGTGCCAATTATTCATACCGAAAGTGACTCAGACAGGTGCTCTGTGTGTACATCCAGAAGATAACGCAAACAAACCCTCAGATGTTTAGTCTGCATGATTTTAATCCTTGAAGTTGTTCAGTGCCTGAATCTCCACCCTGGTAGGAAAGGGACCAGGCCAGCAAATAAAAGCTTCTGAGATCAGTGGTGCTTTTCATTTGGTCTTGGGAACTGCAGAGCAACCTAAAACGTGAACAGCTGAGTGATTCACTTCCGGGTTCTGATTCACATCTGATGTTTGTGCAAGGGTGGTCTTTTTGCCTGATTTACTTCCCATGGTCAATTTTATGAAAAAAAAAACGTAATAATTTACATATCCGTCACCTATTTGTCCTGAGATTGGCTGTTTCATTTAGGTTTGTAACCATCAGCCAATAAAAAAGACTAATGGTCTCCTGAAGGTTCTCACTCTTGGGTTGTCCCGCCCCTGACAGGCACAGTGGCGGCCATCGCAGGCCTGCATCCCGGCCAGTGCATTATCAAAGTCAACGGGATCAACGTCAGCAAAGAGAGCCATGCCAGCGTCATCGCCCACGTCACGGCGTGCCGGAAATACCGACGGCCCACGCAGGTTTGGGATCGCCAGGAAGCTGCATGGCTCATGATGGTCATGGCCTCCATCCTGTCTTTGGTCTCTCTGCTCCTGTAGTTCATGTCTTTCTGAATGCGCCTCTCTGCAGTTGACTGTAGAGATAATGTTGACCAGCTAGTTTAGCCTTCATCCCTATGGCCGTGGTTAGCAGTGTCCCAGAGACTGAGGGGAAAACTTGCACTCTGTAGCCGAATAGGACCAAGTAGGCCTGCTTGAGAGGACAGGAGAAGGGGTTGGACAGGTGGGGAAAACTCTGAAGCAATCTTTGGATGCCCATATGTATTGGGGGTGTCTCTGACAACCTAGTCAGCAGGTTTGCGCAGTAGACCAGTGTTTCTCAAACCAGTCCTCAGGGACCCCCAGACGGTCCACGTTTTTGCTCCCTTCCAGTTCCCAGGGAATTTGGGGAGAACAAAAATGTGGACTGTCTGGGGTTCCCCGAGGACTGGTTTGAGAAACACTGCTGTATACCCTCAGCTCCTCTTCAGGGTCGTCATTGCATGTTCCTTGGAAGTTCTGCTTGATTCATCCAACAATAACACACAAGAACTCATGCAGACCTGCCAGATCTGACACTCTCTATCTCTGGCTTCTCACTGTAGCAAGACACCATAAAGTGGGTGTATAACAATAGCGAGAGTGCCCAGGAGGACCACCAGAGGGCCAAGCAGAAGCCTTCGTCAGAGGAGAACGGGGAGGTGTTCGAGTGTAAAGTAGAAGGTATGCCGACGTCTCTGGGAGGGGCTGATTTGTGAGTCATTCCTCATCCTCCACCTGCATTCATCAAGTGATTTACGATACATGACAGCGCAGTGCTGTCTGCTGCTGGAGGCCTCAGTGTTTACTCCTGCGTCGCTGATTTACAGTGTTTACCATGGTGGTGGTCCTTGGTAGTGGATGCAGAAGTTCCTCTGGTTCCTCAAACCCATGTCTGCTTCCCCCTCTTTGCTTTCCCCAGAGGTCATGGACAAGTTCAACACCATTGCCATCATCGATGGCAAGAAGGACCACGTCAGCCTGACGGTGGACAACGTGCACCTGGCGTACGGTGTAGCCTACGAGTACGACAGCACGGCCGGCACCAAGTGCCACGTCCTGGAAAAGATGGTGGAACCCAAAGGTTTCTTCAGCCTGGCCGCCAAGGTGACGTCTGGGACCTCAGTTTAAGTGGGAGGGTAGATATTCCTTGTCTCATTGGATCTTACTGAGGGCACAGAGCTCACAAACATACATCTTGCATAATAGACCTGAGAATGACAGGGATTTTGAGTCATGCTGGGGTGGGCGGGGGCTGGTTTGCTGTTGTACTAGGTAGTCCCCCCCCCTCATGGGCAGCTGTTCTCCATCTGACTCTGAAGGTCATCTTCTGAAACAGCTCAGGTTATAGAAGCTCACTTAGGCTGCTGGGAAATCGGAGACCTTGGCTCCTTCAGTGTCTCCTGCTGTCATTTGTAAGAACGTTTAACAAAAGCCTCTGCGAGTGAAAACCGCGGGATGGAGAGATGGGCTTCTGCTGCTGGAGATAATTGGAACTGGCCCCCGTTTTCACACAGCTTTGGTCTCTGGTGGAAAGCTGATGAAAAATGGCTTCGCTTGAAACTCGCTGGTTTAATAGGCACCGCGGAGTGCGTGCAGGAGCATCAGGAGCGGTTAATAAAGCAGGCGTATCGAAAATGGAATATGAGAGAGAAACGGGGAATATTCCACAGACTGGAGATACATTTTCTTGGAGGGGTGGGGGGTTTGTTTTCCTAAGGGCCGGGGCTTGCCTTGTAATATGGAACCATTGCTGCACTCTGTGGTGACATAATGTTATAAAAAATGTTATAAGTTTGACCTGCGTTTGAAGAGCTGAACTCTGGCTGATCAAGTATCTTCACGATGATGTTTTGCGCTCCTCGTTTGATCTGCATCGCAGTAGGAGATGCTTAGTGTCACTGTTATCCTCGGTCATTGTACCTTTTGTTTATGTAATTGTGTAATTTTGTGATTGTGCTGGATGGCTTCATTCTGCCTAGAAATGGCCACATTGTGTCTGTAACATAACCCCCTGAACATGCACAGTCTCGTTGCTTATAAACCTCCCACAGGGGCAGGTGAAATGAGGCCATTTTCACACGGTAATTTTCCGCGTGGCGCGCTGAGCCTTAATGGGCTGCTGTGCGCCTGACTGTGCGGGCAATGGGCCGACCTGCAGGGGGCAGTACGCTCATTATGTTTCACCCTTCGGTGACTTTTCCTCACTAATCTGCCATCGCCCAGAACCCGCCCCTTCACCACTGAGGCACAGTCACCCCCCTGACCACTCTCTAACAGGCAGTCTTAGGTGAAACATGTGCGCCTCCTCCCTGCAGATCCTGGAGGCGCTGGCGAGGAGTGACGAGCAGCTGGTGCAGACCTGCAGCCGCTTGAGCTCCACCCCTGATCTCATCCCTGAGGAGCTCCGCATGGCCTTCACAGCCACCTGTGGCGACAGACTGGAGCATGTCAACCGCCGCATCACCAACTATCGCAAGGTAACAGGTGGCCTGGCACACCCAGGTGGACAGCGGGTGTGGCGTTCTCGCATTTCAGGATTTGCGACGGTCATATGGATGGTTTGCTCGAACTTCAGAGGACCAGTGATGTTCTTCTCGATGACCAGTGGTTTCCACAGTGCTGCTCTGCTTTCTATCCCGATTTTCCTAGCATCTGATGATGGCATCATGAACTCTAAGCTGATGTTGTTGGGCTCCTTGTGACCTCCTGGCCCATTTCTCACCTTGCTCTCTGAGATCTTTTTGCCCAAGAGCTTTTTGGAAGATTCACTGCTGTCCCAGAATTCCTCCATCTGGAGATTTTTTTTTAAATTTCCAATACAACTTAAACATTGGTGTCTTTTTCCTCAGACCCTGAGCACAACCCATGAAACGATCAGCTCAGACTCGTTGCGAAAAACGTGAGAAGTGAGACTGGCAACACAGTTTCTGTACCTCGGGATTCCAAACCCTCGCTGACCTCAGTCTTTGTCAGCTGTAAGAGACAGAGCACCTTTAGCGTGATAAGTTTCCTGGGCCAAGTGACAGTTGTGTCAATGGAGAATATAACTGCATTTTTTTGGGGCGGGGGGCACAACTGTTGTGGAAACATCCACTTATTTGTGTCGTCTGACTCAACACTCTTCCAATCAACAACAGATTTTTTATTACTTTGCTGGATAAAAATAGCATTGGGCATTCAGCCCCCCGATGCACAACTTCCTGTCTGCAGTGTCCCGGCTCATCCCCGGGGGGGCTATTCACATGCTGCCCAGATGTGTTTCATCCACTCGAGAGACAATGCAAGAATCCAGAGCTGAGGACAGGGGTATGTAGAATCCAGTCAGCAGCCAGAACCTGAGGCCCAGAACCTGCTAACGTGGTTCTGTCTAGTGTCCAGTTGCTGGTGCGGGTGTCTGATTTTAATTTGGGGGGGGGTCCCCCCAGCTGAACTCTTGTGCAATGCAGTTTCAGCTCCCTGCTCAGGGGTTACCCCGTGGGAGGGCTTGTACGCATCGGGTCACTGCCTCACCTCTACGTCACTTTGCGTTTCTACGTGGTGTTAATTGGCTGATCTGAGTATCCGCTCTAGGCTTTTCTCTCGCTTTCACAGCTGTGTTTATGGCTACATGCCCATGTGTAGCAGCAGACACTCGCTCCTCTCCGGAGGTTTTGAACCAAAGGGTGGTGGTATGTGGGACGGCCGGCGCTCTCAGGGGGCTCTGATGGAGTGTTCCTTCTGTGCCTGCAGTTCTCCCGGGTGCTGAGGAATCGGGCCTGGCCGACGTTCAAGCAAGCCAAGACCAAAGTGTCCCCTCTGCACAGCAGCGACTTCTGTCCCACAAACTGCCACATCAACATCATGGAGGTGTCTTATCCCAGGAGTAACAGCTCTCTGGGCAGCGCCTTCGGCGTGCAGCTGGAGAGTCGGAAGGGCTCCACGCTGGAAAGGACCGCACACGGCACAGAGCAAGGTGCGGGGGTGGGACGGGTCAGAGGAACGGGGCTGTTTGGCAACTATCGTGACCCACGTGCTTTCCACCACCCCACCCAACAGGCAAGCTGAACCCTATGGCCCACGTGCAGCACACCATCACCAGCATGGCGGCGCCATCGGGCCACAGCCTGGGCCGCCCCGAGGGCCACGGGCTGCGCTTCCTGCTGCGTGAGGATGAACTGCTGGGCCTCGACGCCTACCAGCGGCTGCTGGGCAAGCTGGCGAGCGTCGTCAGGGAGACGGAGGGCTGTGCTGCGCACATTCACGAGTGAGTGTGGATGGCGTGGACCGAACGGGCAGGGGAGATTTGCAATACGATGGGCATGGGGGCTGGAAACAGGGGAAACGGGGTTTGATGGCCATGGGGGGAGGGGGGCAGTGTAAAGCCATGCCGTGCCACAGACCAAGATGGACGTTGACCCAGGGTGTGAGGACAGGACAGGATTCAAGGGTTTTATTTGTCACGATATACAGTCCAACTGTAACCTGCAGTGAAATACAAGGTGGTCAGCTCCACTGTGGTCAGCATAGTGAAGAGCAATAAGACATAAAGCGATAGTGTAATAAATATGTAACAAATAAGGAACGGTATATTACTGCCAATAAAGAGGAAAACCAGATTTTTCCAGCATAGCTCCACTAAAGTGCACGGTGCAAAGGAAGGAGCAAATGTTTAATTACGGCTGTCAATTAAATGTCAAGTCTGACGGCCTGGGGGTAGAAGCTCCTTCTGAGTCGCTCAGTTCTCGCTGAGTGACGCACTTTCCAGACCTCAGCCTGGTAAATAGGTAGTAGTTTGGGTGGGACGTATCCCTGCTGATCTGCTCCCGCATCGTCTGAGGTATCTGTCCTGTAGCGAGTTGCACCGGATGCCAAAAGTGCATTCCAGTTCATTGCAAATTATTTCAAATTTCACATATGGCTTTTACAGCGAGGCCTTCAGAATTCCCTCTGCCGCTCCAAGTACCGCTTACCCACAGAGTAAACGTCTCCCCGATGCACGTCCGGCGATGCGGTGGCAGAGCTGGTGCATGGGTGCGAATCTGCTTCTGCTCTACAGTGACCTTCCCGTCGGCCGCTGTTTTCACCCTGGCCAGCAGGAGGCGTGCTCATGGAGGGGGCAGGAGACACCGTAATGTAAAGTACTGGAATGCAGATCAAACTGAAAGAGAGGGCCTGGGGTTTCACTTAGCGCTAAGCAGGCATGATTCAGTCCATCATGCAACTGTTAGGCTCTTGGCCCGTGACTCTGAGCTTGAACAGACCGTTATGTGGGAGTCGGAAGCACTGTCCTGCTCTGCCTGTGTGACTGTTTAGGGATGTTTTGGGAGTTTCGTCTCAGACACCCACTCACACATAATTGTAACATCTGCCAAATCCTGCAACTGCGTGTTATTTATACATAATTAAGGTTTTTTTTTATTTTAAACGAATACTTGTCATCACACCATAATGAGTGTAACCCCCGGTGTTTAGGAAACGCCATGTGCATCATTGCAGAGGAATTTCCCAGGTAAATGCTGTGGTTCTGAGCAGCTGGTTTGCGGTTCTGCTCTTTGGGTCCAGTCCCATTCCACGGCAGATCTGCTACCGTCCACACGCACCGTCGGCCCCTGGTGGCTGATGTGGGGCCCCGTGTGCCGTCTCCATAGTGATGGAATGCCACTGGCATTGTTCGTGCCCTCGAGAGCGGCTCAAAGAGGCCCCTGTGCAGAGGCGGCGCAGCCTGAATTTGAGCAGGGGTTGGGGGTCGCGTGAATGAGGGCCACGGCCTCCCCCCCTCTACCTCCCCCCACATCACATGTGAACTGCAGAGCACGTTGTTTACTTTACAAAAGCCTTGACTTGGGCTGAGGCCAGCTCTCTATACACCCCCACTCCAAAACGATGCCCCAGTGATGGGAATAGAAGAGGGGCGGTTCATAGAGACTGTGTTACTGTAGCCACACACCGAAGGTCTGCTCACACACGCATCAGTGTGTACGTTTTCAAAAAAAGTGTATTTATATCTGCTTGGGTTCTACAAAAAAGTGTGTTTGATGGGTGGCCAGTCTGTGCTGGAATCAAGATAACAGAACGTCGACCTGAATGCTCCACATCTGCTTTCTCTTATCAAACCCCAATCCAGTCTTCTGTCCTCCATCACACAACCCCCCTCGCCTGACGGCACAGCCCCACTGGGTGACGTTTCCGGGGACAATGAGGGCGAGAAGGGCGAGCGCAACGGCAAGAAGGTGTGTTTCAACGTGGCCGGGGAGGAACAGGAGGACTCGGGTCACGACACCATCAGCAATAGGGACTCCTACAGGTGACTGCCGGCATTGCAGCCTCCTTCACTGCACCCTTTCTTTGACACCAGCGGTTTTCATCTTTGGTCTGTGGGGGCACAGACCCTGTGTGTCTGCGCAGACAGAATACAGCATAGGATTTGATGCCCTTCCTTGGACAGCAGTGCTCCTCAGCTCAGAGTGTGTGCGCAGGCTTTCTTCCACATGCCTGAATGCATTAATACTGTGGTTCAGGCCTCCCTGCAGCAGGGAGGTCAGCAGCTGGAGGAAGTGCAGATCCTGCAGCCAGAACCAGGGCTGGTTTTCAACTCTGAAAGAAGCCAGCGACAGATAACATAAGAGAAACGTTCCCTTTTTCTCTCTTTGGGATTAGGGCAGTGATTCTTTCCCCATGTTCTGCCCACGCAGTATTTCAATCTATGATAATTACCGCTGAGATAAAATTACTCCTGCGGTAACTACCCCTAAAATAACTGACTCCTAAGGTAGTTACTTCTGGGAGATCACTCCTATGGTACTTACTCCTGAGATGAGGTCACTCCTGTGGTAGTTACTCCTCAGATGTGGTCAATCATACCTGAGACGAGGTCACTTCTGTGGTAGTTATTCCTGAGATGAGATCACTCCTGTGGTAGGCCTACTTACTCCTGAGATGAGGTCACTCCTGTGACAGTTACTCCTGAGATGAGGTCACTCCTGTGATAGCTACTCCTGAGATGAGGTCACTCCTGTGATAGTTACTCCTGAGATGAGGTCCTGAGCTGCTATCTAACACATGTCCCCCTCCCCACAGTGACTGTAACAGTAACAGGAACTCCATCGCCTCCTTCACCAGCATCTGCAGCAGCCATTGCAGCTCCTACGTCCACAGCGACGAGATGGACTCAGGTAAAAAAAACACTCAAGAGCCAGCTTTTCCTTACCCTAAACATTCCCGCACATGACATACCAACCTCAGACAGTAGATGGCGTCATTGTTAAGGATTCACAAAGTAAAACAGTAGACTGAATGCTGCTATACCAGTTCTCATTCAGAGAAGTAGAAAATAATGAGAAGGAGCAACAGTAACTGTATAGAACAAGCAATTATTGATGGATGGATGGATATATGCAGTATAAATGTCTCAGCCTTCCTAAATGACACTGCTGCAGTCTACCACACTGCATGCTGGCTCTTACTGAGTGTTCTTATACCCTATTTCCACCAGCATGGTGCCGGAACTGGTTCCGGGCCTATTCCAAATCTGGAACTAGTTCTGCACATTTCCACCACAAAGAAAAATTGCCTAAAAAAATGGCTCCAGCAGGGCAACACAGAATAGCTGGTCTCAGAATTTGGAACCTTAACATCAGCGAAAGTGGGGCATCCAAATCTTCCATATTCCTTGAAAACCCCAATCAATAACCAATATTGTTTAATCTAATATCACCGGTGCCGGCTGTGAAATTAGCCAGCTTATTAGCGGAATAACGTTACGTCGTTTTTTATTCTGTGGAAAATTAAAGATCAATCTGCTGGCCATATGTAATAATGAATGGTAAACATGTCACAAGTCGAATAAATTAAATATTGTGCTGTTCAATTGGCAAAGAGATCATAAGACAGACAGCAAAGTTCAATTTTTAGCAGGCACTATCGCGCGATCATTAAAAGGACAGCGTTAAAACAGCAGGCAAGAAAAACTCACTTCCACACACATACTGAGTTGAAATACAGCCTTTAAGGAGACAAAAGTGGATACAGACAATAGAGACAGAGTGCAACAAGTCATACTCGGTGAAGTATGAGGCCTATGTCTCCTTAAAGGCTCTTGTTTTTGGTTCAGCAGCTTATAAAAACGTATCAAAATGAATCCAAAAGAACAGAATTCATATAAATCTTTACTTTACTCTCAGTACCACCTACATAATGTTTTTATTAAGTTCCTTTTTGAAACTGGTGGAAACGCGGACAGGTTTTCAAAAGGCACCAAGCCTTATTCAGCACCAGCACCAGCCCCAGCTCCGTATTGGTGGAAACGCTGTATTAGAGGACCTTAGCCCGCTGGCAGCATCATCAGTGGGGCCATGTGCTGTGTCAGTAACTTTCTGCTACTTTTTCCTCTTTAGGGGACGAGATGCCTGTCAGCATGTGGATTTCCCACGACAAGCAGAAGAAGCTGTATAGCTTCCTGGAGCATCTCTGCAATCAGGTGGGGCGGGGGGGGGTTAGCTCAGGGCTGCAGGCCGGTCTGTATGTGGGGTTATGTTATCGCCCCCCTCGTCACTGGCCCTATTCTTAGCCTGACCCATAAATCCTGCAGTTGCTATATGAGTAACACAGTTTGTGCACCCTGCTTAAAAAAATAAAGATGAAATAAAAAAGACCGTAAACTTCCCTTTCGGTCCCGCCCACATTCAGGGTGGGGGTGTATTAATATCCCTACATGGCCCTACGGGAGAGCCTGGGGAGGGACAGCTGCTTCCAGGCAGCGACGGGCCACAGGCCCTGTTCACAGTTACCGTTTCCTGGTTTGTGTTTCACCAGGGGCCTGATTCCCGCCTCTGTGCACAGTGGGCGATGCATGTCTGGCTGTACGGGGACCTGGTGGGGGGGCAGGGGTGTCAGAGGGTCGAGCTGCCTGCTTTTTCTGGGGGCTAGGGGTGATGGGGTCATGGGATCCTGCACCCACGCTTTCCTGTAGAGCACGCAGATGTTAGGATGGGCTTTTATGGCTGTTGTGTTTGGATACGGGCTGGGGAGGGGGGGTGCATGTTGAAGTCCTGCAGCCCTGCTTCTGCTCATACCTCCTGATCACTCCGTCTTCCTCCGCAGGTCGACTCCATTATCAGCCTGCTGAAGGGTACCGTCGTCGCTCGAGTGTTTGAACAGACAAAGTGTTTCATGCCAGGACGAGGCCTGCAAGGTAAGCCCCTGGGGGCCCCTGTCCCATGTGTGAGGGCCCCTGTCCTGCATCTGGGGCCCTGCCCTGCTTCTGGGATGGTTTGGAGTGAACATTGTGTTCAAATCGCCCTCAGTGCGGAACAGATGTCTAGGAAAGTTTGTTCTGGGGTTCCTCATGGACACAGTAGGTTCTTGTGCCCTTGACTGAAAGGTTCACGTCACACACCCCTTGGTCAGCAGGGGGCACACTTACAGCAATGCTGGAGTTGGACTCGGGGGCAGCTTTTAATTAATCACAGCACTCTACATGTGCTGAGGCATAGATGAAGTGCAGAGTTACAGGTGAAGGGTATCATTTGTTTAGTGTGTTACACATAATGACATGTCGTCCTGTCAGTATGCTGTAGGGACAAGCCAGGTGTAGGTAGATTAACATAGTGGGTGTTTCTCAATATGCGTACTTGACCATACTTGTGTTCTGGTCAACCCGTTACATCATCTTCCATTACCAAAGACCAGTTCCAATGCTAAGAACAGGAGTACAGAGGGTGGTAAAAATACCCAGATGTGGGCCTTGCTCTGCCCCAAATATCAAGGATACATTGGTTGCATCCTCGCTGAACGAGATCAATCCCATGAGTCATTGCTCCCCAAGTTATTTCTTTGAAGGCAAGTTAGCAAGACTGGTCTTGCCAAGACCACAAGTATGATCTTTGCGTTCTTGATATTGAGAAACACTCACTGTAACCCTGCGTTGACATCATAACCCTTTTGTGGACCAGGAAAAGCCTAGGAAGGGTGTGACAGACGCCATCTTGTGGCCCATACTGGCACTACACTGACTGTGCAACTGCCTGTATCTTAGAGCTGTGAGAAGGGACGTGGCATTCTCCCACCCGACTGGGCTGTGCTGGGTTAGGGCTGAGGCTGGGCAGCATTGGGTAACCGCTCTGTGTGCTTCTCCCCCCTCCGCCACCCGGCAGAGTTCCTCCAGGACGCAGAGCAGAAGGTGAGCGGCTCCCGGAAGCTGCGGCTCCATGTGAAGCAGGACCCCTGGAACCTGCCCAGCAGCGTGCGGGAGCTCACCCAGAGCGTCGCCAAGCTGATCGAAGGTCAGCCTCCCGTCCACCTGCTCGCCGGCGCCCTCTGCCTACAGTTCATCCATTTATCTCATCAGCTCTTGTTGCACCCAGGGAGATGCTGAATTCCTGCCCTGACTCCTGTTGGTGGGGTCTGCTGGCTGTTACGGGTTCGCTTTTGACTGTTCTCTTTTTGAAGACCAGACCATCTTTCTCTGCTCTGCATGCAGAGGAGACTTCATGCAGCCTTTCTGGTCTCACAGTTCCCTCTGCCTGTCTCCTTTTTCAGAGCTGAAGACCCGTCTGCTACTGGCGCTGCTTCAGTACTCGGGTGAGTCATGTGACCCGTTTCCGTGGCTGTGACAACTGACGTTGGATACAGTTACGAACCCAGCATGAGTTCGACTGTGCTGATGTTTCCATGTGGATGTATTATCAGATCACCGTGGTGTCTTTGTAATGTACTTTTATGGTCTATAATTTTATGAGCATACCCGGCGTCTTGTAAAATAATGTTTGTGCTGGATAACTTCAGGAGGACTGTCTGCTGTAAAGCAGATCTCACTTATCACATTTATTGACATGATGATGCCAAAAGATCCAGTAATATGTGCCTAAGGTGTGAGGCATTTTTCATAGCATGGGCAACGTGTGAATCATGTATGATTTTTTTAAAATATGCGAGCTGAGAGTTAATATGTGGTCCTTTTAAAGCTTGTCTGCATGTAATGTGCCTTAATTAAAGACTAGGGGTTCCTGCACACATCATCATATCGTGTGGTTATACTGTTTGCCAGCTTCAGTCTCCTGTATGATGCAGATAATGCTTTTTTTTGGGGTGGGGCAGCAAGGTGCATTGTGGGTAAGGGTCTCCACCAGTGACTTCTGATTGGTCAAAGTGTATGAAAATGGCAGGGAATGCTGGAATCATTCAGCCGGGCTGGTACTCGGTGCAGAGGCTGGTGCAACGCCCCACATGCGAGTCAAACACTGTGTCTCCTCCCTTGGCCCACAGACTCAGAAATCCAGCTCCGGCGGGACATGGTCTTCTGCCAGAGCCTGGTGGCGGTGGTGTGTGCTTTCTCTGAGCACCTGCAGGCTGCACTGAACCAGGCGCAGAGCGAGTCGGATGCTGAGGCTCAGGAGGCCAGCCGCCTCTGGCTGGAGCAGATCTCCAGCATGGGCCTGCTCTTCCACTTCCAGTCCCTACTGTCCCCAAACCTGGTGCGCATCTCCTGGACCACTGTCTGTCTGCTCCTCACCCACTCTGAGTACAGCAGAGGCTCCTAGGGGGTTCCTGCTCTGGAAGGTTCCATACAGATGTGTCGCTTCCTCCCTCCACTGGGAGACTAATGTGGGGGCCATGCACAGGCTTGATTTAAAGGGAACCTGATGTCACACAGCACAGATCTCCCCCCCCGAACGAGCGGATGGGTGATAGACGTTACGTCTTGGCACTGTTCGGGATTCAGCTGGGTCTGGAACGAGGCAGGATCGTTGGGGACTAGCTTCGGATTTAAAGCACATTTCCGTGCCATTCTAGTGGAATAAAATATATCGCTAAGAAATTAGGAGTTTGAAATTTGTACATAGACTGCCGAGCTGTGAGAGTGCAGACAGTAAGGTTTTTGGTGATGACCCACATTTAACTGCCTATATATTGCTCTTTTTATACAGAATATAAACATATTTTGTCCATGATAAGGATTAATCTGAGTGAATATTTTGACTGAATACTACCATTTACTGGCCTGACGCAGATAATTCCGTCGGTAATCTTCTCTCTGCATGAATGTTTGGAATGAGTGTGAAGGGTGTGGACGGGTGGTCCCCGATCTGCCTGCTGAGCCTGACCCAAGCCTGTGATTCCAGACAGATGAGCAGGCCATGCTGGAAGACACGCAGGTGGCCCTCGCAGACCTGGAGAAAGTGACCTTCTGCTTCCGGCAGTTTGAAGGCGACCCGCAGGTGGCCAGTATGTATGGAGCCCAATGGCGTTTCTCCTCCTGAGTTTGGTCTTTATTCCTCCATCCCGCCAACCTTCCCCAGTGCATATCTCACGCTTGGGGTGGCGCTGAGGTTTAACGTGAAGCACTTACCCCCCCCGCTTTACCCCACAGACATGCCCATCTCCTACCAGGTGGAAGGAACCAGACAAGTCATCAAGGTCTGCTTCTACCTGGAGAGTTTCTACTTTGAGGAGCTGCCGCTCAGACTGAGGAATGGGGCCGGGTTTAAGATCCACGCAGTACTCTTCACGCAGGGTGAGTACTACAGTACTACATAAACATACTGTATATGCACACAAACAAAAAGCTCTTGACTTGCGTAAATCAAGGCTTACGCAAAAATGATCACATACATAGACCTTAGGGAAAGATCTATAAGTAAATGTACACTTTATCTATTCATTTATATCTTAAGTCTTCTTTAATACCTATTACCAGATTTTGGCTTACGTGCCCTGAATTGAATGGGGGGTTAAATATGGCTGATGTAAAATCTGACTTCCCTGAGGGTTTGTGGATCACATCTCTGCTCACCTGTAGTGTTGGTTCTAGTCCCTTTAGTTCTGATGGAAATGCTCCCCTTATTTGCAGCTCTGGAGAGTATGGAAGGTTACTACTACAGGGACAGTGTCTCCGTGGAGGAGTTCCAAGCCCAGATCAACGCGGCCTCCCTGGAGAAGGTCAAGCAGTACTGCAAACGGCTGAGGTAGGTCTTGCGGACACCACCCGAGCCCGTTGTGCCGGACCTCCCTGCCCCTGCAGGCCCAGATGGGAGCTGGAACCTCTAATGATGACCTGGAATGCTATTTGTTGGGTCAGTGGGGAGTTTCCCAGAGCAGGGGGGGTCATTCCTTTTGAGGAATCGCATCTGGATGCATGACCAGGCAGGACATCCTTTGCCTTCAATACATTTCCACCTTTGGCCTAACAGTGCTGTTGATCATTCACGCTCATGCTCAGTTGGCTGTATTCGTTTTGGAGCTTTCAAAAGCGCAGCTGAACACTCTGCTTAACACTCATTCACTCACTCCTGAACTATGGGAGGTATTTTCTGCAAAAAAATAAAATGAAAATGAAAATGATAAAATGAAAATACAATCTCCACTTTGCCATTTCGTTTCCAAAGTCTGTGCGCAAAAATCCAGCAAAAATTAAAATTAAAATGAAATATCACCATTTGCATTTTAATTTTCCACTCATGTATGAGTCAGATGTGAAAAATTAAAAAATAAAATTAAAAACCCTTTTTGTCTTCATTTTCCAATTTGCCTTTTCATTTTCAAGTTCACTACATGCAAATATATGTTAATCGGAGCGGGGCGGTGGGCGGAGCTACGGATCACTGCTGCGCTTTCTCGGTGCGTTTGCCGATTCCGGTGTCTTCGTGTTCCTTAACCATGGTCAGCCATGTCGCCCAAACTAATGGCAAAGTCACACGCGGCTTAAGTTAACTACGTATCTGCAGCTTCCGATTCGTTTAGATTCTTATTTTTGCAGGATTTTTGCGCACAGACTTTGGAAACAAAATGGCAAAGTGAAGATTGTATTTTCATTTTATCGTTTTCATTTTCATTTTATTTTTTTGCAGAAAATACCTCCCATGCTGAACATCTGCCATTACCTGTGTTGGATCTCCTCTGATTCATGTCTGATCAGTTAATGGAAGGCTTGATAGCTAGGAAACTACCTCAATTAAGTTACAGTGGTAAAATGAATATGCAAAGGTTAGTGCTGAAGGTTCGGTCTGGAGGCATCAGGACCATCGGTTAGGAACCTCTGAGTTAGAGCAGGAGACCTAAATGGGTGTTATAACCATTAACAACTACCTGTTGGGAGAAATGGGAATTTTCCTGCTGTTACAGAATGATCTAACAGGCCCTCCAGGTTCCTAACATTTGTGGCCAGGAGCTCTGAATGGGAAACTTATATGAAGATGTCCTGGAGGAGGGTAGCTCAGAGAAGCGCCCGGTGCTTAGGGTCCACAGAGATGATCTTCATGGAGGCTGCTTTAGTAGGGATGCTTTGTAAGCAAACGGAAAATATGTCAGGGTCCCTTTTTATGTAAGAGAAACACCTGCCTCCATGCTCAGGGCCCGGGCATCTGCTCTCTATGTGCCAGCTGACCGAAGCTGGCAGGAAGTGATGTCGTGCAAAGTGATTTGTGTTCCTCTTTCGTCCAGGATGCAATTTCACCTCCGGGTTCCTTTTTGTCGCATGTGCTGCTAGCAGCGATGTTCTGGTTGACTGGTCCATTGCCAGGTGGTGTGAGGGGCATCAACAGTGCAGGCTTTCACTACCCGCGTCTTCAGGACCACTGGTCACAGAGGAGAGGGAGCCATGTGTTCGGCTTTGAAAATACCTTGCGGGCAATTAAGATGCCAGGGAGCACCGGTTTGTGAACTCTCCAGAAAAAGGGCTCTGTGTTTTCACATTTGACTTCCGTTTGTCTCTCTCCCACTCTCTCTCCCACTAATCACCGTTTTTATTCAGCATTGTGGGTCAATCTTCCTGTTTCTTTATTCTGACGGCTTAGTACGGGATGGTACCAAATGGGCGTCAGTACAGGCAGATGGGACCAGTGCTAGTGGCCTGTAGCAGAGACGGCTCGGCCTTCGTGATTTTGATGGGAGAAGCTGGCTCTTGAAGGAATCCCATCACTGTTTCTGTGCTCTGGAACCTTAAATGCACATTAGCTGCTAACGTTTAGCGTTGTGGCGCATCCATTAAGAGCTATGAGGTGTTCTCTGTGTCTTGCTGGGAGGCGTCATGCGTGTGGTGATGTCATCTCGTGGCTCCTGGACTCTGGAAGGCTGTCCGTGTTCGCCACAACTCTGGGGTGACATCACACTGCCTGGCTGGCGGCCCTCCTCCGCCCGCCCTGTTAAACTTGGATTCTGGCCACCTGGCTCCCGCCGCTTGGCTTCTCTGGACCTCCGTGCCAGAGCCGGCAGATGACGGAGAGGCGGGGGGCCTCTTGAACGGAGCGGGCCGGAGGGGGTGGCAGGCGGAGGAGAGAAGGCCACGCTTCGGTCAGCCGGACGCCAGCAGCAGGCTGCGACCTCCAGCTCCATTGTTTCCCTGTGGTTCGTCCCATGATTTCGGATCTTCTTGCTGTTCAGATCATGACGCGTGAGGGTTATTTGTGGCCTAAGTGCCTCCCGCAGGGGGGGCCCTCCCCCTCCCCCTCCCCCTCCCCC
>JAODLD010000038.1:19672707-19686928 GCA_026781065.1 Mormyrops boulengeri
CAGATGGTCCTGCTGCTCTTTGTTTCATCAAATTGGCGACAGAGAATTTTACCTTAATTCCCAGCTGAAATGACGCGAGTTAACTGGGTGGAATACAAAGGACCCGTTCCTTAAACAATGACCAGCTCCACCGTAACGGTTATGGTTATGGTTAGGTTTAGAGTTATGGTTAAGGTTAGGTTTAGAGTTATGGTTAAGGTTTGGTTTGGTTAAGGCGTTCACATTAGCCAGTTCAGAATATGACTGCCAGCTCCATTTCCAGATCATGATGCAATAACTTCTGATGTCAACTCATTCTAAGGAAACCACACCCTCTTCTTCCTGTGTGAGAATACACACTCTCTCCCTTCTGTGTGAAAATACACGGTCTCTTCCTTCTTCCACAGGAGGAGATATGCCACCAGCTGCAGGCCGTCCGACAGCCCTGGTTGGTCCCCAGTGATGCGGAGAGTGACCATGTGGAGTCACTGCCAAAGGACAGCCGTGAGTGTACCTCACTGTGCAAGCTCTGTGAGACACTCGTTAAAAGCTCCTCACATGTTCCTCATAGACTCTTCATAGGCTCCTCACAGGCTCCTCAGAGACACTCCTCACAGGCTCCTCAGAGACACTCCTCACAGGCTCCTCAGGGACACTCTTTACAGGCCCCTCAGAGACACTCCAGTTGTGATTATTAGGGGGGTTACAACCCCCTTATAATTTACACCCACCCTCAGCCCTAATTAACGTGACCCCTTCAGGCACTGCTCCCTGAGTCCATCGCCTAAAGTCTCTCTCACTGAGTAATGGGTACCTCCCTCCTTACCAAGACAGTGCTCAGTCGCTCTGTCCTCTCCTGCTTTGCAGCGCCCCCTTTCTTCAGAGTCGGGAAATGAACCCAGCATGTGCTGCTGCGTGATTCTGAAGTGACTTTGCAGTAGGAAAACGCCTCTGCAGCCATGCGGATGAGGTGTGTGTGTCTCAGCTGAGGAGAGAGAGGCAAAGCAGACGGCCTGGTGTTCAGACCCTCACCGGCTGTTATTCTTTTAAAGGAGAAATATAAAGTTTCACAGCCCCAGGGCACTTTCAGACAGACAGAGTCGAATGTACGTTTGGCTGTATTGTAAGAGTCAGGCAGATAAGTATCTTCTAGTTCCCATCTGCCTCTCTTATACCTCTGTATTTACTTACTTAAGATTCTTACAATTTTGCATTCATATTCGCAAAGTACTTTAAAGCCTAACCACTTAAACCAGTCAAGAAAAAGTCCATCCTGATTCAGTGATGGCAGTGAAGTAATGGACAAATACATTTGCCGATGTTAATAAATCCCCAGGGGATTGGTGTCCTGCCCGGGTGGCTTTAAGTTTGACTTTGAATGCGACAGTGACAGTAAAGTGCTTTGTGTCGTCTGATGAACCCTCTGGGTTTGCGGTTCTCTTACGAGGTCCAGCTTTGCTTTAGCAGTCCTATGCCATGGCCAGAGCACACGTGTTGGCTGCCGTCCAGCTTTCCGTGTTCAGCTCTGATCTGAAGCTGCACCGACAGCGTGTACATTTCAGTCCCCTCCCAATAGAGCCATTCCAGGGGTTATTTCTACTGTGACATTTTGGAGTCAGATTTACAGTAACTGCTGTCTAAAAGGACTTCAGGTGATCCTGTAGTTCAGCGCCGTTCCTTTAGCACTGTTTACACGCTGATGGTTTTGGCTCCTTTTCCAGAAACAGCCTGTAATCTGTCTGACTTGGTAAATAAGGGATTAACTGCTAAGACAGAGAATCCCGTAGAACAGAACCCTTCCTTCTGAAACGTGCCTTCCTGTCCCAGGGAGCACCACACACACAAACACTGGAATTAAACTAGGAGTCGTTTTCCGTTACAGGTGGCCGTGGAGGCTCGCGCACATGGAGTGTTGATGGATGTGGCCCCACCTTTAGCGGTGGCGCCCCAGAGACCCCTGAAGAGGGCCCCGCCGCAGGAAGGGGCTCTATGTGTTCAGGGCATGAACCACGTTCTGCATGTAATTAGGCGAAGGCTTCGCCAGCCACAAGAAGGCTGAGTCCATGCCATGATTCGATGCTGACTCCACTCGTGTATGGTGTCTGGGGGGGCGGGGGGTGCCGGTTCTGCTGACACCCCTTGTGTGCCAAGGCTTGTTTGTGATCCAGAGCCAAACCTGCTGCTCACATATACATATATAAATATATATAAGTTGTGTATCTGTCTTGGGGGGGCAGGAGGGGGTAAGTTAATTGACAGCTAAACTCCCACAAGATGAGAGATGCCCCCGCTGCCCCCAGCTTTTCCATTATGCATTCATACAGGAATCCTCCAAAATGTCTACCCCAACTCCTTCAGGTTTCCCCATGTCCCTGCCATGCCCCCTCCCCGTTTGCTGTTCATCACTTAAATGGAGCTATAAAGACAGTCCGTGTCAGGAACACCGCAGTCCACCATCTCAACATCAACATCTGCAGATGTTTCCTGTAAATACATCTCACATTTGATTCAAGTGAAAAGCCAGAGTTTGGAGACGGTCTGTGGTCCTGCGGCTGAGACAGCCGTCAAGGTGATGCTTAGCTACTCATCCCAGTAGGACGACAATCCTTCATCAGCAGCGGACACGCTACATATTACATATTAATCTTTCTGAAATATAGCAGTAAAATACGGATGAAAACCATAAAGTCACTCTCAGTCTATAAAGATCTTTCACGCACAGTGTTTTCATCACCCTGATTATTTCATTTTCTCAGGTTTACTCTGTATATTTCATTTTCTGATGTATCAAGTGGGGATCAGCTCTGGAAAGCATGATTTACACACAGGCACTCACATCTGTTTAAAATGTGCCTTTCTCACTGGGACTCTTTAATCCCTGTTTAAAGAGCGGGAGTCCAGGCCAGCAGCCCGAGTCCCCACTGGAGCGATTTCGGGTTCCCTTGAAATGTGCCGAACGTGCCGCGGCGGCTCTCTGCTGATTAACTTGAGCTGTGTTTGTTTCTCCCTGTGTTCAGGCACCCCGAGTGTGGCTCCCAGTGCTCCCAGTAAAAGATCTCTGCTGTCAGGTGGGTGTCTGCTTCGCATGGCTCCGCTGAGGGTACGATGAGGGCTCTACGTGGGCAGGAGACGGGGGGCGAATGCCCTGCTTATTCCTGGCAGACATTTTTTATCCTGAGCTCTGAACGGGATTGACTTTTTGACCTAAGCTGACCTTGGTTCAGTTACACTAATTGTCACCGATAATTTTCCCTCTCAAAATGAAGAGCGGTTTGCTTTGTGGGAATGTCGGAGCATGGCTGTGGTTTCGTGATGCATGAACGACTTCTTAACGTCTATGGTGATATAAACGTTTGCATTTTGCCTGAACTATTTCTTAAATCTGTTTATATGCATGATGTAAATCCTTCTAGTCCTCTCAGGCTTTCCATTTCCCCCCGCTCTGCTTTCTACACATCGATACCTCCATGCTCATCCTGCTTCGTCCATCTCAACTGTTCTGTATCGCTCATTGCTGTGTGCTTGTTGTAGCTGTTTCCGTGTCTCTTACTCTCTCGCTCTGTTCTGCATTATTGAACATTCTTAGTATCTTTGGGTTTTGAAAAGTGCTGGATAACTCTGCTGTTATGTCTAATAAGTGCTGGCCTGGCCTGATTCAATCCTGGGTGCAGGAGCCTCCCGTGGGCCTGAGTGCCCGTTATTTCTGGTATAATAACACAAGGGCTGCGCGGCGGTGCTGCTCTACAGTGCCGGTCGTAACAGAACTCTGTGGAAAGTGTGATGCTTCTGGAGTCACCATGACAACTGGCTTACAAGCTCCAGGATGAACTCAGGGAAAAATCTGTGCGGTTGCTCTGTCTGCGGTCTGCGCTTGTCACGGACGGGGAGAGTGCGCCCGGGAGGCCTACAGTTACCCGGCGAGAGTGAGGCCTTCAAATCAGAGCTGGCTTCACGGCGGCAGGCCCTGGAGCCGCTGCAAACCGCTGCTGTGATGGTTCATTAAAGGCCCACTGAGGCCTGATTACACGGAGCAGCCGCTCAGAGTGTGACGCGTGACATCTATGCAGGCCCACGTTCCCTCTGTGCTTGGTTAAATGTGTTTGTTCTCATATCCACAGGCCTGTAACCCTGAGGACCTGAAGCAGGGATGTGACCCTATCCTTATGCAACTCACCGAATGGCTTCAAGACTGTGTGATGGGGAACATGGCATTAAGGGGTGATTTTTGTATGGCACGTAACATTGGTGGAGCGGATTTGTTTCTTAAAAGCCATATTCAACAGCTGAGTGTGGGATACAGAGGTTTTGGTTCTGATGTGGTTCCTGTGAGAAGCTCCTGAGGTCTCCAGCAGGGTCTGAGATGGTTCCTGTGAGAAGCTCCTGAATTCTCCAGTAGGGTCTGAGATGGTTCCTGTGAGAAGCTCCTGAGGTCTCCAGCAATGCCTGAGATGGCTCCTGTGAGAAGCTTCTGAGGTCTCCAGTAAGGTCTGAGATGGTTCCTGTGTGAAGCTTCTGAGGTCTCCAGTAGGGTCTGAGATGGTTCCTGTGAGAAGCTCCTGAGGTCTCCAGCGGGGTCTGAGATGGTTCCTGTGAGAAGCTCCTGAGGTCTCCAGCGGGGTCTGAGATGGTTCCTGTGAGCTTGTGTTCAGAATATCCGTTACATATGTGCTCTGGCTCCCACAGTTTTGTAGCAGCTAAACTTCATGTATTTTAAGTATTATTATTATTATTATTATTGTTATTAATAAAAAATATTATTAATGGGGTGACAGTGCTGCCTACCTCTGCACAGCCGGGGGTTTGTTCCCCCCCACCCCCAGCTTGATGTGGAGCTTGCATGTTCTCCCTTACATTTGCATGGTTCTCCTCTGGGACCTCCAGGTTCCTCCCAGAGCGCTAACTGGCATCTTGGCTAACTGGCGATACAGGCATATGCGCAGCGATGGCCTGGAGTCCCGCCTCCCCCCCATGCCCAGTGCATTGTGGGATAGCCTCCCAGCCATGACCATGACCCTCTGTTGTATGAGCAGTTATGGAACATGAATGGATAGCTATTAATATTTATTGTCATAATATTACTTACTATGCAAACTGGAAAATCAATGTCTAGACTTTACATGTATTTAATGAACATTTAAATTTTACTTCCTGCTTTAAGTTTCTCCCACCCAGCAAAACCCTTGGCTGGGTACTGTGACCTGGGGGGCTTTGGAAGGGTGCTGTTTCTTCTAGAGCTACACAGCAACACTGTTTGCCCCTACCCCACCCCCCCCAAACATGTACAGCAGCATCTCGCTTCGTATCTTAACTTTAAAATACCTGCATCCATCTAACACCACCCCTCACCGGAAGCACTTCATATCAAAGTATCAAAATCAACATGATAAATTAAATTTAGCCAAAGTATACTTTATGCTATTTATCAAAGTCAGTGACTGGTGCTTTTCTTGCATGTCCTTCCTTTGGTTTTATATTGTAAAATATGAATATAGTCTGACAGCAGTAATACAGAGCATATGGAAGGGGCCCATGATGTAACTCTAAAACCAGTCAATTCTCATTGCGTAAGTACGGAAAGCTGCATATTAAATATATCAAATCTGCAATACACATTCTTTGTTATCTAATTAACAAATATTCCTGTATTTATTCCGTGAAGCTCCATATTCCTATATTCCCTTGATCTGAAATATTGTATGACCTGTAAATTCGGAATCCCAAGGGCTATTATATTCAGAAGAATGTGGTATTTTTAGCAATGGGCGTGGCTGTCTGGCCAGCTGCCGCTTTGCACCCGGCCAGTGTCGCGGCCATGCGGCCGCCTGGGGTCTCCTCGGATACCCGCTCCCATCGTGCGGGCGTGAACCACCATCACCCTGTACAAACACTCTGGGCTCAGAGCTCATTTCCGCTCACAAGCGAAAGGATATTAAACCAACCCTGCAAAATTGCTTTAAGAAAATGAAAATGTCCTGAATTACACCGCAGCCAGAGGATTTAGCGCTAGCGGAGTCGTGGCTTTAATAAATGCGTTTCTGTGCAGACGTGTGAGAATGGGGGGGCTGGGCGTTTGAATCTGACAGAAACGTGAGGGTTCGGTCATCACGCGCCTCGGAGTCCGGGGGGGAGACTGGCGGCCAGTAATAAACGACTCAGCCGTCTTTCTGTGCATGAAAAGAGAAAGGGCAGACCTCCCCGCTCTCCAAGTGCTGCGGGTAGCGGCTAAGCCACCTCACCTCGTCTGCGGGAAATCACGGACACGGCCTGAACCCACGGCCTTCTGGGACGGTGTGGGAGAGCGTAAGGGAAGCCGGGGTGTGCCCAAAGTGTCCAAATTTAAAAGAGTTTGTATGTGTTTCCAGTTGTACACAAATCTGTGTGTTTTGAGTTCAGTCTTTTATCGTAATTTTTTCAAATTCATGTTTATAAACGTAGACATCTGATAATACCTATAACTAATTCCAGATACAGCCCTATATTAAAGGCTTATACACATAAAAACATTGCTACTTTAATGTTTTTAAAACAAATTTGTTTAAGATGTAATAAAGTATTTCATTTCACTGACTGCTGTGTACAATTATCACTGACAAAAAATGTAGTATTTTATTTCTGTGTACATACTAAGGAGAGTAAATAAACAAAGTCAAGATAATCGGCTTTGGAGAAACTTTGGAGAACAGTGTCGTCTTTGTTCCAACATGCAGGCGGGAAACGCGAATGTAATCCATCTAAATGTTCTTCCCGCGATTCTATCTTAGCACATTGATTAAATCTCCTTCGGCCTTTTCCTGTTTTCAAATGCATCGATAGGCTGGTAGCGTGTGAACTGAGCCGATTAATTTCTTACGCTTTTATGTATCATAGGGGATGACGATCTGACAGATGGGCTGGATAGCTTTGCGGGGGATGAGGGATTGGCTTTCCTCAAACTGCGGGCCCCGGCCTGATAGCATCCGATTGCCAGGTCTGCCTCTCTCGCCGAGACGTCCCAAGACAGGCCCCGTCTGAAAGTTTGAACCGTATGTGAACGAATCAAGCTCTGCGGACGCCCAACTAGACATTTCCTGCTGTGCTAAGCGCTGGGTTCATTTTAGCATTTTATTTATTTAGCGGTTGCTTTTATCCAAAGCGACGTACATTTTTATAAAAAGCGGGGTCAGACAATCCCTGGAGCAATCAGGGATTAGTGACCTCGCTCAGGTGCCCAACAGTGACATCACTCCTGCCGACCTTGGGATTTGAACCGGTGACCATCCGATCAGGATGCCCCTCGCTGGGCATTTTTCAAGTGCATTTATGAGAGACAGATGCTGTGTATGAGAACAAGCATGGCATGATGTGGCGCTCAGATGTGCTGGAACTGTCCAGTCCCACAGTGTCTTTATTTCATTATCTTATTTGAGAATCCCATCCAGTCTGCTGTTGTTAATATGCGTTCATTCTAACCCAGGTTGTTACCAGCAGAATTGCATTTTTAGAATTCCCTTTGTCTGTAGCAACATCTTACACTCACACAGTGTTGGTCCAGCCCATCCAGTGTGAGCAGAGAAGCCTATAGACGATTTCTGTAGCCATCAGGATGCAGGGTCGGTGTCCATGGCTGTCGGAGACAGCACCAGGGTGTCCTGGAAAGCCGACGTGTCTCACTGTCAGGTTAAACGCGCAATCTTTGACATCACATAATAAATTTAATACCACCCATTTGCTTGGCTGCTGAATTACAATTATCAATTAAAAGTGTAAATGTCCTTTTGTGTGTAACCGTGACTTAGGATGGCAGTAAAGAGCCATTGTTTGTATATATCCACTCTTTCACCTTAAATGTGAAAGTCTGCCCTCAGACGTCCCGTTCTGAGAGCACAAGCACAGCCGATTAATCACCCTTATTTAATCCTGTCACCATGTGGACTCCAAACCATCTGGCCAGTGAGGCCTGTTCACTGGTTAGGGTCCACGCCATCCTCCCCGGCTACCCCCATGCCTCTCGAATTCTCACACAGCGGGAAATGCGTATGTCTCTTCCCAGGACATTGTCTGCAAAGTTTTTGTTTCTCAAATATCTGCATGGTATTAATCGCCATTTTCTCCCACAATATGGAGTTTCAGGAAGGAATCCTTCTGGTTTGCGTTCATCGTTTTAATCATGTAGCAAATCTCATGTTAATATCAGTTCCTAATGGTGATAAATGGGGCTGCCGATTTCTGTTTTTAATTAGAGGCAGTGGTGAAAATCAGTGCAGAAAGCTATGCTCCACACTGGGACTTTCTGAAGGGCTTTCTCTGGTGTTTAGGCCGTAGAACATTCTAGAGGCTCTGTACAAGGTGTACGGTCGCAAAGAATGTAGCATAGCATAGAGAGAGGTCAGCAGATGTTGGAGTTTCAGGCCCCAGCAGCAGATGTGGAGGAAGAGGGCCTCTGTACACATCCCATCTGCCGTCCTGGGGAACCGTTCCCATCCGAATGGGCTTTATAGACGATGGGCAACGTTGCACTGAAGGTGCTGGCCTTTCCCATGCAGCCGGGCCGTCCTCCACTTTCACTGCCGCCCGTGCTGGTAATTTCGGGGGTGATTGTTGGGTTTGCCGGCGGGTCGCTGGCCGTGTTGTGGTTTGAGGTCCAGACGATGAAAGCTCCTCCCTGGGGTGTGGGTTGAGGTCTGCGTGTCCGCGCCGTGGCCACAGAGCTGGGCGGCCGCCCGCTTCGTTCCGGTGCTCTCCGAGCCGGAGAACTCTGTCAATATTAGTTTTAAGGAAAAGATCTAAGGCGCTTCTGGCCACATAACTGACTGATGAAAATGTGTTATTTTATCCTTTTTTTAGCTGGAGAATTTCAAACACAATATTATGACATGACATGGCTGGGAATGCAGCGATATTTATACCTGTCGTAAAACGTTAGCGACAGATCACAATAGATCTCGGTACAAGAACCTGTCCTAATATTTAACATTAAACATACTCTGCTAGTTCACCCGGGAGACATTGCCCAGTCCCTAGTCCTGTTCCTGTGAATGAAGATGCCAGTGTGTGACCCCTACAGCCTCAAATGTATATGAATCATTTCCAAAATGCTGTCCGCTTATCCGCATTTCTATATATGAAGTTTCAGTGGTCTGATAGCATCGACGTGTGTTTTCACGCACCTGTCATATATTATGTGTGTCGCCCCATACATGTGTTCGACGTTTTATCCAGAATGAGGACTGTTGGGATCTGCATGTTTCTCTTTGAAGCAGCTCGCGATTCAAAGGACAGAAATGAAAACAGTAACTACCACAAGATCCAGAGCCTTCCCGGGCCTGGTGTTTGGGGCAGCATGTTTATTTTTAAATCCGGGTTTATATCTGAGTAAATATTTAATCCCGATTTAAATTTATCTCACAGCTGCCATGCACAAGGGCTGCATGCAAAACATGTTATTCTAGAGACCTAAATTGGCTTGTTGAGAAAGTCCCTGCAGGAAACGGGAAACTATAAAGGAAGTGGATTGGTGAATCCTTGATGATGAGCCGTCATTGTGGTACCTGAAATCACAGGCAGATCATCTTAATCCCGGAGACACGCCTTTGTGTTTCACATTATACACCACGTAATAATGCAAAGGATAACAGGGATACAACATACGTTTACCAGAAAATACACAGAATTACAGACACAGTGGAGAGGAAACCAAACAGAAATGCAGCAGCAAACAAGACACAGAGGGGCAATAACTCTCACTACAAGCGTTCCCCTTTCTAGCTGCAGCTCCTTCTTCTTAAACTCGTCCCTTAAAGGGGAATTCACCTTAAACGCAGTCATAACAGGTGAGAGTGCCACCTGGCTGATGGAGGGTGTATGGCACTTCTCTGAGTGGCCTGATTTGCTGATCATGGCGTGCGTCTTTCACCTGCGGAGGGTGTGTTTCCTGTGAGCTCATACAGGAAAGGGCTGTTTTGCTAAGCTGTTATCTCTGTTTCCTTTAGGATGGCATGGATACAAACTATAAACACAAACAACCGTAATCTGGCCTCTGTCTTCAGGTATGTAATTACATAATCCATCTCCGTCCTCCCATCGGTTGATCTGATGCAAACCCCCCCCACCCCCCACTTGCAGGGAGTTTTCCAAACTTTAGATTTAAGTGAGAAGTATCACGTTTAATTTGATCTAGTAGCTGGTAACTCCCAGGCTCACTGCTGTGTCACCATGGCCATGATGTACCCGAAGCAGCGTTAGCAAGGAGCATTTATTATGCAACGATACAGATGTTTCTGCAGGTGTGCCTGCATGTTTATTCCGTCTGTCTCAAACCTTGTTGTGTCACGTTGCCTGTGGCTGTGATTCGCCATGACTCGTAAACACAGGCTGACCCTCTGACTTCCTGGGGAACGGAAGAAAATCGGAATAATCCTCGGAGATCTGCCGGTGTGTGGCTCGGACTCCATGCCGACCTCGGGACAGGTCGCGCCAGGTACAGCGAAACATCAAGCTACATGAAGATGGGCCAGTGTGCGTGTGCCTCTGTAGCCAAGAAAATCCGCTAATTACAGTGACATTCATTTGCTCGAATGTGGATGATGTTTCACATATGAAATCAGATTGAAAAAAAAAGTGCCCCGGGAAATGTGTAATATGACACATCAGCCAGCTGGATGTATGTGTCCCAGCATAAATACAGTATATTACACATCCAAGTGTGTGATGTAAGTGGGAGCAGAGCCAGGACCCATGTCAGCTGAGAGGAAGCAGTACGCCTTCATCACCCCCAAGGTCAGCAGGGACACGCACAACACTCGCAGATTCAATCCGGACCCTAAACACCTGTGGTGTTAAGCCCCCTCCCCATGTTGGACACCTGTGATGTTTTTATGGACATCGGGGGCAGAGGGGTCAGCTGTTCAGAGCGAAGCAGGGTGGAAATGGGTGTGGACAAGAACCTCTCCCATTGTTGGGCTCCAGGACTGCCAAAGGTCTGATCTCAGTCCTCCGTAGAGCTGTTGTGAAGCTGAATTGGGCCTTTTCAGCACCCAGGCAGTGACGGGGCAGCTGGGGGGCAGTGGAAAATTAAGGCGCCTGATGCGTGTTTGTAAGTGATCACTGTTCACTACGTAGGGGTGACCTCGAGGTCGTCACACTAAAAGCCGGCATCCATTACACAGATCCTCTGAAACCTAAAACAAATGAAAAGTGAGTCATAGAGTGTTTTTGCTTTGGCTCTCCTGGCGTTTTCCGCTTCTCTGGCCTCGCACTTTATTTCCTTTTCAACTGGAACTGACTGGATGTGAAAAACAGCTGCTTCAACTGTCTCCTGCATCCCGACCAAGAAGAGCGCAGTCTGTGTCGACCGTCTCGCCTCCGAATTGTTGCGATCGGCATGTTTGCACACAGATCGGGTCCCTCGAAAGGGGTTGCTTCAGTCTGATGGAGAAAAGGCCCATTCATAGAAGTCAGAACCATCACAAAGCGCTTCTGTAGTGGCCCTGGACCTGATGCAGTCAAAGAGCCAATTAGTCGAGGGATGAGAGAGTTAACGAGCTGTTCTCAGCTGCAGCTCATAACCTCTGATGGGGACCTAAGCCGACCGAGCCAGTGAAATGCAGGCTCTGGGAAGACAGTATGACTGATATATGATGGGAGGCCAGACTGAGGGCTATGGGGGGCTGCCTGGAGTGAGTTCACAGGGGACATGGGGGGGGGGGGGGGCAGGGAAGGAATGCAGATCCCAGCCTGGGCTACCAGAACCATCCGGGCATGTGGAGGAGTGTCAGCTATCAGGTACCATCTCAGCGCAAGCACAAGCTGCGACAGGACGGGCAGGGGGGCACTTCCTGCAGCGCGCTCCTGCAGGCCCGGGCGCCGTCTGTTTGGAAATGCTGGCCGAGCGCATCAAAAACAACGGCGTGTTTATTTACATAGCCGCATTATTCCAGTATCTTCTGCATTTCATATCGAGGACGTTATTTCCTTAAGATAACAATAAACTATTTCAAATAAGTGAGCTTGAAATGTTGGGCTCAGATTTACACGAACTGCAGTGCCACTGGAAAGGCCTTCAGAGACATGGGTGCAGGAGAAACAGGCCTCTGTGTTTTTGCCTAAAAAAGGTTCCGTACAGATTATGACGTGACTGCAGCATCCATTGAGGCCCATCCTCCATCGTCTTCCTGTCCCTTAATGATACTGCTCCTTCTTCAGTTGTATGATACTAATTGATTTGCTATAACACTACGGTTTGTTATTCTAGCTTGTGCCACCCACATCTACATCCAGGATGGCACATGCCCTCCCTGCTGCCAAATGCCTTGGCCTGGACTGGTCTTCTCCGCTTCCCATGTTTTTGTGCGTGGTAGCAACAGACAAAAACATTGACCCATTCCTGGAGGAGGCCAGTCCATTGCAACATGGTAATAACCCATGGCACTTCCATTCGCCACATCAGAGCATACCATTAAAATATTAATTGAGTTATTCGGAACTGGCGAGCAAAATAGTCAATAAATGTGGGTATTAGTCAGAGCGTCTGAGTGATTCACGGTGTCACTTGAGATCTCCGGCTGCTGTAGCCTCCGCATGTTTCTGATTAGGTTTCTGGCGCGTTCAGATGGACCCTATGTGTGGGGTTGGTGACACAGGACAGAGGTTCACCACACGGCGCATCCACCTGTCTAAGGGGGGGCGTGGCTGGCAGAGGATCAACGTTCCACACGCCGCCGCTTTCTCCATGGAACTTCGGCGCACAAAACCTTTAGTGCTGGAAGCAGATTTATGAACGTATGGCTGTCTGAGGTTGAAGGACCATTAATGAGCAGTCAAAACATCGTGAGGGGGGGACGGGTGATACTATTTCATGCGAGGGCTGTTTGTGCGTGTGTGCCAGGGGAGGGGAGGGGTATGATGAAGTGTGGCATAGCCAAGGACGGCCACGGTTCCTCTGCCAGGAGCCTCTCAGGCTGGCGTGCCCTGCGGTGGTGCCGGCTGATCTGCACCGGCTGCGCCTTTGTCCTGTGTGGCCCCCACCTGGGCTTTTCCCAAAGAAATACTTCTGCCTGGAGACATGGGAAGAGAAGCACAATGAGAAGCAAATACTGACTGGAAAGATCAGCTGTCGTGTGGATGTCAGAACTCATCATTAATGACTTTAAATTGCTACTTTCAGATTATGACTAGGGTGAGCAGCTAATCCATGTCCGGGATCACACTTTGAGATAGCATAGGGTTTGTAAACTGCCATTTAACATTAAAAGGTCCTGGATTTCACTTAAGCACTGAGTTTTTGCTATGTGCTGATTAGTTAGTTCCCTGTAATCATACATGTGTCACTAATGTTAATGTGAAACAGCTGGATGACTCTTTCAATCAAGGAAACACACCAGTCGAAGCGCGAGAAGAACTGAACTATTTAGCCGAGCACAGGAGCCTTTCAGTTTTAAAGTAGTTTATGAAACCTGAAGTAGCTCACAGTGTCCTCCCTGACATGGATTATCTGGTCACCATAGTAATGACGTCACTCAGCTTTTAATAACACACCGATTGTCCATAAAGATTCCTTCATCCCTATGCCAGTAGGATGTTTGCGCTCCCTGCATCTGTGAAGTGTAAATCTCATTCAGAAGTGCCCCTTTTCAAATGCTGTTGAACAGAGACCCGGAAACCCGCTTATTTAGATGAATTTCCATTGTGGGTAAGAAAAGACCAGCCTTTAATTAGCGTGTAATTAGCAGCTGGTACAGGGATCCCTCCATCCATCCATCGTCTAACCGCTTATTGCAGTTGCTGGACTGGTACAGTGACAGTCATTATTTTTCAATCGCTATGTGGATCGTGTTTCTAGTGCCACCCGTTTTTCGCTGGTGAAAATTTGATAAAGTGCTTGGGGTCAGAGCTTGGTTCTGTCCTTGCTGGTGACGATGACAGCCTGTGGCTAAGGGCCACCTCACGCGTGTAAGCCGACATGAGAAACTAAATACGTTATGCTTAATTTCTACTCCAAAAGGTTAACCCTCCCTTTCGTAAATTAAGGTGCAGTGCCTATCATGTTGTTTGTTAATGGAGGCTTGAAAGGCGTTTTGAGGCGTCTGTCAGTGTTTTTAGACTGGGGCAGTTTTCTCTTAAAGAAAAGGCTGGCATTCTATCTGCCATATGTAACAATATGAAGCGATCAGTTTGGTCATTGGTTTGGCCACCATACCTTAAGAAGGACATTGCTGCCTTGGAAAGGGTGCAACGTAGGGCTACGAGAATGATTCCTGGTCTTAGA
>JAODLD010000038.1:19687028-19699929 GCA_026781065.1 Mormyrops boulengeri
AGGTTATCCCCAAACGAGCTTGATGGGCCGAATGGCCTCCTCTCGTTTGTAAATTTCTTATGTTCTTATGTTCTTATTGCGTGACCTTTGACCTGATTCTCAAGGACGAGAGGTCAGCCTCAAACTGGTCCCTGCTTGACTGATGGCGATATGAGGGTGTCTGGATCTGGAAATGGCTCGGGGTGACTATTGAAGTGCTGTGAAGGTCTGGGGATACCTCAGTGTGAGAGTATGAGCGGGGAATCCTCCATCGAGACACAGCGGGGGGGGGGGGGTAAAGGCCCCCCAGAAAGGCATCGTGTTGCAACAGCTGTTACATCCTCACGTCTCACTGTGAAATGAGCCGGTTTGTGCACTGTGTGGACACAGCATCTATCCTACCTGCTAATTTAACCAGCATCGATGACTGACCTGGACCACAGTCATACAGGTCTGCTGTCCGAAGCCCTTGGCGCTGTTAAAACAGGACCAGGGGGTGGGCAGGGGACCGGGGGTGGGCAGAGAAAGGCAACAGAGTAAATGTTTGCCCAGTACTTCCAGAGCGGAGACTGGACTTTCCCACCGCTGAGCCTGCGGTGTGCTGAGGGAGGGTGGCAGCATTTCGAAAGGCCGCGTTGATGTTGAGGCGCATGCGCCTGCAGGAGAAACACACGGTGGACTTGCTTGTTTGTTTACTCGCCTCCGCTCAGTGTAGATAAACAGTATGCTATTGCTTACCATCTACCTAAGGCTACATTCTGTTATTTACTGTAAAGCATGTTCTGCACTCATCAAGCTTTATTTTATTGGTTCTTTAATAAAATATATACTTGTAATGAACACATTACTGATCACAAGTACAAACTACAAGTAGAGTAAGAAATTATATACAGCATACAATATATATAGTACAGTATAATTACAAGTACAATGAAAAGAATGACAGCGTGGCTGAATGTAATGTCTATTCTCTGTGCAAGATGGTATCACCTGAAAACGCAGAAGTTTAATTTTAAATTATGGAGTATGACCCTGACCAGGATCAAGGGATGGATGGATGGATGGGTATTTTACTACTCCGGAAGTCTATTGTTCTACTCATTTAATACAGTGAACAGTTGTCTTTGTTTTTGCACTGCTTCAGGTTATTTGTGTGTTCTGTGTCTCTGATATCTACATATTGCCCTTAGCTCTGTTTCTCATACACTTTGGAATCATTTGCACATGCTCCTCTTACGCAGCCTTATTTGTTCAAAGACGTCCTTGCGCCGTGTTTCCTGTAAATAGGTTATTCCTGTTGCATTCTGCAGTTTTGTGCACATCGTACAGTGAAGTGTTCCTGCTGAGGGTCTTACTGAGTAATACTGTCCCGTACTGCCTGTTTGGCGTGAAGCTCAGCCGATCCTGGCGTGTTTGCACATACTGCATGTGCAGGTATCAGCCTGGCTGTGTACTGCTTTAGGAGTCGACTGGTATGGCCCTGCGCCTTGGGGTGGGTCAGTTTACCATTCAGTGCGTCACACACATAACTCACTTCTGGAGGGCGGAGAGGGTACGGGCAGTTCCTCAGAATCCTCCGCAGACCCGGGGTCAGACGGGTCCTCAGATGTACCGTGTGTGATAATAAATGTCCTGCTCTCCAGCGTTCATGTGGAGATGGGGTCCCCAACTGGCCCGTAAGCAGGCCCCTGGGCCCCAACAGTTGCTAGGCTCTGAATGCGGCTTGTTTGCCCGCGTCTGAGACGGAGCGGGGGCAGTGAAAGGGGGTCCCTCAGCCACTGCCGTCTGTGTTTGGATAGACATGGCAACCCCTGGTCAAATGGAGAGGAATCTACCCACTTTTAGTGTTTATAAGATCAGGGGGCCGGGTGTGACCGTAAGGGCCTTGGATGACTTTAAACTCAGCTTTTGTCCTGTACAAACAGACTGTGGGCCGGGGGGGGGGGGGGGTGTTTTACCTTTACTTTATTTACTACAGTTTGGAGGGTCTTACAGGTTACCGGGAACTCTCCTTTAGAGTCATTTAGGCTCAGATCACTGATGATGTCTTTTTCAGCTTTTTGGGGTGTAAGGTTCATGGGGCCTCTCTGGGCTGCTTCCTCTTTAGTGGCTCCAACACTGGGCCCCTTTCTGGGACTGGAACCAATAAGCCTTTGAAGCTTTGTTCTCAGATCCGTGTTTGCACCCTCCCCCCCCTAGTGAGCAGTGAATGATGAGCGGTAGATAATGCAGGTGGATCTGGCCCCCAGACCCCACAAGGCGGGGGGGTGATGGATCTGCATGGGATTAGCAAACAGCCCAGAAGGACAACTCCAAAAGCTGTGTGTTGTCCAGAGGAAAAAACCCAAGCAGTCAAATGGCAAAGCAGATGCTAGGAGAGCTTGTGCTACTGATCCTGTGGCCTGAGGTGACTTTAGCTGCTTATCTGGGTCCCTTATCTAATAGCACTTTTCCACTGCCACCAGGAACTGAAATGTACCTAGGCCGTACCACGAATTGACATGGCCCTGCTTATTAGTAGGGCCGAAAGCGTGGCCAAACAGAGCTGGTTGTGTCACCACCATCTGATTGGTCGAAATACATCAGGACAAGAAAGATCCAGTGAGCTGTGTTGATATGCATGGATTATGTCAAGGGAAAAGAGACATATTCTATATATTATTTATTCTTAGTAGTACCACACATTGTGATGTATTTATTCATTCCTGATAACTTGGAACTTGTAAATTTCCAACCTCCTACTTAAAAAAGTACTATATAAATGCTGAACAGAGTGGATTTGTAGTGCAAATTTTTGTAGGATGATGCAACTTCTGCTACCTTTTGATGCTATCATAACATAGCGATTGTCACAGATGTGTTAGCGGGAATTAGCACGCAGGAAATCAAGATGCACATGAACAGTAAATAAGCATCTCTTAGGTTTTACGTCACTATCGCTCTCCAAACTCCAAGCAATGCCTTTATGGAGCCAGCCCTTCTGCAGTGGAAAATCAAAGTGAGCTGGAACCATGCCATAACTAGTCTCTCTTCATGTACAATTCGGTTTCTGTATGCTAATGGTGACATTAGCAGCTTTATCCAAGGTGACTTGAACAGCAAGCAGCCGGAGTTCTATCTTTGGCTTTACACCAGGAACTTGTAAGAACTTGAACCTGGTCCCTCCCGCTGATGTCTTCACAGCATAGACCGGCCCTTTAAATGCCATGACCCAAGGGTCCTCTGTGAGGTCGGGGGGGTCAGGTGAGTCGGCACTTACGGGGGAACAGTTGTTGCCTGATGACAGGTGCTCAAGGGGGTGACTGGGGCAGGGTGGGGGCGCAGGGGCATGGGGGAGGGGAGAGGAGCCTTCACTCAGCACCTGAACGAAAATGAGTAGTAGTGAACGTGTATGTGCTCACGTAGAATCAGGGCATGTTGGCCGACACCATGTTCTGTTAGAGAGCAAAGCACTAAACACTGTACTAGAGTAGTAAAAAGGCAAAGCTAATACAGCTAACTTTAGTAGCTCACAATAGTGCTAACATTGTCAATATCGCTAACACAGCTAATATAACTGAAATGCTTTTAGTATTTGGTGATTTGTGCAGATGAGGGGTAACAGGCATCCTCACCTCCAGACTGGGCCAGAGTGTATGTTCACACCGGCGGGGGATGTAAAACTAGGGTAACCACTCATCCGGATTCAGTCATGATTCAGGCCTTGTTCTCAGTTCTCCCAGGTAGTAAGTTTAATAACTACTGATTCTGATCAGGCCACAGAGGCTTCACACCTGGCTGACAAGTAAAGGAAGGTTGGAAAATCAGCAGGGCTCAGACCTTAAGAACCGTAATTCGAATCACCCTGCTTTACGTGAATCAGAGCTGTAATGTACCCAAAGAGTCAGTGTGTCACTTTCCCCTGATGCTACACAGCGATGTTTTATTAAGATGATATATAAATGTTTGGTTAGAAAGAAGATGCCAAATGTAGGACTGAAGCTTTCAGGTGGGAGGGTGGAGTAGCCAACTGGACCGCACCCAGATATCTCAACCAGATGGGCCGGGGACGGGAATATCGGAGAAGGCTAGGGAGGATCCGGCCTGTAAAGTACGATAAGCAAATGTCAGAGTGACAGAATTAGGGAAGGAAATGCATCTAGACGGCGCTATTCCAGGACAGGTGCGGATTGGGGTTGATGGATCGGCGGGAGTGTTTGTTTACGACGGCTTGTCAGAGACAGGAAGAGGAGAGATGAGGAGGAGGCTGGAGGCACAGAGCCAAGCAGTGCTCGATCTGTACGCCAGGATCGGCCTCCCCCGCGTCCGTGGCTCTTGGTGGAGAAACCAGGATCCGACACAGAGGCTGACAGCAACGTGTGCCCCATAGAGCAGAAGACTGCTGCGGCATTTAGAGCCAGACGTCCAGCCTAAAAGCAAACGTTGAAGCAAAGGCCTTTTTCACAGTAGAGCCCGTTCACCAGCACTCCGGAACGACACAGCCTCGTTACACTAACGGACCCGATTGCAGTTTTCATTCATGCGCCGAGAGCCGCTTCAACCTCACAGGCTGTTTCTGCAGGTGGAGCAAGCTCAGTTAATAAAAGAGCATTTGATACGCGCTCCCTAATCGGGCCTGCAGACACCGTAAACCTTGATGGGCATAATTGGCTTTTTTTATGACATAATTGGTTGTAGAACTGTGTTGGGCCGGTATAAACCAGCTGTGTGTTTCAGTTGTTATTTTGATGGTTATGGATTCAGGGTTTTATGGTCACTAAAAAGTTTTACTGTTTTTACAGTCATGTGGAGACGAAGCTGATCTATAAATAGGCATGAGTGTGGGGGTCATGGGCTTTTCATATCACGGCTGATACGTCTGGTTCGTGTGTCTCGTTTTTTAACAGCATTGGGACATTTGGGGGGCAGTGAAAAGCTGCAGTGTTTTCCTGGTCACATGTTGTACGTGACGGGGTCGTCGCTATGGCGATCCCACCTGCCCTGTTGGTCCTTTCTGTCACTCATGTTCTTTCTCAAGGCCATAGGATTTGGGTTGGATAGGGGTCGCCATGTTCATCTGGTTGGAGTGACGTTTGTTAACACCCAGGCTTCACCATCATCTCTATAATTTTAGCCACAGGACAGCCTGACAAAGGAAGCAGCTTAATTGCCATGTGATTAAACCCAGCCTACCTGTGTTAGGTCTTGGGCTTGTACTGATACCCGCACAAACCTCCCCCAGACTCACACACACCCAACTCCATTTGACGAACACCTGACAGCTGTTAATCTCACCCTAACTGGCTACAGGTGGAATCTGGCCTTTTCCCACAGGCTACCAGCATGACCTCCTGGCTGTTGTTCCAAAGGACCCTCAGCTGCAGTGATACAGCATCCAGTAACAATCATCCCAGTCGTCAGCTCACAGCAGACCCAGGGATCTTCCCAGTCATCAGCTCACAGCAGGCCCAGGGATATTCCCAGTCACCAGCTCACAGCAGGCCCAGGGATATTCCCAGTCACCAGCTCACAGCAGCCCCAGGGTTCTTCCCAATCATCAGCTCACAGCAGGCCCAGAACTGAATGAAGGCAGCTGGTCTGTTTGGACCCTTTACCGTGACCTTCATGGGCCTGTGTGAAACAAGCAGGCGCCTGCACGTGTGTAACAGGTATGGCAGGTCTTCAATGTGAGGCTTGTTCTCTGTTAACCTCTATTTGAGCCCTGGGACGGCTTCGCTTCCTCAAACAGCTGGTGAGAGGCCTCTGGGGCCCCTCTCTGAAAGTCATCTTTGGTTCTCTGTATGGTTCCCCTGGGAGAGTCCATGTGGCCTGAAAGACCAGGTCTCAACGGACTCCTCTGTGTGCCAGTGGCTCCATTTCCCCCCAAAGACACAAATGAAAAGCGATATTTAAGTCCACCATGTGAGTGTGTTTGTTTGGCTGAGGTAAGGTTCATTTGTTGTTACTTCTCTAATGTGGTTCCCTCTTCCCCACAAGGCCCCTCTCGGTGGCTGTACTGAACATAAGGAGCAGAAGCAGCCCGTGTTCCTCCTTGAGATGCAGTAAATGAACGTGCTGAACCGGCATGACGGCAGAATAACCTTCATCTTCACAGCCTAATCCAGGAGGCAGTGGATGGACGCCTCGGTATGTGTTCCCGAAATGAGGCAGATGGCGGAACGTTCCCCTCAGAGCACCTTCTCTGCCAACACTGCAGGCTGAAAAAGCTTCTCACCTCTCAGGGGACAGGTGGAGGAGACCCGTAGCTTCCATATGTCTCATCATCAGCTGACTTTTTCCATATGCATCTCTGCTTAAGAGCCACATTCATGAACCTGTTGGGGGTCCAATCTCTGGATGTCTCAATCACTGCTTCCCTGACAGGTTTACTGCCCCCTCACCCCCACCCCCCTCAACAAATGATGGTTTTGAGATGAGCAGGAAGTGGATGCCTGAAGCACTCATCTTAAAGCTACTCGATGTGCATGATGTTTTGCTGAGGGGCAGCAGGGTTTTTGGCCAACTGAGAAGAGTTTGGGTCAGAGCTGAACATGCCCAGAGCGACTCGGTTTCACGGACGAACACGACACAGTGTCATTGAAGATCCTGCAGCTGCATCTGGCATCAAAGGCGCAGAAGCAGGATGTACTGAGGTTGCAGTCATGTGTGGACCCTGGGTCCTTGGAAGACCCCAGCATACCCTCAGCTAGAAGGGGCTACAGGTCGGCCCCATGTGTATATCTGCGGGTTCAAACCATGCATTTGCATAGGGCCCCTGAGGTTTTGGCCCCCTGTTGGCTACAAACAGTCACTAATGTTACTAATGTAAAGTACACTAATGTTAAATAGAAGCATTTATTTACTTATTTAGGAGATTCTGAAGTAGCTAGCTAGGTACAATTTTCTGACTCTACCTGCTAGCTATTTATATCTATTTGTTTAGCTATTTGCTTAGTTTTTGAAGTTTTTTGGGAGATAAACCAGCCCCTGGGCATTGACCCCTGACTGTATTCAGCACCTATCAGCACACCGTCCCCAAACACGCCCAGTTGTTTACTGCTGAGGGACAGAAATATGCTGGAAATGTAACCGGTGTGTGATGCAACCTGCATGGCCCCTGGTTGCAGGTGTTGGGGACACGGCGTGCGTGGCAGTTAAGGCCTGCATGGCCCCTGGTTGCGGGTGCAGAAGACGCGGTGTGCGTGGCACATAAGGCCTGCATGGCCCCTGGTTGGGGGTGCTGGAGACGCGGCGTGCGTGGCAGATTAGGCCTGCATGCCAGCATGTTTGCATTGAGAAGCACTCCTGCATGCTGCTCCTTAAGGGGCCCTGCTGATCAGGGCCCACTTCCCTAACAGGCTACCAAACCCTTGGGCTTTGGGGAGGGGGCTGGTTAGTTTCCAAAAATAAAGAATATATTTTCGTGCCACACATTCTTTTAACGACCCTTTTGTATGTTCTGATTGCAACTGAAAAAATTGAAACGGTTGAACTTGCGAGGGCCTGTTGATTGACTCCTCTGGTTGTCAAGTTTTGCCGATCTGTGATTTGTTGCTGTGATTTGTGCCATGATGGTATGTTTAGGGCGGCCTAAATCGCTGAACCACGTGATTGCTGACATTCTCTTATCAGGAAACATGCCAATTAACTTTGCCCAGTGGGCATTGTTAATATCCAGGCTGTTAGTGGATAGCGCCGAAGGTAGGCCGTCTCTTTTAACGGCATCAAGGCCCCACTGACACAAAGTAAATGAGTAAACGACGCTCTCCTGACACATGCGTGCTCAGGTGATGTTCAGGGCCAGGGGAGAAGCTCATTATCACACCTACAATTGTCTGAGCACAAAGCAACATAGTCTGGCTGTAATATGACTGTAAAGTGAAGAGTGTAACGGGTTAAGAGGTTCATCTGGATGCCATGTTTGGCTGCTACCACATGGATAAACTACTAATCAAACCCTATTGGCTCCTATCTGAGGGCACGGTATGCTGTCCCCCACTAATCAAACCCTATTGGCTCCTTCTGGATGGCAGGGTATGCTGTCCCCCACTGATCAAACCCTATTGGCTCCTATCTGAGGGCACGGTATGCTGTCCCCCACTGATCAAACCCTATTGGCTCCTATCTGAGGGCACGGTATGCTGTCCTCCACTAATCAAACCCTATTGGCTCCTTTCTGAGGGCAGGCTGCGTGCATCTAGTTGAACTAATAGATGCATTAAAGGATGCATCGAGCATGGTTTCCTTTACAGATCTTTAGCATGTGCGGAGGGCCCATCAGGGATTAACAGCAGCCCCTGGATGGTGATGTGTCGACCCCAACACCTGCCGGGGTCCGTGTGAGGTCAAGGCCCCCAAACCTCTGTTTATTTACCAGTAGGAGGGTGAAGTTCCCACCTTCTGAAAGGCTGGCGTTTGCCCTCACAAGGCCGACCAAAAAGCTCTGTTTTGTTTAAACTTCAAACGGCAGCTGTCAGCACCTTTCACCAGTGCAATGTGACCGGTGAATCCGGGTTCCGAAGTCTCCCTGTCACTCGACCTAGAAACATAAATAAATGATATCGATAAATAAATCAGTGCAAATGAAGCCAAACATTTATAAATGTCGATCCACAGTAGCCTGTTTCATACGTGCCCCAGCTTTTCCCACAGTCTTTACAGAAAGCGCCAGGCTATCTCCGCGGAAGTCGACTAACTAAACAAATAACTCGCTGCATTAGGACCCTGCAGCCAAAATATCACCAGTTTAGTGTCTCCAGTAATGCTGTTTTCTCAGGCTTTGCACTGCATCAGATTCTGCTGGTGAGGATTTTAGCTCGGAACGGCGATACACGTCGGTCCTCTCTGACAGCATGATGCATTGGGTCCCTTCTGGGGTAAACGTGAACTGCGACTTACCAGCTGCTTGTATCACCGGACTGGAACCGGGCCTGTGGAAACAGCAGAGGACTGACCTCTTTACTGGGCAGATGACCTGAGGCCTGACTGGCTTCACCTGCTTCCCAGGGCTCACTCTCTCTTTTTTACATCTTTCCCAAGTTTTTGATGCACGTATTTCACTCATGCTCATCAGCATAGAGCTTTAAACACACCCTGAGTGTGTAACTTACTTGTTTATCTGAAGGAGCTCCCTTCCACAGTCCAGGAAGCAATTTTTCTAAATCAACACATTGATTACTGTGTCTGTAGCAGATTTTTTGTGTGGAAACGCTTCAGGGTTCAGGAAACGCAGAATAAATGCAGTCAGTGATTTTGGACACTGACAGAAGCTGCTTATCTGACTCTCTATAGCAGTGTTTCCCAATCCGGTCCTTGGGGACCCACAGACAGATCAGGTCCAGAAAATAAAAATCCAGACCAAGATTTTGTTTCAACCAGCCAGTTGAGCATAAGGAGTCACAATCACAGACTACTCAGCTGCTTATCTGAAACAAAATATTGGTCTGGATTTTCACTTATTCACCTGAAGCATTCATCTCTGGCTCCTACTGGGAGGTTTGCTTTGGTGTTCTGTGTGAGAAAGGCAGAGCAGCGATGTCTGTCTGGGGATTCCGGCACAAAAACGGTCCGTTGACAGCAAATTCATTCAGGGGGTAAGCAGACTTGAGGAGGGAAGGAGGGGAGTGGCGGGAGATCTCACACCCTCCATCACTGGTGCTCAGGAGCCTCAAACAACATAGAAAAGGGAAACATGGGCTGCTTTTATTAACATCACCCACCACTGACCTGGCCTACACTTTAACTTTACCAAATAGGGGCTGCAAATATTAATTCCAAGTGAGAAGCGCACCAGCCTGGTAAATGCTATTGTCTGATACATCCCCCCCCCATTGTCCTCCTGTCATCAGGGATGGGCTTGTGGTTCATGTTCATTCCATTTTCAAGATGTTAAGAGCCCATTTATCACAGGATGGTTGGGATCTAATCATACAGACTGATTCACTGCATCGTAAAAACATTAGAAGGCACTTTATGTGTCTAGACCTTCGAGCTGGGTTCTGTGTGTTTAAGTCTTTCAGATGTTATATGGCTGCCATACGTCGCTGTATAATTTTAGCTATTTAAAGTCATATACAGACGAGCGACAGCCTTCTGCCTGTTACTCAATTTTCAATAAATGGTAGTCAAGGCCACTAATTGTAGACGTGAGTTGCCTTTCTCCCCAAGTACGAGAGCCTCGCTGACGACAGCCAGAGCGCCGAGGGGCCCCCGCCGGCTCCAGAGGGCCGGCACGCAACATCTGTGTGGGGGCCAGGCCTTCGCACCGCAGGAGCGTAACGGCCGGGATCAGCGATTAGGCGGAACCACAAAGCCACGGGCAGGGGCAGCCGAGGCTGGGCACCAGAATAAAGCTGGAGGCTTGGGGCGGAGCCTCAGGGGCCCCCCATAAAACAGCATGGGCCCCCTGTGCAGTCCAGCCGGGCCCCAGGCAGCAGACGAGGCTGGAGCAGTTTGGTGGACCTTTAAAAGGGCGTTTATGACAAAAGGCATTGCGATAACGGCCTTTGTGAAATGAATAAAAAGGGAGTGCCCTCCCCCCACATATTTGTAGGGAGGGTGGGGCGGGGGGGTGTTCACAGTAATACATTACAGGAGACAGGAGGGTTTCTCTCCCCACACGAATATAAATACAGAGGGAAACACTCACAAGCGGTTTGAGGTCTGGAGATGGAGACGGAGCAGTCTGCAGGCTCCATCCAGGTCTACTCATCATTATGCGAGGGACTGTCATCACACGCCGTGTTCAAACATCGTCACGGGGCAAGCCAGGGGAGTCACATGAGGGGGCGGAGAGCTGGCTTGAGTCTGTGCCCAAGTCTGTGCATGAGTCCGTGCATGAGTCTGTGCGTGAGCCTTTGTGTGAGTTTGTGCTTGAGCCTGCAGATGAGCCTTCGTGTGAATCTGTGTGTCAGTCTATGCTTGAGCCTGTGCATGAGTCTGCACATGAACCTTGTGTGAGTTTGTCCATGAGTTTGCGCATGAGCATTTGTGCGAGTCTGTTCCTGAGCCAGAGTTCTCATCAGCATGAATCTGTGTCAGTCTATGGCTATCTGCATGAGCCAGTCTATGCTGACATGAGATAATAGCTTCTAACTTTTCTGGGTAGGAGGAGAACTGACGGTGCTCTGATCTGAGTCCGAATGCCAAGGTTCCGAACAACATCAAGGTGACATCATGCAGCGTCCGTTGTGAGTCACGTCACACAGAGAGAAAAGTGCCACTGGGTTCCAGAAGGTAGTGCTGGATAAACAAACACGATGACAGACAGACAACAACATAAGAGGCCTCATTACTGCCTGCTGTCTTACTTCACTATTCAAATATTTATATACCGCATGGCTTCCTGTTTACTGCACACCAGCTTAGAGCCATTCCTGCAAAAGGAGAAATGAAACCGGCTGTTTACAAACAAAACCACTGCACAGCACTGCACTCCACCGCTGCCCGCACCACGTGTACTGAAAGACGCAGAGGAGACGGGAGGTGACCGCAGCCCTCCTGCATGCTTGCTCCCCGGTGGGATACTGGTTCTTCTGGTCTCATCCCCTCAATTACCATGCATCTGTATATGCATAGATAAATTCCGTTTTGTTTCCCATCAATGACCCCAAGTCAAACGGTTAGCACACAAAATGCTAACAGCAGCCTGTACCCAAAATCTCAAATCACGGTTAATTTGTTTGGCCACAATATGGCCCATTTTTCAATTCAAAATAACATGATTGTGATACAGTTATAGAGTTTTTGGATCCAGCATACGGCTTCTTGGTGTGATAGGAATGACCCAAATTCATCTGGGCTGTGTGGGCTATACTGAATTGCTATAATTCGTCTCTCGACAGCATTTCGAACCTCCAGCCCAGGAGCGGTGAAGTCTGAGCACTACCCCAGAATCCCTCTGTTTGTATCCAAAACGACATTGTCATAGATCACTGGTGCAAACTGTACGCTTTTCCCTGGAACTGATATCAAGTCAGTCCTGGTGAAAAGCCAAGTTTCTCGACCAAAAGGCAACCAAATCATGTGCTGATCTGAGGGACGATCATTTTTGATTATGATATGATGCCACCACAGGCCCCTCTAGGATCTGTCCTTTTCGTCACTAGACTAAAGGCCTCCCAGCTGAGGTCTTGAACACCGTGGAACATCAGAACCGGAGTGTGATTTGTGGAACCGTCATCCTGCATCCTCTTCACAGGAGCGATGCTTCAGAGAGATGCATCTCTGAAATTCAGCCATAGTTATTCATGCCAAATGTGTGAAAGACTCTGGAATGGTGATACTTGTAATTAATCCCTCTTATTCTGTGGTTTGCCTGGTCTGAACGGTTTGGACATGCTGTGTGCAGATGAGTGTGATTAAGCCAAGCCCTGGCGGGCGCCGTTACCCCCAAGGAGAGCTGTGACTGGGCCTCTCATTCAAACTCTCTGCTTTGCTGTATAACTTGCGCTGGCCCAGTTAGGTTTCCAGCCCTTTCATACCGTGACCCTGATCTTGCATCACTATGTGGCACATGCCTTACTATAAGTCACAGTTGATAGCATTGTGATCACATGGTGATGTCACATGGTAAACATCACAGCTGTGTGCTACTGGAATCATACAGCCCCCATGTGACCACGCGCTCTGAGTGCCTGCCGCCCTGCGGATTCTAGTGACGGTGCTCCCTCCTGCATGTGTCAGGACAAAGCAGGGCTAGACGAGACACCGGGGTCTCCTTGCGCTAACATCAGAGGCCAGCGTAACTGCGGCGCTTATGTTGCGGCGCGGGTCATGTGACAGATCGGGCTGCTATTATTTATGGGCGAGCAAGATGAGCTTTATTGCATTTTAAAAGCCCTCTGATAAAGCCCCTGGGGGGCCAGACAGGGCGGGGGGGGGGGGGGGGGGGGGGGGGGGGGGGGGGGGGGGGGGGGGGGGGGGGGGGGGGGGGGGGGGGGGG
>JAODLD010000038.1:19795009-19805522 GCA_026781065.1 Mormyrops boulengeri
CCCCCCCCCCCCCGATGGAGAAAGAAAGAGGGGGGCTTTGGGCTCCAGCCCAGGAATTCTATCCATTATCCACTGAAAACATGAAGCACAGTCCTGTTAAAGGAGCTTTCTGGAAAACTGGGCCTCTCTGTCATGCCCCAGCACAGCCACCAGGGGCATAGCTGGATGTTGCACCAATGGGGTGACCAGACTAGACTCAATCATTTTACTGGGGTGGCAATGGCATACCAACTGGGGGAGGGGGCCCCCTCAGTACATTTTGCTATTTCACCATGATTTTTCTCGTGATCTAGTTGGATTGATCAATGGTTTGGGCAGCTCTGGTTTACAAAATTAAGTGGTCCATATTCCGTTTTCATTTTTTGGTAAGTAGTGGCAAAAGGGGCTGCCATGTATTTAGTGTGTGGGGGGGAGTGGTCACCCCTTAGATGTGCCCCTGGTGGTCACGTCCCCTTTAAGACAACTGGTGGGTCAAGAGATCATTTTCAGTGGGTGATGGAGAGCGTGGTTTAGCTGGCAGGACAGTGGTTTACCTTTCTGTTTGGGCTGTACCTAATGATAGTTTGTTGCCCTTGGTCAGCCTCAAGTGACCGTGGGCCTGCAGACAGCACAGGGGGTATTAACACCACACAAAGACTCAGAGGGGCTAAAATAAAGACCCCCAATCTCTGGCCACTAACCCCTTGCTGAAGGTGAGCAGTAATTACAGTGACCTCCCCCCCCACCATCCCCCCGGGCAACGCCCCCCAGCACGGGGCGTATTCAGTCAGGGCACAAGGTGCAGACGCCGTGGGGCGTGTAGCGAGATGCGCACACCACCCCGACAAAGACCACATCTGGCCAAAGCTGACCGAAAGATGCTGCTTTCTGATAGTAAAGAGGCTTTAGCTCTGCGGACTCCTCTCTGCAGGGGCTACACTCATATGCAGATGAGCTGCTTCAGAGGATGCTGTGCACACCAGACCGCAAGGTACCTCTCTGAGGCTCCCTTCACTCAGCTTAACTCTGCGTGCAATGAGGGGGTAAGATAAATATTATCAGCAAAATAGCCCCTGCCTGGTCTGCTGGGTGGGCCAAAGTGGGCTGAAGCAGGAGGTTTAGGCCCTGTGAAGCCCCCTCCACACACAGCCGAGTGCCCCCGAGTTTACAGTAAACACTGGCCCATTCGGCCTCTTCCTGGGTCTTTAAGCTGCTGGATATGAGCCAACACCTTCGGCCATTGTGTCTGTCCGAGAGAAACACAGCTCTTTTTGCCTTGAAAGGAACCGGCAAACGTCTCATATTCATGACAGGCACTTGCCCCTAGCACCGTAATTACTGGGCCCGGCCAAAGGCATCTGCCTGTCACGGTGCTGCCCCCAGGCCTCTGCTTGGGATCGCTGACAGCACATCTTATCTGCAGGCAGGAAGAGCTGCAGAAGGCGCTGCATAAAGACGACGGCCTTTTAGAGCATGTTAGGAGAGAGGGGACGTCCTGTGTGTGATATTCATAAGGGACCACTGAGGCCTAAGTGCTCATCACAGATTCAGCAAGGCCCTTGGAGCCAAAGGCAGCCCCGGATCAGCGGGAAAATGTCACCCGAAACCCAGGGACGTGTCACTCACTCACGGGTTTGCACTCCTGTGGGTCAGTAAAGTTAGAGGTGCTTGCGATCGGAAGGTCACTTTCTCAAATCTCAGGTTCTGCAGAGTGATTTCACCTTTGGACCCTTGAGCAAGGTCCTTAACCCCCAATAGCTCCAGGGACTGCTTTATCAAAAATGTACGTCGCCCCGGAGTTAGGCTCTGTGGGGTGGGGGTGGGTCCGTCATCGAACGCATAAATCAAAGTCATCAGCGGAGTGAATGGTGCCTCCCCAGGAGGGGCCCCAGCTTTCGTGGGCTACATTCTGAGGGCCCACAGCCATAATGGATCAGGGACCCAAACGACCGGCAGTGAGCCAGCGACTGTACAGGGGGTCAGTGGGGGGGATGGGGGAAGGTGCCACGCCCATCTAGAGGACAGGATGTTTACAGGTATTTGGATTAGGGCAGAGGGGATATGAACCCACACTTCTGTGTTCGTATCCAGATTCTCAGACACCAGGAGTCCAGCATAGCTTTCTTCAGGTCATGGCGGGTCTCACCTAGGGTTTCTTGTGCTTAGATGGAGAAACTGAACACAGTCAGCGTCAATATGCAGCCACTGCATACAGCCCTCTGCATCTGCCTGATAGTGGGAATTCATGATATAAAACAGGCTGATTGTACTCAGGAAATTTGTTGGAAGCTGGCTGGCTGCTGCTGGAAGAGGTGTTGGTGTGGCCAAGAGGTTAGCCGATCCAGTGGTCTTTGTGGATTCCAATGCTCCGGTGCAGTGAAAGGGACACTGTGGCCAAGAGGTTAGCCGATCCAGTGGTCTGTGTGGATCCCAGTGTTCCATTGCAGTGATGGGGACACTGTGCTGTAAAAATCGTGTCATCCTGAGATGTAAAACCGAGGTCCTGACTCTCTGAGGTCATAAAAGATCCCTTATGAGATTTTTCAAAAGCGTAGGGGTGATACTCTGATGTCTTGTCTAAAACTGTCCACTGTGGCCCTATGAAATCTGGCCACCTAATCATCCATTATATCTAACTGGTAAATTCCCTCCTGCCCCTTCACCATCTTAGCTAGTGTGTGGTGAGCATACTGGCGCAGAATGGCTGTTGTCGCATCATCCAGGTGGTACTGCACAGCGGTGCTGGTTCAAGTGGCTCTCATTGGTTCTGTAAAGTGATTTGGGCATCTTGAAAAGCACTATATGAACGTAACATTCATTCATCACTCCACCTCAGGCTTACAGGATAATCTTATCAGAAAATTAAAGAAATGTGATTAATAAGCTGTCCGGTTGAGTAACAGGTGACAGCCCAGTCATTGGTGTTAATGAGAAGGTCCCATGCAATGATACTGGGTTGGATCACATGCCCATGACAGTCACATGATCAGTGAGGTGCGGCAAAAGGTGCAATGGGACCCCGTGTGATGGCGGGCGGCCTGACCTGAGGGCTTAAGTCTTTGGGTGATACAGTGGTGAAGACCTTAAGTCCACCCCTTCACTGGTTAATTACCAAGGCTCCCAGTAATTAGGTCATCTCCTTTAATCAGCTTGAGCCTACTGGCTGGATGTGAATGGTCTTCTGTGTAGCCCCGCACCATGCTCCTGGTCTTTAACCCTGCCTCTCAGCAGGATCCTGGAACATTCAGACCCACCAAATAGAAACGTAAGCCAAAAATGGCACCGTATACGTTCTCTGTGTTTTCACTTCCCATGTTTTATGTTCCTGTGTTTTTATCTTCCCCATTTCTTTACCTTCCTTGTTTTTTAAAAGCTCCCTATGTTTTTACATCCCCTGTGGTGTACACTTCCTGTTTCATATTCCACGTGTTTCTACATTCCCAGTGTTTTACAGTCCCTGTGCTTTTATGTTTTTACTTTCCTCATCTTTTTAGAAACTACCCATGTTTTTATGTTCTCTGTGTTTTACGTTCTGTGTTTTACGTTACATGTGTTTTACATTCCCCTGTTTTTATCTTCCCCATGTTTGTACAATCGCTGTTTTACTTTTCCAGTAGTTTTTAATGTTCCCAGTGTTTTACCTTCCCCGTGTTTTATATTCCATGTTTTATGTTCCCTGTGTTTTACCTTCCCCGTGTTTTACATTCCTTGTTTTATGTTCCCTGTGTTTTACCTCCCCCCTGTTTTACATTCCTTGTTTTTTGTTCCCTGTGTTTTTACGGTCTTCAAGCTTTTTATGTTCCCAATGTTTAACATTCTCCATGTTTTTCTGTTCCCTTTGTTCTTACATTCTTTGTGTTTTGTGTTATTCATGTTTTTGCATCCCCTGTATTTTTAGGTACCCCAGGTTTTTACATTCTCAGTTTGTTTCTGCATTCTGCCATTTTTCTGCATCATCAGTTTTTATGCTCTTTCAACAACTTTATATAAAGTGTAACATTTAAATATAACATATAAACAACACAAAAACAAAACCAATCTGTCCTTAACTGCTTATGTGCCGATTGCTGGAAACTGACAGTTACTTGTCCTGCTCAGTGTGTTTCACGCCCCAGCCAACAGGGGCGCTGTTTCAGGTATTTTACACACTCAGACCACTTTGAGCTCCTGTCACAAAACAGTGACCAGTCAAAAGTGTTTCCATTGCCCTCGCAGTGTTTGCACAGGGGAGGGGAGATGAAAGGTGGGGCTGAACCCATCCAAGAGGCACATGGCAGACCCGCCCCCCCAAGCGACACTTCTTACTGTAATCCTGAGCTCAAAGCAGCTGTAAAGGAACAGGGCAGCCCCTCACCCGAGGTGATGGGGGTGTAATTGTATCACACTGACTTTGTTTGGCCTCAGCAACTTGGGTGAGGCTGGGAGGGGGGCACATTGTGCAGCACACGTGCCCCCGCTGAAAGACCCTCTGTCTCCATTGCATTCAGGACATAGTACCACAAAGGCTGAAAAGGCCGTAATTAGCACAGTGACAGGCAGCGAGGAGGAAGCATGTGTGTGAGAGAGGCTATAAAGCCAGCCCCGGCCCCGGCCCTTCCCCACCAGCCTCATTAGCTCCTGCGGCACAGCGCCGACGGCCCAGCCTCCTCCGGGGGGCTGTCTTTGCCGGCCATGTAATCTGAGACAAGCTTCCCAACAGATGACATCGTTCTGTGCAAATCACAGACGTGCAAGCTCGATGGGCTGTCTAATCTCATGGCAGGATCTGGGCCTGCTGGCCGCATCCAGGGAAGCGGAGGAGCTGACACATGGTGACGGGGACAAGGGGAGAGTCACTTAACACAGTATCCATCAAACACATACGTTTCATTCAGTATCAAACCCGTTTGTCCTGCATGATGCACGTGACCAAAGCTGTAATACATCTTTAAAGCAGCTTACAGAGATTAAAACATTAGCTATCATATTAGCATAACATTAGTTTATAGAAATTAAAACATTAGCTAGCATATTAGCATAACATTAGCTTACGGAGATGAAGACATTAGCTAACATATTAGCATAACATTAGCTTAGAGAGATGAAGACATTAAAGAACATATTAGCATAACATTAGCAGCCAGACTGACACTATAGCCTGATTAAAGCACTGGGAAGCAGAAGAATGCCATTATAAAAGCTGGGAAACTCTTACTTAGGGAAGGAAGCCTGCGAACATTATGTCTGCGAGGTTAAAAACCACATGAACGCTGACAGAGTCGGTCGGTGCCATCTCTGACCTGGTGGTGACACCCAAAAGGTCTTTATGGGGCTGATCTGCCAGTCAGAGGCTGATCCACCTCCTGCCTGCCGGTACGAGAGGGCAGAGATGACAGGTTCTCCTATGCAGCCCCTGATTCACTGACATGGGGGTCTGTCTTCCTGATTTGTGGATGGGGCATGGTCAGTGTTGCCAAGGACACCCCCCATTGATCTGAATTTCTGAAGGACACCGAGGGGGGTCCCAGCGACACACGGATAATCCGCCTCATTGGCTAACGCAGTAACACACACCAGGGTCCCGCTCTGTTTACACAGCGAGGCAGATTAACAGACGCCCGGTTAAGGGATGCTTTGTGGTTTGGATATATTGATCTATCATCTGTAGGTCTCCTGTACAGGATCTCTGACACGTGCTGCTGTGGGGGTAGGGGAGATGCTGTGCTTCTGTCCAGGGCGTGCGTGTTGCACATCTACCCATATGGACACAAACACATGAAATTTTGTCCCCTCTGGAACCTCAGTATCAGTGGGAAATCATCAGTAGATTAAGAGGCCAGCTGAGCATTTTTGTGCAGATCCATATCTGTGCTGATCCACATCTCTCCTGATCCATATCTGTGCTGATCCAAATCTCTCCTGATCCATATCTGTGCTGATCCACATCTCTCCTGATCCATGTCTGTGCTGATCCTCATCTCTCCTGATCCATGTCTGTGCTGATCCATATTTGTGCTGATCCACATACTCTTTCCATGTTATAAAGGAAACTTGTTTTTTTTTTTTTACTTAAATTTTCATTTATAGTTGTTCACTCAACTTTCCAATGCTTAACGAGAATAAAAATTCTGCAGTTTATGGAATAAATGGAAAAGTGATTAAATACCTGTGGTGTGCAAAAGCTTTTGACTGGTAGTGTACATCTGTGCATATCCGTGTCTGTGCAGATCTGCATCTCTGGCGATTTATGCTTGTGCTGATCTTTATCTGTGCTGATCCACATCCCTGCTGATCTTTATCTGTGCTGATCCACTTCTCTGCTGACCTACATCTGTGCTGAGTCAGCACTCCAGGTCATTCCCGTGAATACCAGCCCTAGCCTCAGGGCTGGCATGACGGGTGCCTCCATCACGCCTGGTGACCACAGGTGACAGTAATATCCTCTGTCAGGGGCCGCCATGCTGCTGATGTTAACTAGCAGAAGCCACTGGAACATCCAGAGAGACATGGGTCCTTCGGCTCACTGTAGGGGGGCCGGGCGGGGGTGTCAAAAAACAACCACCCAATTACCACGCACCCCGTCACTCAGGCAAAGTAGGCCATTATTAGGCGTGTTTCCAGCGAGGGGCAGAAGGCTGCGTCGCGGACAGACGCCCAGTAATGGGTCACAGGGGTATAGCAGCTGAAGCAGCTCTCCGCTCAGTCCACTTACCGGGAACAACAGGCCCTTAAAGAACATGCGCCCTGCCCAGCCAGCCCGCAAAGGGCAATTTAATATCTCCTCTGAAATCATTCAACGGTAATGTGTCTTATTTGCTCACCTGGGGACCTCATTAATACTGTTACCATCCCGAGTCCAGGCCCAGAGATGTCCGTAATGGGTCACACTTCACCTGTGGCTGGGCGTCGACCATCTTAAGAGGCATATGGGAAGTTACAGGCCAATCAGAATCGGGACACCTCCGGGACAGAGGCAGCTTGTCCGTGCTGCACTTCCCACATGATGCCTGATGTCTCGACGATCAAAAGAAGCCCCCTCCCAACCTGTGTGATACCCAAACCCTTTAATTACCTCCCTGTTTTTTCAGTCAAAAGTTATTGTGTTGGGGGCACAGCCATTATTCACAGCTTGGGGGGGGGCAGACACTGTAGGTCCACTCACCGTGACCCATCCTCTCTGCTCTCAAATGAGACCATCACTCTCCGGATAGCGTGCCTCTCAATAGCGCCTCTGTTTTGCTGGTGAAATATTGAGGAAGATGATTGGGGTAATTATTGGTGATTTCCCAACTATATCTGTCATTGGACGGGGTGGAGGGTGAGATTTAACTGAGGGGAAATGTATCCCCAGCCCAAGTCCGGGTTCTGGATTACCTGTGGGTGCCTGGTATTCAGTATATGTGCCTCATTGCTAGGACCTCCTTCCCGTGGGCTCAGAGCAGAAGCCCAACAGCTCACAGCTGCACCAGTAAAACACTAATGCCCAGTTGGTTAGCTGACGGAGCTTCTCTCCAAAGCCTCCATCGGCGTCATCCCAGCTCACGACATGCACATTTAAGCAGCCGAGGGTGGGACCCCCTTCCCCTACCTGCGTCCTGAGCATAAACCACAAATAACCATGAATGGGGCTGCCTGCTGGCGGGGTCCCGCGGGCCGAGGCTCCCCCCTTCTTGTTTATTAGGGGCTGGCGAGTGATTTTCCTGGCCTTCAGGCTCTGATTTACGGGCTGAGAGGGAACGAGGACCAAGATGGAAGCTCCCTAGCTGGTGGGAGAGCAGACTCGGCTGCTGTCTAACCCACAACCATTCGCTTTAATTACTTCCTTCACGCTTGCTGACTTCTGATGGCTTGATTAAGCCTCGCCGTGCAGTTCCAGTCTCTAGCGGGCTGATGAATTAGCCTAACCCTTATTAACTTACTAATTCCAATCAATGGACCGCTGGAGCGGAGAGCAGCACCGATACAGGGACAGAGAGCCAGTGGGGCGGCTCCCTCAGACCCGGGCGGCGTAGCGGAGCAGAACGCAGCAGGCAGGTAACGAGGACGCCATTCGCAGGAGCTGCAGTATCTCTCTGTTTCACAAATACAAGCCCCACTTTCCGAAATTCATATGAAGAAAACATCTTTGTTACAAACTTAAGCCGTAAAACTTTAAAAACTGCACATGGAATCGTATCCAGTCTCAACACTTCATTTATCTCGCTAATAACTGTCAAAGAAAAGCCAATTTTTACTTTGTGTCCCCAAAAGATGAGCCAGAATTTGACATATGAAGGCACTTTATTCAGGTGTTGCATACAAATACATTGATTAGGACGATAATTAGAATAATTAGGACACAATTGAATGCTTCAGTAGGTTCTTAGCTTCTAGGCCAGCTGTGGGTGGGACAGGATTCTGAGGAATAACTGTATGGAAAGGATTTTAAAGCCAGGTGAAGAGAGCAGGTGAAGCAGGCACAAAATCGCAGACAGAAAAATGTACTATATACAGGGGTGTAGTAGGGGCATGGATACCCTGGCAGATTCAGGGGGCCCAGCACATCACAAGAGCCTTTGAATACATAAAAGTGTATGCAAAATTGGGTGAAGGGGCCCAAAGATACCTGTTTGTGATGATTTCTGATGATGTAAGATTTTCCTGACAGTATAGCAATAACAAATAATGAGTAAACAGCAGCAGTAGATTCACCGCCCGGCCAAAAAGAAAGTCGCCATTTGAATTTTTCGTTGGACGCCTTTAGCTTTGATTATGGCGCACATTTGTTTTGATTATGGCTTTGTTTCCACAAGCTTATGCAACATCTCACCCTTTATTTTCATCCAGATTTGCATTCATTTCTCACCGAGATCCAGTATTGACAAGTGAGTTGACCCACTCCATAAAGCCTCCTTCAGCACATCCCAAAGACCTTCAATGAGGTTAAAGTCACAACTCTGTGGTGACCAAGTCATGAAAATGACGTGAAAATGATTCCTCATGCTCTCTGAACCACTCTTTGACAATTCGAACCCAATGAATCTTGGCATTCTTGTCCTGGAATATGCCCATGCCAACAGGGAAGAAAAAATCCATTTATTATGGATGGAGGTGTAACCTGGCCATTCAGTAGATTCAGGTACTCAGGTGACTTTACTTTATTGCTGCATGACATTGCTGAGCTAATGATGCAGTCATTGACTCTTAAGTATTTGCTGATATAAATTGAAATGACGACTTTTTTTTTGGCCAGGTAGTGGATAAGTCTGGTTACAACTAAGATCACTCAGATTTGAAGGCCATCAGCCAACTTTTTTCAGGCATGAAGGCCCAGGGGCGTGAAGGCCCCCAGGCCAACACCTCTCGGGCGTGAAGGCTCCCAGGCCGACGCCTCTCGGACGTGAAGGCTCCAGGCCAACACCTCCCGAACGTGACGGCCCCCAGGCCGACGTCTCTTGAATGTGAAGGCCACAGGCCGACATCTCTCGGACGTGAAGTTCCCTAGGCTGATGTCTCTCGGACGTGAAGGCCCCCAGTCTCTCGGACATGAAGGACCCCAGGCCCACACCTCTTGGGTGTGAAGGCCCTCTGTCAATGTCTCCGTTACCTTTCGATTGGGGAATATCCGCATGGTGGTATTAATCACATACGTTACTATCACAACTGTTACCCTGATATGCATACGGAACTGAGCACACGGGACACAGCACACGGGCTGAATTGTTCCATCAATCTCCATGCAGAAAGTCGCTTTCCGGAGGACATGAGTCTTGCATTAGCCTAGCGTGCGTTTCTGTGTATTGGACATGTTCCTGATGAGACGGATACGGCTGGGAGCCCCACATCACCCCCCATCTTCACACGTGCGTGTCAACCACTGCCCCTCCTTCCAGTGCGTTGTTTTGACGGCGTCGAGGATGTGACCCAGGTCGGTGCTGATGGGACACGGCCTTTAAAAGTGATGTTCTGGGCCATTAGCATGACGGCATGGGGGTGGTGTTCTCCATTTCAGCACCATTGATCCTCCCCACAAGCTGGAATGGACTCCGTACCCGTGCCTGTCACACGGCGCCTCACGCTGCACAGGAGATGTGTGTGCGCTCAGGACTGTGTTTGTAAACCCCCCCCCATCACTGCCAACTCCACCAAATCAGTAATACTCCATATGGTAAATGTAATTTTGGGGGTCAGCATAAAATACAGTGAATAACATTTCCTCACCAGAACTGATGTTTCAGTGTAACAACATTAAAAGTTAATTAAAACTCACAACAAGCAGAAGCTCCTGTGAAATCAGAATATTTTCTCTTTTAAGCAGTTATGTCCTGAAAATGAAAATAATTCTAATAATACTAAGCTGTATTTGTCTCGGAGCTGCTAAATTCCACATATTCCCCCATAACCATCTCAGTCGGAGGCGCGAAAGCTGGCAGTCTGTGGCTTGTGAGGCAGAAATCTCAACTGTAACAGAAATCCGTTCAGCATATGGCCTCTTAAACAGCAATGTAAACAGGGGAGCCGGCCGGGGAAAACTGTAAAACCCACTCCGGCAGGGCAGGGGAGGGCGGGGGAGAGT
>JAODLD010000038.1:19811051-19824932 GCA_026781065.1 Mormyrops boulengeri
CCTCTGACCTCCGGACCCCCCCCCCAGAAACCCCCCCTCCCCACACACACACTCTCATTTGTTATTGTGTGTAACCAGAGGAGGCGACGTCCTCTGTGAGGGGTCCGCTGAGGCCGGCCAGGGGGGCCGTGCCACATTGGGGTCCCCTGGGGGCCACACACATTTAAATGAGCCCCTCTATACGGATGGACTACCGCACTTCACATGCAAACACGGCGGGCCTTTGTGTTCAGGCTGTAAATGCCGGCGATGTTAAGCAGAAAGCAAGGCAGCTCGCTAAGCTGCCGTCTCACTGTGATTTACGCACTGCTGACCTCAAAAGGCTGAAAGCTTGACTGCAAATGGACGGATGAGAAATAGTCACAACTTAAGCGTGGCGACTGCCTCCGATTTCATTTCAGAGGTCTGAAAAAGTGAATCCAATACAATCACGTGACGCTTAATGACAGAGATACGTTCTGAGAAATACGTTAAGTGATTTCGCTGCTCTGTGAACATAATAGAGTGTCCTAACACAAACCTAGATGGTATAGCCTACTACACACCTAGGCTATTTGGTATAGCCTACATAACGCTGAAAAATACAGTATAGTAAATACATAAAAAAAAACAAAGTTGTTTGTTATCAAGTATTATGTACTGTGTATACTATACTTTGAGATGCAGTAGGTTTGTTTACACCAGCGTCCCCACAAACCCGTAAGTAATGTGTTGCGCATTGATGGCTTTGACGTCACTAGGCCATTGGAATTTTCCAGCTCCGTTATAACCTTATGGCACCACCGTCATGTAAGCAGTCTGCCGTTCACCGAGACATCATTATGCAGCGCATGCATGTAAGTATAAACGTACTATATGTGACAATTAAAAGAAATTCAACATTTCATTTCATATATGACACTAGGGGGACGTATGTTACGCATTAATAAGCGGACTTGTCTTGCAAAATGTATATAAATCACAGGAGCTATCACTTTATTGTGTTGCCTGGATTTGACCCTAACGTTGCCCTGTAGTTATGGGAGTCTCGCTCTGCTGGCTGTCTTGTCCACATCTGGAATGGGGTTTGGACACAGTCCAAACATCCTCCAAAAGCTCCGGTCCCAGCAGGTAGTGGACGGCGGTAGACCTAGTTAGTCACATCTGTCCCTTGAATAAATTTGAGCCCCACTGCTCCTCAAGGATCCCCAGAATCCGGCTGAATCTCCTTCTCAGATCCTCCTGAATCTGCTACTGCCTGATCTGTTTGTCTTTCATGTCTCTCTTTGCTTTGCACTGACTGTCGGGGGGGGACTCCAGGAAGCACACTGGGAACATGTGTGGACATGATGGGACAGTGGAGGTGCGGCAGATGTGCCGGGGGGGGGGGCATGCTTTGTGTCTCCCTGCCAGGCCAGCTCTCTGCTTTCAGGACACCTGGTTATGGTGCCCCATTGTCTGGCATGTGTGCTCATTTTCACCCTGTTGCCCCAAAGAATAGTAACGATGGACATGATGAACTGGGCCTGAAATTTATCATGGGTGGGAGGCGGCAGAGGGGCAGACCCACAACTGACCAACTACTTCATAACCCTAGGTTTAAATTTAACAGTGGGTCTTTCGAACCACCCAGCCCAGCCCAGCCCACCCCACCCACCCCGTAAGCTCAGTCACCCATACCATTTACAGAAGTCCTTCGGGGGGGTTGAAGTAAAAAGCTGTCCCCCCAGGCTCTGTGTGGGGCCCCCTCAGCACCCTGAGCTAGCAGCCACACACTGCAACCGGGGCAGAAGGGGAGGGACAGGTCTGGGGAGGCCCACCCCCCTCCTCAATTATTTATCAGCAACATTCCACTCCAAAAATATTGAGATTAGCCTCTTTAAAGTCATTTGGTGACTGATAAAAGTCAGCCGATTGTGCTTAACAAAACTGTCTGATAGCATTCATTTTGGTGAAGTGCTCAGAAAACTGCAATACCGACTAGAAAAAAGTCCTGAAGATCTGCTCATAGGATGACCAGAGAGCGGTCTGTTGTACCACGTTCAGGGTGGCAAAGACACACATCTCACATAAAGTACAATTACACAGCTGTGATTTAACGGATGCAATACAAAATACATCGACATTTCCAGCGCTGCTAGGAAACAGACCGCCAGTGCTTCTGTCCGAGTCCCTGCCTGTAAGGCACGTGCTGGACGCAGAAAATGCTTGGAAGCAGATTAATTATTAATTATAGTGAGCCGAAGTAATTGCTTAGAAACAATGCAAGGTAAAATTCAAACTCGTCTTCCGCTCTTTCTCCAGAAATCATGTCAGTCATCTTCCCTCCCCTAATTATACGGATTGCTGAGCATCTTCTTCCGTGGATAAGCTGCCTTTTTCGAATTTCGCCTTTTTGGCAAACGCGTCAAGGCAAGAAATGATAGGGAAAGAGCTGTCATGCCCTGGAAACCTGTCTTTAGGACAGACATTAGACACCAAAGAGCGCTTTTCACTCCTACTACTATTTTGCTATTATTATTTTATTATTTACACTCACCGACAAAGTGGGGGTCATTTGTTAGCCGAATTTTCTCTATTACAACACGTAAAAATAATAGGGAATTCGATAATACAACGATTATATATATATGATATATGATATATATGATGATATATGATTCATTTAATGCGGTTTAGGGATCAATATTTTATTGCGATAGAAAAATTACACTTACAGTTAGATGAGCCATGCCACTGTTAATTATTTCATAGATATATTTTTTTTTTTTTTCCTGCATAACAATTCAAACTCACAGATAAATACGAGGACTGTCACGGCAATCTAAGAAATAAGTTCACATAGACGGCCACAAACAGGAAATAATTTCCGATATGGAAAGCAAAGGTAAAGGCAGCTTATCTAGCGTGGCGCCCGCGGATACTTCCTGATTTAATCGGGATTTGTGTATGGAGTTTTTGTTCTGACTTCGTTTTGACGAATTCAGAAGTTTTAAACCATTGGCTTACATTATGCAAACCAGCAAATGTAACGAAAATATAATGACGAAGACTAATCTGGATGACAGCTTCTCTATTATCTAATTTTGTTTACAGCGCCATTAAATAAAACAATGACATGTAGACAGTCTAAGTTCAGGGTTATTATACACACCTGAAACCATACATTCCAAACAGAAATTGAATTATATTACAAACGAATATATTATTATCCTCTTTATACCAAACCGTGGCAACATTAACTAAAAAATAACACTGGAATACACGTTTTATGATATATATCTAATTATAAATCTTACAGTAGGATATACGGAGGTCTGTCGCATGTATAAACATTGAGGTTTTTTTCGTTTTTTTCTGAAGTGTGAAATTCACGTGGACATATATATATATATAAAACATGGTCCCAAACATTTATTACGAATAGAGTCAACACAAATAAATAAATATATTTGGCAAAACAACAACCCTTTGCATTGTCCACAAGGATGCTTACAATTAAATATATATTTAATGAAACATAAAGTTATTAAGACTGTGTTGCAGCATCTTCAGAAGTCGTCGCACAGTCTTCATTTGGGGCCGCGCTAGTTCCAGGGTCTGTGGCTCTGCGGCGCGGCATAGGAGACGCTCTCTCCGGCGCGTATCTGTGCTCCCGGACATTCAGTGTTCATGGAGAATAAATCTTTGCCAACAACTGTCAAATTCGCAGAGATATTTGGGGGGATGATGGTTTCTATCAGTGGTCCTTCTGCAAATTCACAAAGTATGATTTTTTTTCCCTTCTTTATTGACGGTTGTATAAAATAAAATAGACTTCACGCCACATAATATATGAGGTCGCATCCACACTTCGTTGTTTCATTATCTAAAGCGTAAATTCGGAAGCTGACATGCTGGCAGCATTTAATAACAGATTTCTACAGACGAATCAGACGCATGGACAGGGCATGGACACAATTGTGAATGTGAGTTAATTTTATAAAGAATAAACCCTAAGTTATACAAAACACTGGCAACCACTGTATCCAAAGTTGTTTCCTCTTACCTTGTACTAAACCCACAAGCTCAAATGCGTTTTAAGTTCATAAAAATTTGTTTTCCCATGCATGACTCATTATTTCTGAGCCCATAGATAAATATAACAATAAAAAGGCCGTACCTTTGTGAGTCTTCATGTGACACTTGAGTTCCTGTATTTCTTGAAAGGCACTCGCGCAGATATCGCAGGAATAAGGCCTGTCCTTGGCGTGCGTCCGTCGGACGTGGCTGTCGTGCGCGGCGTGGGAGGCGAACGCCTTTCCGCAGTGCCTGCATTTGAAGGGCTTCTCGCCGGAATGCTGCCTAATGTGCGTCCGTAAGATGCTGGAGGCGGTGAATGCCTGGAAATCAGTCAGGACACAACTTAAATTACCAAATGTGTGCACTGCTGCATGGTTCGCTAATAAATCCCCCAAAGGCGTTAGTTTAATCATTAGCATTAAAAAAAAAAGATTTTTTGCGAAGTTAGTAAGATAGAAACTCCAAAAACAAACACGAAATTTTATTAGAAATGTTCTACAAAATATTTCAGTGAATTAAGGAAGTACTTTTACCAAGAAAGGGAGAAAATCGGTAGGAGGACACACAACTTCTGTTCTTTTCAATGCCATAAATTTAGCAGGAAATCCCAGTTAACAGAAGGATGGCTGTACATCTGTCATTAATTAGCATGTAAGTGTTTCGAAGCAGCGTGTCTATGCCGACCGCTATAATGAGAGCTCGCTAGGCAAAGGCACCGTGAAATGGACGTGAATTACCTTGTTACAGTAGACGCATTTGTATGGCCGCTCCCCAGAATGGACGCGCATGTGTTTGTTAAGACTAGACGACTGTGAGAAACTTTTTCCGCATACAGAGCACTGCGGAAAAAAAGAGGGCGATCAACTCTGCTTCATTGTACTTAAAATCTTAGTCATTAGAAATGCACCGCTTTCTTTAAGTGATTAATATGCTTCGATCACGCAGTGATGTGTCTGTACATTTTCAGTATAAATTTTATTCAAAAATAAAGTTAATAGTGCGGTGATTGAATTCTTATTTCTTTAATTCGGTGTCATATCTCCCGGGAACTGTTCCTTCAGCACCCGTCGGGATCCCACCACTGATGTGGGTTAAACATCGGCTACGGTGTATTCACATGTTCAGCAGGAAACATATGCAAAATGCACGTAAGTTAACACACATAATACACACATCACAATCAAAACATTGCATGTAGGGATGCAGTCACTTTGTGGTGTTATTGTCAGGGCGCAGTAACTTCGTGGTGTTAGGGTTTAGACGCAGGCACCTTGTGAGGTCTGTGCTTCTCATGAACGTGAAGAATGTGGATCCTGAGCCGGTCGCGCTTTTCAAACGACCTGTTGCAGAGGTGGCAGGGAAACTTCCGGTCCCCCTGATCCACGCAACGTGTGTACTTCAGGTGCTTGTCTCTGTAGTATTTGTAGGCGAAAACCTTCCCGCACCGCTCACACTTGAATCCTTCTCCAGAATCTGAATTAAAAAACAATAAGAAAAAGAACACAGATTGTCACGAGACTACGGTTATAAAGGTACAATTACGTGGGAAGAAAGATTTATATAAACATGTGGATTTTATATAATAATAAGAGACACCGTGATCCTGACACCTGACCTTCCGTGGTCGGCTCGGCGTTTCCCTCCGACACCACGGCCTTCAGCGTCAGCGGGATCCCGAGGAACTGCACGTAGGAATCTCCGTACCAGACGAGTAGCTCCTGCTTCGGGCTGATTTCCTTACACGCTTCGTAGAAGATCTGCCCGTGGCTTTGGACCGCCAGCAGATTCTGCTCCTCCGGAAAGCGAGCGCACTTCACAAGCGACATCCAGTTTCCCGAGGCCCCGCGGCCATCAACGAAGTGGCTCAGACGGCCGTTCTCGAAAATCTAGATGGGGAGAAGAACCTGAATGTTGTCAAGTTTGTTCAGTTTCACTGAATGTTGTTTAATAAAATTGCAACGGTCTCTGGTGTTCTTAACCTACGTGTTTTTTCCCCCAGACAATGTAGGTTTAAATATAAAGTAGTTGCAAAATGACATTTTAAGAGTTTACATAATAATAATAATAATAATAATAATAATAATAATAATTATTATTATTATTATTATTATTATTATTATTATTATGTTATACTGAGTCAGTGGGAAAAACATCAAATTCAGCAGACAGTCTCCTACCTCCCACATCAATGTATTGTCGTCATATATTTTGATCTCGCTGGTATTAACCAGTTTTCCTTGAAATGGTCCAAATCTCGTACCCTTCGGGATGACGCTATGGCTGGCAAACACTCCGCAATGAGGCACTCCTCCGCACTTTGTCTGGAGCACAGATAACCCTAAAATATTTGTGAAAATCAAATTAAAAATCACATTCATATACTTTCCTCATTCTCAGATGTAAAATGAAGGAAACTTACAAAAAGACAAAAAAAAAATACCTTCAGGCAGCTCGAGAGCCTCCGTGTCCATAAGATGTATCTGATTATCAGAAGCTGCAAGAAGGTATGACGAGTGAACACGCACATCCCGCAATTACGATTAATAAGCATCATTATACCCATCAGTAGAGGATCAATCTGTTTCTTGCTGAAGTGCTTTTCCTCACCAAATTTAGTGCAGGACTTTAGTAAAGGGGTACAAACAGAATTCACTATCATGTAAATAATAAGGTAGTGAGAAATTTACCAGTATTTCCCGGAAAGGCGATGCCAGAAATAGCGTGGCCGCAGCTCTGCTCCCTGTTTTTGGAGTAACCGTATAGCACCGTGAACAGGTCCTCTTCGGTGAAATTGAAAGTGCGCGTTTTCTCGTTCATTGGACTGGTGTTGTGCAGGTAGACGAAACTTTCCTTGGGTGGGGTGATCGACTCGAAGTATGACTTTTCGCTGGAAGGGCTGCTGAACTCCGACGAGGATTTCGCCAAGTGCCCGGCAACACCTGAGCTGAGCTCCTCTAGCCCGGGGAAGACGGCTCGGGGCTGAGGCGGTATCCTACTTGGGTAGGACCCCCCCGCGGCGGTATATACCTGCTCCGGCTGGAGGGTGTGATTAAACAGGGACGGCAGACCATTGAAACTTAACGGCATGGTTCCCGGTGTGTCCGCGACCAGACGTCCCAAGGACTTGAGGGGGCTGAAGATACTGCGGGCGTTTCTGAGCGCATCCACAGAAGCGGCCTGGAACCCTGAAGCCTTACAGAAGCTGCCTTTCAGTACGTCGAAGTGGCAGCTTTGGTCTCTCGGCGTGGGATTAACGGGAGTGAACAGCGACATAACGGAAGCTGGCGCTATAAAGGCAACTTGTGATTTCCCGTGTTCCCACCCACTTCGATATCCAGTCTAAAACATCAGAGTAAACATCATTAGAACTAAAATTAAACAAAATTAAATAATTGATGATAGAAAATAGATGATTTCATACCTAGATCACGTGGCCTATTTCTTATAAGAACGGCATAGACTATATAAATATAATATTTTAAAACAAACTTCACTATAACAATTAACCACAGAACGTGAATTAGGCTATAAATAAGTAAATATATGCCAAATTAAATAAATTACATAAAAGGGTGTAAGGTCATAATGGAATTTCACCTACGGCTCTGCAGGCTGAACACAATTTGTGCAAATCGGATACTTAAGCCGCGCATTATAAAGTGACGCCCCTGTGAGCCGCTGAAGCCTTATTGTAAACTTGAATTTAAGTTAACAATGACAACAATGGGCTCAAAATGCCTTCCTGTCCCCTTGTAGAAGTAGCTGATGGACGGACCGCCCTACAAACAGTGGATAAAGCTTCTTTACATTCATATTAACAACAACCAAAAGTCCGTCTCCGCGCCACTTTTACACATGTCCGCCCTGACTGAATATTAGATATTTTGGAGATTTAAAAAAGCAGCAGTAAATGACACGCTTAATTCATATTCTGCAAATATGTGAGAGCAGTCGTGCTGGATCGTATGACGTGAAATATTTTAAGTGGCATTTTTTTTCTGCTATTTGACGACAGCGGGATTATATCATGAGTGCTTGCATAAATAAGAGGCATATTTTCAGTATTAACCTCGGAGTCAATGGCATCCAATAACTGAAAGAAATCAGGGTCGTGACACTTAAATTAAAGAACATCGGGTCAGTGACAAAGGTCAGCCGTAATGAAGCCGTAACAACAGTTTCACAAAGCGTTAAGCCGCCAACAGAGGCAGTTAAATAGCTACGGAGACGGGCGCTGACGACCGATTTCTGTCAATTATAGACCTTTATGTGCATATATATTTTTATACAAATAGTCGCATATATAAAACTATTTCTTTTGGAAACATAGGCCAATATATTATGTTATATTATAACTGTGCTTTGCATATTAAATCTACATATTAAAATTTAAAATGTGAATAAGTGAATTTTCTTAGGAACAAGATATAATTAGGCTTACCTTTAACTCACAATGCAGTCCAACATAGACTACGTTTTCGGGGCGGCATATTCATTTCCAGGGCGCATCTGTCAGATATTAATTTCTGGAAATCTGAGTTATGTGGGGAAGTAACTTCATAATTGTAAAAGAAACGTCGGATGGTCGCTGCGGGTTCGGCGTTTGGACCGAGCCTGTCTGTCTCTGGCTTCTCGCAGGACAGGAGCCAGATGGTGGTAGAGAGGCGCTCTGTTCAGAGCCGGCACCGTGGACGATGGCCTTCTGCCTTCTTGACGGCCATTGGCCAGAGCTCAGCGCACCCCCAGCATCCCTGCAAACCCCCCGGGATGGTACTTTAGCACCTCATTATTACCAACCTGCTCTCCATTCGCCCCGCGGTTTTTTATATACACGCGCTCAGCCAGGGTCCGAAAACTCCCTCGACGTGGTGCATCTCTTAAAAACTTCACTGAAAAACATTTCCATTCCAAAGTCAACTGCTTGTAGCCGATGGTTAATTTCTAAGTACACAACATACGCAGTTACAATGGCCCATTCGATTTTTATTTCGGAAAATGTAAAAAATGTATAGTTTCTATATAAAGCCTCTAATTCAATTTGATCGAATATGATTTATATAAAAATACTTCGAATCAAATCAGGCATGTCGTAAGAAACAGTAAAGATTTGAAATAACCTTGTCTAAAATCGAATACAACGGATTATATTAACTTTGAAACAGCCAAATACCTTTTACAGGTTTTGTTTATTTCACTTCATTAGTTCACGATTGGAATTACACACCGTAAGATTTACCCATTAAACTTAATTTGATTGCCCGTTCGGTGTTTGGGAATTAAGCATAACATAGTCACATGCGTAATTCTACACCCGGAGAAAGAGGGACTGATTTGTTCCAAGATTTTTCTTTTGGCAATTTAAGAATTACAAAAAATATATACGATGTTTTACTACGTTTTACCACTCACTGAAATTTTCAAATAAAACTGAATTAATAATCTTACAGCTGATTTTAATGTCGCCCCAAACCGCTTCTTGCAAAGTATCAATAAACCCTTTACGTAAAATATTTTTCAAACAGGCCTATCGAAAATTGTCTTTTTATATGCGAATACAGGTGAAAATAGAATCCTCAATTCTGCCGCAGCGTGTCTAAATTGAACAGAAAAGTTTATTTAGAAATACGTACCAGCATTGAGTGATTTTTTAAATTATATATGTTGATCATAGTAACTTCTTTTTCTTACTTTTCAGATGTTAAATAATAAAAAAAAAACTCAAAACACTAAAGGTAATTTAAGACCGATCTTTGTAACCCAGAAAGAAAGGCACATTTGTCGGTAATAAGTGTAAGGATGAAAATGGGCATTCCCGGTACGATACACTCGATAGTTTATATTAGGGTAATGACGGTTCTACCTTTTACTTCCACGAACTATATTCCCTTTAATGACACGAAATACGGGTCGTGATGCGTCCACAGATATAGATAAGCCTATACTTAAAATGTAAGCTAAAATAGAAAATCAATTTGTTTATAGTCATACTTAAGTTTATTTCAATTTTTGATTCTGGCGGATATTTCACACTGTGATTTACACTATAGCCTAAATGTAGGCTACTATTTTTAGAGAGATAACTATTTACTTGTACCTAAAAACTTCACTTCTCTTCGCATGGCATAGCTGATTGTAAAGAAACTGTTCTGACCTCATATGAAGCGTGATATTTTTTACGTTCAGATAAACGCAGTTTATAACTAATAACGTGTCTTTGGGAAGATCGATTACCACGAGGGTCCGGGTCTGGGATACTGGTGCAGCCAATACTCTGAGCTAAAGATACCTGAGCAACTAGTGTTTGAACAGAGGTGACAAGACAAGGAATCAAACTTTGCAATTTTAGAAAGGTTAGCTGGACTAGGCTTATACCAATATTTAGTAATCAGGATGCTGAAATTTAGTTTCGGCTGATCGCACTCAGAAGGAATGAACGTTAAATTACTTGCAAGTTACCGAAATGAGATATTTATCTAAAACGTATCAAAACGTTGTAATAAAAATATTAACCATAATCAGACCAATCCGTAGGGACTGTAACCAAACTGTAACCTAGAGAAAAACAATGTTTGCATATAAAAAAGAAGCAAGGTGATGGTTCGGTAACGACTAAACCCAGGCTCCGCTGAAAACGAATAAAGGAATAAAATGATAAACGGATGGAGTATTAAAACACGAACACAGATACAGACAAAAGGGTGAAGACTGCGATCGGTATCACAGGGAGCCCATCTAGCGAATCCGCTGTACCTACCGGATGTTTTTCGGCCTTTCTAATTCGTTAGGACCACCCCGGTGATTTTTATACAGTCCTGAAATACATGATCCTGAAATAAATCAACCAGAAATACAGCTCCCAGGTTTCAGCAGCATGGAAGGACGAGCCTCAGGCAACCGCCGGGGGGCGCCACGACATGCGGGAGGACTTGGACCGGCAGCTAAGCAGGGGCAGAAAAGCGGCAGGTGACCGGACATAAGTGAGGAACTTACTTGAAACAATGTGGGCTTAATTCAAAAAGCAGAAAGAAAGAAAAAAAACTGACAGCAAAACGAATTAATATTATCCGGAAAATGCCCAGATTCGGAGGAAGCAGAAAGACCAGAGGTTCGCTGCAGTAACAGAAATCTTTATTTACAACGGTATTATTTAACATCAAATAGCATCAGCAAAGCAATATTAGTCGACAACTTGCATAAATGTGTTTAAAGTTCTCTCAGTATATCTAACTTTGCATAAAATGCTCACGCTAACATTACAAACACCAGTGCAGGTGAACAACGATATGTTTAATGTGAACAACACAACTTAAACGAGAAAATTACACGTCTTAACCCGCGACACTACCAGCTTCTGCCGGAGAGTCCATGTAAATGTACATATTGCTTAAATTTACCGTTGCATCATCTTATATCCGTAACCCACAAAACGGTCCATGAGAAACAAACTGTACAAATATGAGCCCACGAGTGATCAGGGAGAAGATGGGTGATGATGAGCTGAGAGGATGAGCCGGGGAGCCGGAAGGGGGCGCCCGGCGGGAAAGGCTGCGAGAGACGCACTCATCCGCTGTCGTACACAAACACTATACAAATATAATACAATTGACAACCTCATAGGAATATACAGGACAGAGAATCAGATCTAAGGCATTGTGCTAAGGTTTTAGCATTTCAAGAGTCTTGCATTTAGCTAAGAAATTGGCGGACTATACAAAAGAAATTAAGTTTTCAAAAATTTCTAAAACTAAAACAAAAAGTAGCGACAAAATTTTGCAAATTCATTTTTTTAATGTTTATAGGCAAATAGTTTCGTCGTGCTCATCACTATTGCCCATGTAGAAATACTACAAAAGGGTAGTGAAACCTCACCCTACACTTCATGGCTTGTGTTTCTTTTAAAATTGATGACAATCTTTGGATTTTTGCAAAGGGAGCGGTGCACTTGTTTTCAGTAAAACTGGATATCTTAAAAGGGTTCCATTATTTATCCCGGCATTTATCTAGAACACGGAATCGAATAAAAACGTGGTGATATCAGCAGAACATAGTACAAACAAGCCAGCCCTGATAAACAGAGAGATCAGAGCTGACTCCAGCTTCTACAGCGATTTAAAGGGAGCAGGAACCCAAATCCCTCATGAGAGAGAGCAGAGTCAGGCAGAGGGAGAACAGCTCCCACCACAGGCTGAGAAGCGGCCCGGAAGGTTCCTTCTCGAGAGCCGCGTGCCACAACACCATTTATGTAATGGCGACTCGAGTCACTATGGAGACGAATCTTTTGTTTACATCCGGTGCGGTGATGGAGACAGCCTCCCAAGGTGCTTTGCAGACCCCTCTCTGTCTCTTACCTTGAGGACCAGACATCGTCTCGTTCTCGGGCTCCTTGAGCAGTACCTGTCATCAAACCGTCCCCAAAGTTATAGAGCTTGCTCCCAGCACACATTTGGACCGTCAATTTTTCAAAGGCAAGGAAATTTGGCTTGTCTCTCTGTGCGATATGGCTGGGTCACTAGAACACCTCAGAGAAGGGCGTGGCCAGAACGCCCCGTGCCGGCGGACACTCTGCGAGGCCGTGCACGTGGAAATACCTGCCGAAATGGTGGCGCAAGCAGGGGGCCACTGCTGACCCCGACGGTGGGCCGCCGGTCCCACTGCAGCCTGCATACCATGTTAATGTCTGCGGTCGCTGTGACCATTGGGGGGGGGTCAGGCACAGCACTGGCACCTGGCTGAGTCCACCTGGGGTGTACACTGACTCCACAGGGAGTCCGAGCTGCACAGGAACTCAGCAGGAGAGTCAATACCAGCAGGGAGGTGCAGCGGGCATGGGGGGGACGATCAGGGGCGGATTGACTATTAAGCCGCACAAGCCCTGAAGCTGGTTGCACACCCCAGGGCCCCTGGGAGATACGTCGCACTGTCCTGCCCCACCTCACACCCGTACGAGAAAAATCATAGTAATAATACTGATTCAAACCAGGGGAGTGAAACGGGCCTTCAGAAGGAAAAACTGTACAAAAATAAAAAAAAAAAAAGGGTTGGGCTCTCGCTGGATAGTTATTGCTTGGTTACAGACACACAGGCACGCGCACCCCAGCTAGCTGCTGTCAGCGAGCACGGCACGCAGCTCAGGGCTGGCTCACTGACACGGGCCCTGTCCTATCTACCTACGCCAGGCAGCGAGAAGCAGGCGACATCTGTACACTGTACACCCTGCAGGGCTTCTCTGCGACAAACAGCTGCAGACCCCAAACCCCTGAACCCCGGACCCCGAAACCTTACTCTCGGACCAGAAGCGGTTAAGACCAGGCCTGGGAGAGAGAAAGAACTTAAATTAAAAACAGACATTTTAATCATTATGTACAACTTACTCATACCCCCCTTTATCGCAACCACAAGAGTCTATTATTTCAAAAATCATAGACCAAAACAGAAGGAAATCCATATTTTTGACATTACAGAAGTAGTTCTCCGAGGTTTAATTACACAGCACCCCCTGAGACACCAATCGTGAGTTCACTTTGCTTACCAACAGTTCATAATGTCATGGAAAAAAAAAAATTATACACAACAAAAAACTTAATTTAGCACACTATAAACCTTTCTTTAGACCAGAGTAGTCTTATAATACAAACCATTTTAACAATTGTACAGCATTTTGAAAGCCTGACACGCTGCCACCACTGCCTATTATATTTCAGTTAAAAACCTTTAAATCCACACAAAGAAAAAAACAGTGGAAATAAGAAAAATGCAAAAATGGTCAAACTGAGAACACTGTGGACATATGGGACAGCAGGGGGACCCCCCCAGGCTGTTTTGGGGGGGGGGGGGGGGGGG
>JAODLD010000038.1:19854494-19869499 GCA_026781065.1 Mormyrops boulengeri
CCTGGACGGAATGCCAGTCCATTACAGGGCATGAGGCGGGGGACACCCTGGACGGAATGCCAGTCCATTACAGGGCATGAGGCGGGGGACACCCTGGACGGAATGCCAGTCCATTACAGGGCAGGTGTGTGTAGTACACACACACACACACACACACACACACACACACACACACACACACAGCAATTCAGAGATCAACTGGAGGAGGAAACAGGAGCATCCAGAGGAAACCGTCAGGAAAGATGGGGAAATCATGCAAACTCCACTCTAGTGCTGTCCCAAATGATTATTCTTTAAACGATTAATCTAGCGATTATTTTTTTCAATTATTCGACTAATCTAACAACTAATTTTGCGATTGATCTGATGAAAATAATTGCTTATCAATAAATTTAAGTTAGTCACTCAATACAACAATTCACCCCCTCCCACACACAAAAATCTGAAATTATCATCAAACATTTATTCAATTTATTAAAACATTTCCTTACCGTTAAAACATTAGAGCATTAACAAAAAAGGCAAATTTTAAGAGATACAGTATAAGTGCATGAACCAAAAAATAAGAATTCAAGTCACAATAACATGGAGACAGTTATGCATTACAGTGAAGGAATGTAAGCATGTCTAGATGATCTGCAGTTAGGCTTGCTCTTTTTCTTGTGACAATGTTCCCAGCTGTCGAAAAGAGGCGCTCAGATGAGGTTGACGTTGCAGGCACAGACCGTGTATGATATGGCCAGAACAGCCAAAGTTGGGAACCTTAATGCATTGTCCTTCCACCACTGTAGGGGGCTCTTATCTCTTGCAATGCAATTCTCACTAAAGTAGAGAAGTACCTCTTTCTAGAGCTGGACGGTATGACCAAAAATTTGTATCACGGTATTTTTCAAAGTTATACTGGTTTCACGCTATACGACGGTTTTTTTTTTTTTTTTTTTTCTTTAAAGTATGACTGGATGTTTACCACATTTTACAGGACACATTTTTGTATTAACACACATTAACTATATTATTTATTAGCCATTACACTTATCCGCTACCTGAATGATAACAGACGGCTAACGTGTTTGTTGGCTAACTGCTTATAGATAAATGGCTAATGTTAAGGTACGAGCTGGCCAAGTTAACATTTTTGATAAGTGTTTAACAGTTCAGTGTTGCTGGAACTGACCATGCGAAATTTCTCATAAAGACCGGTCTTTAAGATGCTTCGCCAAGTTTGATGTGCTAATTGACTTCGTCGCCACAACTTTGTAGCACTGTTTCCATAGAGGCTTATCGACATCCTTAGCCTTTTCATACTCATTTGCAAAATACTTCCAAATGGCACTTTTGATTTTTTTACTAAAGCAGCTTGCGAAGTGCCTTCAACGGTAGCATATTCCATGTTCGGCCAACTCGGTATGGGTGTGTTCACCAGTGCGAATGCGTTCAGCGGCTCTTGAGAGGAGGGGAGGGGCTGCGCGAGTGTGTGCGTGCACGTGCGCTGTAGCGGTGCTGTGTGAAGTGTGGCGAATGAGGCAAAAACGCACTGCTGGTATCAATAATGGTGAAAATGAGTATCTAATCAGATACTAATCGATATTAAAAATTAGTATCTGAGAATCGATTTTTTTGACAACCCCAGTGTCTCATTATTTTCAACTCCAGCATCAGCTATATCTTCAGTTTCTGATCTTTTGCAGTGCAGCAGTGAAAAAGGTTCCCCCCTTAAACAGTTTCCAGCTGCGCCACTTTCCGAACGTTGTGTCGGCTATCTAAACCGGTATTGCGGTATAAGAAAAATTTATATCGTGACAATAATAAAAAACGGTTTTTGGTATGAACCGCTATACCGCCCAACACTACCTCTTTCCTCACTATTTCACTGTCACCACTGTCTTTATCCTGCCCTATGTCTTCCTCATTGCTGCTCTCTTCAGAATTTGAGCCCAGCAATGTGTCCAGCACAGACCTCACACTCCTTTTTGACTGGGCCCTGGCCAAGTCATTGTGCAGAGTCTATAACTACTATAAGAGATCATCAGGTGGACAGTAAAGTTCAGTTATTAGCAGACCGTTTTATTGTGCAATTCTTAAAAGGACAGCCTTAATGTGTTCCCGAGGGGATAAAGTACTTTCCAATACAATATGTTTACCTTATCACGTAGTGCATTTCAGTTACAAAACATTTATGTAGTTTTACACAATGCGTCAACGCTAAAATTCCACAACGCATTTTTATAATCGACATCGTCGATTACATCGAATATCGTCCCAGCCCTACTCCACAAACACACCAAGACACAGAACAGAAGTGGAATTCAAACCCCCAAACCTGAAGGTGTGAGGCAATAGCACTGTTGATATTTTAAAGGTTTCATTGCTTGAAAAAAGAAAACCCTTTCATGCAAAGTACAAAGAGTCCAGGATGTTAAAAACCCGTCAGAGCTCGTTTATACCCACTCTGGCCACCCCATAGCACACCGCTCTTCTAAGGTCGGAGACAGAGACTGCGTGCGAGCGCCACGTGCGAAGGTGCGTACCACCTGAAACACACGTCATGTACACAGTAATGCACGGTTCCCTTCGGGAAGACATTGCATTTTAATATAAAATCCATGCCACACTTCATAAACGTGACTCAAGAGCAGCTTTGCTCTACAGAGCCATCCCAGCATCAAAGTATGTGGTGGCCTGGTGTGCCGGCACAGGAAGTAAGGGTGGTCGAGCAGCACGGCGTGCGCTGTACTACAGTGGCACATCTGTAGTAAGTGTGAAGCAGCCCTCAGTCGCCGCCCTAAACTGGCCAAACCTCACAGCAGAACCCAAGCTCACCCTGAGCCATAAGCTTTTGAAGCAGGAGAATGGACAGTGACAGAATAGCCTTGGGATACAGTGCAGATCTACAGGAGTGGTGTAGTGTTTATGGTCGCCTGGCGAAAATCTGACCACTTCTCAGATTTAAACAATGTGCAAACCCCAGCCCATGGCCCTGGCCCTGAGGTGGCCCTGAGGTGACCCTCTGGGGGGGGGGGGGGGTTCCTCTCAGAGACATCAGCACACCAGAAGTATCAACCATGGTTTAAGTAAGGAGCGGGACTCTCCCTGAGCAGGGGGTGTGGGGGCTCCCAACCTTCTGAGGACACGTACTTCTGGAGGAGGAGGAGGAGAATCGGCTGTCGGGGTGACCTAACCTCTCCGGCCCGGCAGAATTGGCCGGGCACAGCCAAATGACCGCAGGTTCACAGTACAACCAAGTGGCACCCCACCCCCAACCACATCAAATAAAAGACATCAGTGAGGACCGTTAGTGCCCATTACGGCGCACAAAGGCGGCAGAGAGGGAGGGGAGTCAAACATTAACCAGCCAGAAGATGGGGGTGACAACAGGGACAGCAGAGAGCGAGGGCCTCGCAGACGGCCTCTAGTAAGAGGTACATTTTAACATGGTATAAATATGGTGAACGAACCCAGATTCCAGTAAGCACAACTCCATTCCTGCAGGAAATTGTAAATACGACGCAAAGAATTAAAACTTTTATTTTTTATTCGATTTATTGTCTTTTGTACCTCTGCACAGGTCAAACCAACACCGGCACCAAAACAAATTCCTTTAAAAGGATTCTAATATATATAAATAACATCAGGGTAAAGAGCATCCAGTCGGTAAACAGGCTTCATCCGACAGACAGCGCGAGGCAGCCAAATTAGGCGGTACGTAGACCAGCAGGACTGCAAGATGACAGGAGCTCCACCTTACAGTGCCCTCTGCTGCCAATCGCCAATACGAGCTCCGCCTTACAGTGCCCCCCACTGCCAATCGCCAATACAAGCTCCGCCTTACAGTGCCCTCCGCCACCAAAGAGAGCTCCTCTGTATCAGCTTTTACTTCACATATTCAGTTACTTTCAGTATGTATCAGTTCTGCTTTAATAAACGTTATTTTAAGGGACGACACCGATCTCATCAAAACGACAGCTGAAGTGCTACAGCTACGGAGATCCCAATTTAAGCTGATAAACCTGCATTTCGGACTGGAAAGAATCACGTTTTACGAAAGAGAATCATTTTAAATCAGATCTCATGAGGATGAGAGAACTGGAAACCAGCCCGGTGTCATTTTTATGGTTGTTTAACAAGAAAAAGAAATAAAAAAATTGCATCAGTAGATCGGCATCACCATAAAAGCGAGGGCTGGAGACGCACAGCTTACGTGCTCAGATTGCGCTCTGGGATGTGCATGCATGCTGCACACTCGTGAGCCCACGGCTACACACACCAGCTGTGCTCATAAACATTTTAAACCGCTTTCAGGATTTTACTACCTACACGTATTTTCTGGTAATTTCCCCAGAAGCTAGACTGACAGCTTTGCCACGGATATACAATAAATTCCTTGACAGCATCACAACTATTCGCGTTTTGTTTCCAGAAGCATTTCTTAAACTTATCTAAAGCAAGTAAAATAACTTACTTGAATACTGCTAAGCACTCAGATGTGAATGTGACATTTCAGTGACACATAATATGGCGCATGCCTGTGGTTTTGGGGACAGGACTGCCGTCCTGGCCGGGCCAACCGTGTATGGTTAGGAAAGAGCTCGGGGTGCAGTGATCGAAACCCAAAGAAGCAGCCACCACTCTGACTAAGCTTACGTGTCCATATGTTTGGCTCCGGAAGATACCGTGCTACTTTGAGACCGACATGACCAACATGACCGATGGGGAAGGCACCCTGGGGGAACGGGACAGCACAGAGCGGACCAGCACAGAGCGGACCAGACCAGAGCACGCTCGCAGGCAGAGAGAACGGTTTATTTTTCATTAAAAACACGTGTGTGGATGTTCAAAATCTACCATAAAAATGCACTGAAGGAGCACTAGGAGCTTTCAGCGACTTTCAATAAAAGGGGCGGTCACTGCAGTTATCGTCACACCTCACGATGACAGCAGAAAGGGCCGAGCTCTGCTTTAATCAGGACACGTGGAGCAAATAGGAGGGAGACTCCACATTAAGGAGAATCAGAGAGACAGCAGACACCAGCTCAGGGCCACGTCCCAAAACAGGGGGAATTTTCAAAATTTACTGGTTAAACCTTAACCATTGTTTGCCTAAATGGCCAATGACCATAAAAGGAGAGAAACGGATAAACTCAAGGTACACAGTTTGAGCTGCAAAACAAACTTGAGAGGAATCTGTGCTTAGGTATTGGGTCACCCTGCTGCATGTGCATGCACCACTGGGGGGCATTTAAGGGCAGCGGGGCGGTCCCCCCTGGCCCAGGGATCGTGCCAGGTGCACGGCAGGCTTCTTTTCTTGGCACCACCCTGAAGTGACAGTGTCAGGGTGAATGGGGGGCAGGGGAGGGCCACCAAGAATGATGCGAGACAAAGTAGTGGCCAACGCGGTACTGTCCTCTGAGTGTGTCCATGTGCTGAGATTTACAGTGAAGCCTTGGATGACCCCAGGTACAAGCTGGGACCCCAGAATGAGAGCCATCCGGAGCGGGAGCAGGGAGTGGACATGCCCATCGTGCAAACAGCGCCCTCCACACGTCTCACACTGATAACCACTACTATAACTGTATGCTAATTAGACACCAAAATATTGATAAAACAAGTAACACTGAGGACCACGAACCACAAATAGATATTTTTAAATTGCAGCCAGAGAAGTCTGCACCTGTGTCACTAATAAAGCGGGTTTAGCTAAAGATCTGCTTGTGGCCTGGAGAGATTCCCATCACGCAGGTCTGATTCACGAAATGCCACCAGTTTCACTCTGACATTTCGATGGCAGTGAGCAGGTGAAACCAGTTAGTAGTGATTCAAGCTGGCACTAACCCGAACAGCGCTAACCCTAACCACTGCCTGGACTCGTCAGTACTGCCGGAGCGACCAGAGCTCAGAAACCTTCCTGGGCAAAACGCGGCACTCCGCAAACCCGACACGGAACTATAAATTGGGGCAGCGCAATTTCAGAATTGCTCTGTGAATTAGGTGACCCACTGTTAACTAATTAATTAATGGGAATTAATGATAAAGGCAAGCAGACACTGCAGTGAGTGACACAGCCCCAGAAACACAGCCCCCTCTAGCATGCTGGCCACTGGCAGAGCGGCTGCTTTTCTCTGGTGTCTGTATCAGAGCACCGGACCGGTATCCTCTGGAGATCCAGGCCTCGCCCTCCCATCCTCTCGGACAGGTACGAGCCTGTTTACACCTAGGATTTGCGGCATTCCGATGATAAATTGCACACATTGTAAGCAGAAATTTGCCCCATGGCATACTGCGTTAATTCCTCTGCAGTCACTATAGCCAGCCTGCAGCTGCTCTGCTAGGTCATCCAATCACTCTGCCGATCCTGGGATTCGAACCAACAATCTTCTGATCACAGGCACAGCGTCCTAACCCGCTGGGCCACACACGCAAGGTTGCAGTGCCAATCTGAAGCCTTCAGCCATTCACAGCTTGCCTTACAGCCATGGGAACAAAGTGGCTGGTCATAATTACAGAAAACAAGTTATCCACACGACTATATGGATTCTGTGCCTTTATGAAGATGCAATTCGGCGCAGTGTGACACATGGCAGACACGCCCATCACAGGGCTGCTTGGATAACGTACACATCCTTAGGAGCGAGCTCATCCAACAACTAGTCCGACATGGGCTAGTTGGGGAAATGGTGTGTGAAGACTCACTGCCTACTGCCTCTATACTCACCACCAATGCAAAAAGCAGGAAAAAAAAGAGAGAATCCCCACCTCAAACCCCGAACGGACGAAACTGACACACCACTCACGTTGTGAAACTCTACTCAAGCGATGAGGGAGTTTGGTAAGCAGCTTAACTCTGGCTCACACTATGAGTTCGCCTGCCCCAGCACTGAAGCACATTCCTCTACACATTTATTTTGGTTTAAGCAGGTGTGGATCTGGTTTTTATTTCCAACTGACAGCAACGCTGACCCCCACTCCGGTACTCGATCCTGGTGGAATGACAAGGCAGTGACGGTGACATTCTGGAAGCCCGGAAGACCCATACACATGTGTGTGTGCGTGTTGTTTCAGAAAGTGCTGCTTTTACACCCTGAAGACTAGGTAAGCGGGACTTTCAGTGCATATGGTGAACAGATCTGTCCGCATCACACCACAGCCTCCCCCACTTGAGCAATCTGCTCTAAACACAAATACCGCGGCAGATCCAAAGGTCAAGCCCGGCTCGGCCCCGCATGTACCGAGGGGCAGCGCACGTCCCCGCAGCGGGACAACCCGAAAGCGGAGGATACACCTCCCACCATCTTAGAAGATACTTCTGCTTCACATTTACAAACATTTACACTGTCTTTTTTACCCTCCGGTTAACTAGGAGTTTAGCTTTAAAATGATGGCTGGCAATGTGGACCCAAGGCCTCATTCAACAGGACAGATCCTGCCTGGTTCTCCATCTGGAAAGGTCACAACCATCTTAGTGAGGCTGTATGGCACCAGACCGTCAGAACCCACAAAAAGTTAAAAAGCTGTGCACCGGTGGAGATGCTCCGCCAAAGCGTCCGAGGCAGGACGAGCTGGATGTTTACGTGTCCGGCGAAATGTTTAAGGACAAGCAAGGTGAGGTGTTCGGCCTGTAAGGAGCACATCAGCCAGGGCTCAGATCCCACTTAAGGTCCAGGCACTTAGATTCATCACCCTTGCTTGATTCCACTCTCCTGCTGGTACTCTGCTGCTCTTGTTCTCGTTATCGCAAGACACTTAAGTACTCCATTTTGCTAATGTGTCATAATGTGTCATTTTTTAAAATGATGTATGGACAGTGGTGCTGTCCCGTTCGAACCTGGCGACACTACGCAAGTCTCCAGAGGACCATCAGGCCAGCAATGATCAAGTGATGAAAACACTACCTATTCTGTCCCTGGGAGCTGGGAGGGAGCAGAAATGTGGACCACCTGGGGGTCCCCGAGGACCGGGTTGGGAAACACTGCACTAGACAAATGGTGGAGCTTCGATCAGAAATCCCTTTAAAATGGCCACACCTATAAGCAGGAGCTTATGCCAACCAAACAATATTAAGTGCACTGAGCATTAAATGAGTTATTACTACACCAGCAACCAAGAAACTCACACAGTAAATATTAACAGCTTATATTGGTAAGGATGTTGAGTATGAAGCTGTACATTAAACAAAAAGGACAAGTCATTTCAAGAAGGCTAAAAAGTGTGAGCAGTAGTCATAGTGATTATAATCATGGTTATCAAAGAGTGACACTGAGGGTATCACTCAGTGTCTTACTGGTTGAGAAATTTCCACTCACGTGGAGGGGACGGGGACGGGGACGAGGACGGGCGCACATCACAGGGCACATATACACTCTGACAGCCAAAGCAGGCCCACGCAGCAAGGCAGGGCCAGTTTCAAACCCCTGACCCTGGAATACCCATTGAATAATTATTATTCTTAAATTAACCCCCAAAATGGCCATAAAAGCCGCTTTCTGAACACAACAGTGTGCCATTTTACAGTTATGGAAAATGTGGCAATCTGGCTACATGGCAGTCTTAAATGGTAAATGTGCACATGCACACAATCACTGTTACACAAACACACATACTCTCACATACACAGACACACGGCCCTAGAAGAGTGAGACTGGGGGGATACAACTTAATTTAAATGTAAAGGTATATTTTTTTTGGGGGGGGGGGCAAAATAAATATTGGGGGATAGAGAGGTTCACCCTGGTTCCTACACCCTTGAACACACGAACCCGTACACACACACACACACACACACACACACACACACACGATGTAACCTTTACCCCTCCTGCGCGTATGAACCCGATAAACACGTAAGCTGAAACTTTATTATGTAGTTTCAAGGCCCGGGCGCGTCACGGTAGCGCTGCCCAGAGGAATGGGGCGCCGGCCTGCCTGTTACCCCCGCAACCGTGTTCCTGCTACCCTGTCCCGTACGATCCAGTCCGGTCGGGTCCGATCCCTAAACGCACATTTCGGCCACGCACCAGTGTGAATAAGGCCGTGCTTGCCGTTCGGAGACGCCCCGGAACGGCACGCACGAGCAGCCGGTCCCGGTGGGTCTCTCTACCGGATACAGTCTCATAGCCCGGTCGTTAGCCCAGGACTGGCCGCGGCGCCCCGGTCAAACTTCGGAAAGGCGCCCGGACCCCATCTGAGCCCCATAAGTTCTCAGCGATAAAGCGAAAGTAGCGGCGCCGTCTCAAGTGCCGCGGGGACTCCGGCGGAAGGCGGCGACATGCTCCGGCGGATCCCGGACTCCGGCGACCGTGCGGTAGTCCGCCGCGGTGCCCCCGTCTCCGGAACCAGGCGGCCGAAAGGCTCCGGCAGCCGTGTCGAGCGGATCCCCAGGCTGCCAAACGCGCACGGCTCGGCTCAGATTCCCCTCCCCCCGCTATTTCCATATTAACTGCGCAGCCGAAATGCCAGAACCGACCCAAAAGCAAAGGCGCCCATCCCCGCATGTCCGTGCACTCACCGCGGCTCGTCTTCTCCGGCACAGCGGTCGTCACGGCCGCCTCCGACCTTCGGCTCCGCGGAAGAGCGCTGCAGCCGAGCGTGGCGCCGCCGCCATGTTCCCGCCGCCTGCTGATGACGGGCTGCTTGTTTACCTCGCCTGCGGTCCTCCCCCACAAGCCGGGCCACGGCGCTGCGAGCGATACCGGGCCGGAGGAACCGCGGCGCGGTTAGCGGCACCGGGCCGGGAGAACAGGGCAGGGAGAGCGGTACCGGGCCGGAGGAAAAGCAGCGCCGTACGCGGTACCGGCCCGAAGAAACCGAAGACCGGAGGACAGAAATAAAGCAGCAGGAGATACTTAGCGGTTTGTTTTACAGAGACATTTAGAAACAGGCGTGCTCACGTCTGTATAATTATATATACACATTTATTATTGTTATTTACAAAGAAAACAATGAAAAAAGAAAATTTTCCGCTGTCAGACCTTGGGGAATCCTCGATAGATTTACGACTTTTGATCGGTAAAGGAGGAGCGGAGCCGAAGACAGATACCTGTTTTTGTGTGAAATTTGCAAACTATTGCCTAGGTCACTCCATTCAGAGTGCAGTAAGACTAAATAAGTTCAATGTTTAAACGCGGCACAAGAAAAGCACTGAAATATTTTTAAACACTGCTTCAAAACTGTAACAAATAATGAAAATTAATCTAATTGAATCACTTATCTAACGGCAGATTAAATAACGGGCCTAGAACCAGATGTTTCCATCTACTCATTGTTTACAAGGCTGGAACAGTGGCGTTTGGGGCAGTAGCTTTTGCATGTTCTCACCATGTTGCAGTTTCCTCTCGCTAAATGACACACACAAAACAATCATTCAATGTATGTACCCCTGTGATGAACTTGCATCCTGTCCAGGGTGTCCCTCAGCCTTGTCTCCTGTACTGCCTGGGATAGGCTCCATGGCCCCCACAAAACAAAAATTCAAGCTTCTGCAAATATCCCATATATTCAATAATACTAAAAACTGACCAGGCCCATCAGACTCCAGGGATCAATGAGGAAGGCACAAGCATCCAATGGAGAGTTCCAGAACCTGACTCAGGATCCACAACACTGTGGTCTCTCTCTTCGCTGCCCTGGTTATAAGGAAGCAGAGATTGATTTAATATTCTGTTCCACAGCTTTATGTTTCTCTTTCATGAGATTCAGCCATTCTGCCAGAAGAGGAATGCTGCAGACATCATGCTGGTCTCTCCCATCTTCCAGTGAGTGCCTAGCTACTTAAATATGCCTGATTTATTCACAATTCAAATGAGATGCACAATAAGAATGGAAACTATGCCCATTTCATACGACGCTCAGAGTCCAACACGCCAGCTGATGAGTTTCTATTATCCAACGCTTATACTGGACACACCATTAGGTGGCGTAGTGTTCAATGCCCCACTGTTACTAGCAAAAGGCCACTGCTGCTTTAAAGTACCCAGACTGTTGTTGTGTCTTGGCACAGGAACTTAAGCTGGTCATATCCCAGTTTGAGAATGGAGACAGTACAAGAAGCCTCAGACTAAGCAAAGTAACGGAGCAGTGTTTGTTCAGGACCGTGAATGTATGAGCACAGCTACAGATCAGAAATGGTGATTTGAAGAAGTGTGATAGAAAGATACGGAGAAGGGGGTGAGCCAATGGCAAACAAGGTACTACCGACCAGTGGCAGAAATGGCCCAGACTGCCAAATCACAACCAAATAAACGGCACGGCATGTCTAAAACAGAAGAGCTAGCCGTGCTAATTAGCACAGCGTGGGCAACGTAGTGGCTAAACGATGTCGACTCACAGAATGGTGGGCGGCTGATTGAATCCCAAGGATGGTCCTGCTGCAATACAGCCAAGCACGGGCCTCAATCTGAATCACTCCAATCGTGCTCACGAAATAGACAAAATTACAAGTAAAAGACAGAGATTTATACTGCTAATGAGACTGAATGTCTTTTTTTTTCCTCTTTTTTAAAAAAAGACAATGTAATAATACAAAAACAGGTTCTGATTTGCTAAATTTAGAAATTCAGAGAAAACAGGGAAAAAACCGACAACTCAAAAACTGCAACTGAACTGAGTCACCATCCCAGATAAATAAATTTGACTCAGTGCAGTACATGTGAGGTTTAACGCGCAAAGCTGTCGTAACATTAGCAGCAAGCCACAATCTGTTTGCTGAGCACGATTTAAGAGCACGATGGTGTCTCAGCAGGTAACGCTCTGAAGTCGTACCTCCAAGCTTGTGGATTTGGTTACTCCTGCTTTCCTCCATCACACAAGGTGCAGTGGTGCGTGTATCCTGCATGGACAGTCTAGGATAGACCCCAGCTCTACATAAGGCACAAGATTATGGAAAGGTAGGAAGAACAGGCTACAGGGAGGATGACCAGTGAAATAGAAAGATCTCAAAAAAATTGCAAATGAACTCAGCCAAACTCGAGTTATTACTTTTGACTATGTATCTCTGAATTTGAGTGAGCTCTTCCCTGCCCAGAAGAAACCCACATCAGGTCAAACTTGACTGGTTAGTCTGCCTGCCTGCTGTGCCTCTGTTTCACAAACCAGTACTTCAGAGACCAAAGGGAATCGCACACAAAGTCTCGTGTAGATGCACCGCCCCAAAGAGCATCTTGTATTTGCGAGAAAAGGTGAAATGACGCCAAAGTGACAGGTGTACAGCTTCCAGCCGAGCAGCAGTCGCGGCTGATCTGGGGTCAGTTAAGCCGAGCTGCTCACGGACACGCTCTCACTCAGGCAGCTCGGTTCGGTTCGCTTCAGGGCCCATCTACCTCTGTACTCGGGATTTCCCAAAAGACGCAGTGCAAGGCAAATAATGGGGATGTGAAACGCTTTCAGCTCTGCCAAACAACCAACGGGATGACCAACGGGATTATTTACAACGATATTTTGAGTGAATTTGTTATTATAGCGAAAAAAAAAACAATAAATAAGACAAAACTAAAGCGTCTTTTCATTTAGATATATGTCCACAGAGCACATACCAGAAGAACTATTTCAAACAAAGACTCTTTAGAAATAAGTCATGTTGACTCATGCGGCTGTCTTTCGCATAATATAATGTGCCTTTCCCGTACCACACGGGAGACAGAGGCGGTTCGGGGTGTGAGGGGTCCGGTTCGGGCATTAATTCCCATCGCTGGGTCTCGTTATGTAGGTCAACAGCCCGTAATCTGCGCTCCGGACCTTGCTGATCTGATAACACGCCGGCAGAGTCACCAACCAAGCTGTCGGGGACAGAGTCGCATATCTGGCGGTCATTTTACCGCGCCGCCTCGGTTCCGATGCCCCCTCGGGCGGAGCTTGGCGCTTCCCAAAAATAGGTCGCGTCAAAGCAGCCCGGAGCCCAGCTAAATCCCGTGTATGTGCGTGTGAAAGTGGATGCGGAAATGCGGGCGGAAAGACACGATACTCCGTAACACAAAGTATCCGTACCTGGGTGGCGGCGCCGCGGTCTCCTCCGGCTCCCTCAGCGTCACCGTGTCCGGACTGCGGCCCGCCCGCCTCGGTCCCGCTTTCGAGCCGCTCCGAGGCGAAGCACACAGCTGGGGCTGAACGCCGGAACCGCAGCCGCTTTGTTTAAACATCCAGCGGGACGCTGCCGTTCGGATCCCGGGGCCGCCGCAATGGCCGAGTCGCCGAAGCCTGTTCGCTTATTTCAGAACCGTTTCGTGAGCATTTCCGAAGCGAAACCTCAGCGGGATCCCGACGCAGGATTGAGCCCGGTCCGGCGTGGGGGTCTCCAGAGTAAATGCCTAGGAGAAGAACCGATTTCGTGAATTTTTCCCCCAAAAACAAACAGAACCGACTCGGACTCGATTAAAGTGGCTGATACGCAGGACCATCCGCTCTGACGTGAAACAAGGTTACCGAAGAAGCCCGGAGCCGTGCACTATATTCGGCAATAACACGCAAAAAGGCGGTCTGGAGCGCCACCGCCTGGCAGCAGTCGGTACTGCTCACGGATCAGACAAACATCAGCCGTTTTCAAGGCGACCTCGGGTCCCTCACCTTCATGCTGTCTAAGTGCTCGAGGGCTGAATTAAACTAAATGTCTCCTTAATTGAATTGATACAACCCTGTGGTGCACTGGTTTCCCCTCCAGGGTGCCTCTGTGGTGCCTGCGACCCCACAGGATAGTGAGGCTGTGTGAATGAGGAGGAGCGTTAGGCTTTTACCTGGAGGTTTTGGTGTTACCTCTTCATACCCAAACTTCGTCATGGCACAGACAGGCATGTGGGACCTGTATAGATTGTCTGTAAGCAGGTGGCGACGGTCCCGATGCGGCGGAGGAAGGAGTAGACAGTAACATAAGCGTGAAGTCGTTAACCAGGTAGCTTTAATAAAGCATCACCAACTTAAGACCTTCACTCGTGTTACATTCATGAGGACGAACTGGACGGGTAGGTAGACGCAGGTGCTGATTCATCTAATCATACAATCAGAAAGCAAAGGAAAATGTCCGCCGTCAAATAAAAACATTATGAGCCACCCAGTTCGTGAGCACGCTGAGATTGTGCTTATAAGCGAGACGCTTTAATACGTAAATGCCTTTCTGATCCATCTTAAAAATAATAAATTTAAACAAAATTGTGTGGTTTTTAGCTGTTACAAGTGAACAAATGAATAACACAAACCTTTCAATGTCTAGTTCACAGATCTAACGCTGAATGAGAAGTTGGCAGTGACGCACTTCTCCATTACTACCTGAGGGGGGCATATCTTTAAAACGGCACAGAAACCAACATGTTAAACCCATTCAGCTTTCCCCTTGAATGTGCTAATTCTGGTTAGTGAGGACATGCTTGTTTTTTGGTGACTGACCACACGGTCATAACCGAATATCTACTTTCAAAGTTATATAAAGATGCATATTTAAAAATAGGTGGCCCAGGTATGAATGGGGGGGGGGGGGGCATCTTTCTGTTATCAAGCAACCCCCACCGAAGAAATGACATCATACCCAAGTACTGATATAGAACACAAACCAGCCCCAAGAAACTAGGAGTGGCATCAGGGTCCTTAATTTGAGTCTCATCCTTTAAAACTGCATGCGGAATGAAACAGCAATTTTTTCCTTAACATACAGGGAAAACTGTAATCCAACCAAAACAAAGTGATGGACATGACAAAACGCGCACCTGGCCAGTCTGCTCTGAGACAAACATTTATTCCAAAACGTTACTTTACACCCCAATTGGTCAGACACACACAGAGCACTTCTGGTACTGATGGAATGGAATGTCACCTCAAGAAAAAAAAAAAACTTGACCGACAGCCAGAACGGGAAAAACGGGCTCGTATGAAGCCTGCGACAGCGTGCTTGCTCCTCCCTTGCTAGAGGCACAACAACAATTTCTATTTAGTAATTATTCTTTCAGACTACAAGGACATTTTCAGCTAAGACAACCAGACAGACCACCTTAAACACAGTGTGTGTGTGTGTGTGTGTGTGTGTGTGTGTGTGT
>JAODLD010000038.1:19880249-19890738 GCA_026781065.1 Mormyrops boulengeri
TTTGGGGTTGGCCCCCACATTTGCCCCTATACCCGCCTGGTTTCACACCCCCCCCCCCCCCCATGCCAGTCCCCAATGCCAGATTTAAGTGTCCAATCTTAAGGTGAGAGACCAAATCAGGGATGCTCTTTGGAGGGAGGAGATCATTTCTTGGTGTTGTTTCAGGGAGTGGTTTTCTCAGCATGCTTTCCCATGCATGTTCTGTGTGTGTGACAGCTTTACACTCACGCTAAGACGAGACAGTGGTCATAGGCATTCAGCAAACACAAAGACAGCAGTGACCACTGGGAAACCACTCCAATTGCTCAACCCTCTCTCGGCCGCAGTTTGCACATAGTCATACTGGCACTTTGTGGAACGTTTTGGTCACATGACCATCGCTATGTACAGACTGAGTTCTTTCCGAAATAACATTAGCTGCTGTTGCCTAGCTGCTGCTACAGGTGCTTGCACAAGTTTTTGTTCTTACAAAATACTGCAATAAATCCCTGATATGCCAAACTGACTGCCCACTATCGGACATGTATAAAACTCAGACATTCTAATTTTCCCAGGTTGATGTGCCTGTTTTGGTAAGGGGTTTCTTTATCTTCCTGTTTCATACTCATACAACTGGATGCTTAATGAACCATGATAATTTCCCAGAGAAACTCATATCTATAGTCTAAATCCTAGACTTACATGAACTTATTTTTGATCAACCTTTAAATTACTTGTGTATCCATCATCCATCCATTTTATTTTTTAAAATCAGCGCAGCATCGTGCTGTCCTTTATTACAGCCCGTCTTTACCCGCGGTGCGTTTCCCCGTGATGAATATGTAGACGAATTAATTGTATATGTAACTTTTGCCGTATTCCCTTTACTCTGACAGTAATACAATACTGCCTCCAAGCGGTGGATTCCGAGCATTGCTTCACGTGCCTTGTGTACAAGTGATGGGATTTCCTCGTTTTAGTCAGCCAGATCAATCAATTAAACTCAGCAGTAAGAGTCGACTCCTTCAGCTTCCAAACGGCTCTCCATTTAGTACCACTTCTGGCGTGTATAATTCAGCCAAATTTAGAAATGTTTTGACTTATGATTGGTTTGTGTGTACGTATATTACTTTATTCAATATAATTATACTAAACCTTATTATTTTCAGAATAACATAATTTTACATTACGCTTGGAGTAAAATCTTTAATATGAAAACATCATTCACTACTAGTATTTGTATTGAACGTTTTATTTACATTGAATGTTGTAAATTAGCGATTCGCAAAAAACCCCCACTAAGCACAGCGCATCTGCGCTTTGTGCATACACGTACGTAACAATTCTAATGCTGCGGTGTTGTCCATATCACATAAAATAATAAAAAATAAATTGCTCATTGCCTGTCATAATGTGACTGGTCAAACGGCACGCACATCAACATAGCATTCAGTCCGTACATGTAGTGCCGGTGGCCGAGGAGTGTGGATGAAAGATAATCCTATTATTCTGTCTTGAATTAATTAATAAAAAACATTACGAAAATGGAAAGAAAAAAATTGGAACACCTCTTCTCATCGTTGATAGTGCCGACCGACACATGTACTAATGTATACCCCTACTCATCGAACTCAAGGAAAAAAACGTTTCTTCAGTGTATTTTGTGTCTAGATGTAGTTGATCCCAACCTTTCACAGATTTCAGGGTCTGTAGCTACATTTAAAGGAATAAACAGCTGCGTATGCCATAGTGTGCTCATATAGGCACACACACCTAAAACTTTACAATTCGAAGCACAACTTTATGAACAAACTTAGAGATTAATTGGTTATCTTTCATATCTACATTAATATTTTTTCGTTTCGATTCACTTAATGTGGGCTTCACAGCATATAGTTAAAATACGAGTCCGACCAGACACTTCAGGCATTTAAAACCATCTTAAAATCTCAGGTGAATGCTTGTCATAGTAAAGATGACGCTGCGATAAAATACCTGGCACAGACACTCATGTTTCCCTTCTGTGCTCAGGTGTATCAGGGTGAGAAAACGCAGGCAAACACAGAAACTGATAAGCCGACAGCACTTCGTCATGTGTCACTTAGAGCACCAGGGCCGTCCGTAGATAAGAACGGCTGTTCGGAGGCGGGGATGGAGCCTGGATGATCGGAGGCGGGGATGGAGGCCGGATGATCGGAGGCGGGGATGGAGGCTGGATGGAGGCCGGATGATCGGAGGTTAGGCTGCGGTTCCGTCCGGGAAGCAGCACGGTGACGCCAGTAAACGCGGCCGCGAGCTGGACCCGCAGGTATGTCTGTCAAATTATAAGCTCTGAGCTGATTTCACACGCATGTGTATGTAACAGGTTAATGTGTGTGTGTGTGTATGTTTAACAGATATACTAGTTGAAAGTCTGTGTTAACACTCTGTGTTTACTCCGTTTGTGGAATGTCATGCTCAGTGTTAAATCCATGTTGGAACATCTGTATTAAACATGTGCTGAAAGTTTCTGTATTAAACCTCTGTGTTTAATCTTTCAGTTTAGCTAGATAGATAGATAGATAGATAGATGATATACTTTATTGATGCCAGTGGGAAATTCGTTAATAATCATGTTCCATGTTCACTCTGTATAAAATGCGTCTTTAATTAAAATTCTGTGTCGAATCTCTGTGTTGAGTTGAAGATCTTTGTTGATCCGGTTCACAAATTAGGAAACTATAATGACCAGCTGAGGACAGAGAGAACACACTGACTTATTAGGAGTGTTCATTATTGTGCAAACACAGCGTTAATGGTCACAGCCTGAGACAGTTCCGGAATATTCTCACAAGGGGTGCGCGATTTATCTGGCACGTGCATTCCACGCACTCCATTCAGCTATGTTCAACAACAATTACACACAGCGAAGGAAATAGACGTGACAGCTGGTATGTTATTTATGCAAAAGCCTACGTGTAAAATTCCTGTCAACAGCAAGGAAGCGGAAACAGAAATCTGATTGGCACTCACAGATTACACACTGCAAGCTTGTATACGCCCTTCTTTGTAATGTGGAATTGCGTTAGGGCTATTTGTATGTTTACCACCTTCTGATTGTTGAAAGTTCCATGATATTTCAGAGTATGTTGTGTTTCTAAATGGCTGAATGCATTCTAAGTACCTAATCTGACCTTACTTCTCTACTCAGGATTGGAGCACCTGACAGGAAATGCTGACTGATGAGAACCTTTACGAAGATGTACAATGGGTGACAAGGACAGGCTTTTGCTCCAGTGGTATAAACATGTGTGACCTCCGGCACACCAGGGGGTGCTCTATACTGGCGCTTCACACTGAGGACATGTAGGGAGGGACCGAGCGTGAACCCAGCATGCGTTTCACGAAATTCAGGTGGTTCCGCACTGTTGCGGGCTTGCTCCTTTATGTGGCAGACATCATTGCTGACGTTTGGGTTTCGGGACAGTATTTCAGCAATGGCGATTTTGTCTGGGGTTCCCTGACGTTCCTCTTTATCCTGAATGGTTTTGTGTGCAGCCAGGTGTTCAGTTACGCCTGGTTCTGTGATGACCTGGCTGCTGTGACTTCAACGGGCCAGAACTGCAGGCCCTCACTGGTCGTGCTGCACGTTCTTCAGCTGGGCATCTTTACCAGGTAGTTCCATAGGTCCTTGCTATCCTCGGAAACAGACCCTATCCCTTATAACAGTTAAAGCGGAAATGGGGAAGAGGTACATGCATAACTCACTGAAACAGTTCAGCAGTGAGACAAACATTACAGCTATTATTTCATGGTGGGGGCACGAGATTAAGAGCTGAGATGCCGAGGTACAACATATCCGCACATCATGCATTTTTTACAGCCCAGCTAGCTATGCTTACAGCTAGCAGATGTCATTCCGGCTCTATGTGCTCCAGTTACAATCATAAAGAGCTTCTCTGATAAGCAATGAAGCTGTCCTAGCACACCTCAGTAACAGGGTGAGCACTCTGCCCTTCCTGACATCACATGATGGTCACGTTTTGTTATTGATGACGTTATGTAACCTGCTAAAGTCCAGGGCAGCAGCATGACATCCACAAGGTGCTCTAAGAGTAGGAGTAGGATTTCCAAACATTGCTTAGACTTTTTGGGCTTGCTGTTGTGTACAGCTAACAAACCTTATTGTTCCTTTCTGCATGTTATGGGGACATTGAAAGAAGTTATGTGGAAATGTGGCCAATCCCTCTGTGAACATGTGTAACTTGAATAGGAGGATTTGTTGTCTAATGATGTAAATCTTCTTTACTGTATGAGCTGCCAAACCTGTGTGTTACACCTGTCTGCATGAAATTTCTATGTTGAATTCATGTGTCAATGCTCTGTTTCAAATGTCTGTCTAAAGTCTCAGTGTTGAACACCTCTGTCAGTCATCTGTTTTAAGGTCCCATGTTAATGTGTTGGTTCTGTGTTTGTCCTTTGTTTTTTTCCTTGGCACATGCTTATATTATGTTTTGGACCTCCATGCCTGTTGTCTGGGTTGGACATGTATGCCTGTCCTTTGTGTTGGACATGTATGCCTGTCCTTTGTGTTGGACCTGTATGTCTATTGTCTGTGTTGGACCTGCATGCATGTATTCGTGTTGGACCTGCATGCCTGTCGCTTGTGTTGGACCTGTATGCCTGTCTTTTGTGTTGGACATGTATGCCTGTCCTTTATGTTGGACATGTATGCCTGTCCTTTGTGTTGGACCTGTATGCCTGTTGATCCGTTTATTTGCTGTCTTTATCCTGTGTTTTACTTTTTTGTCTGTCCTGTGTGTTTGCCCTCGGTCTATCATGGCTGTAGAGATGGGATAATTTAATGAACAGTCAGTCAGTAATAGTCAGTAATCTATGGGGTGCTGTATGCCTTAATGGAATTTGGTTTCCATCCGGCACCCCCTGCAGTCTAATGACAACGCAGTTAGGCTCCAGTCTGTATGCTGTGACTCTGACACAATAAAACACCGCTTAACTTGATGAGCATTCCTCCCATATGTACTTACAGTTTTATTAGGCATCTGTTGTGGCTCCTCTCAATTGCTTGAGTCCTCTTGGTAGCTGTCTGTGTTTTCTTTGCAGGTTGAATAATCATAACTATTATGTTGACTAAAGTTTTACGGGCCCTAAAATGATTTTATTCCAGAAGTTCTATTTGCGCATTGCTTGTAGTCTGACCTCTGAAAGCACCTCCCCAGGGAGGGGCAGGTCTGGCTCTATTCTGCCTCCTGCTGGTGTCACTGCATACCCAATCGTGTGCGGAACCTTAAAGACACCAGGTAAACACCCAGGTGGCCTCAAGCTTTGAATATGTCATTTTTATCCTGGGCAATAAAGTCTGGTGTCGTGATGCCAGCGCTGTCAGGTGAATGAAATCAAGGCATTTATCTCCCTGAGAGCATATGCACTGCCTCCTGCAGGTACTTCCAGCACCTGAAGATGGCCTGCAGGGTGCTGTGGGCCAAAGAGTCCGCTAGGTACGACGAGGATGAACTCCACCTGAAGCTATTCGGCCAGGCTGCTGACTTGAGCATGCTCCGGTTGTTTGAGACCTTCCTTGAGAGCGCCCCCCAGCTGGTCTTGCAGCTATACGTCGTCCTGGGCCATGACCAGAGGTCCATAATTCAGTGTGAGTGTGTTGGGCCAGCAGTTTGTGGACTGAACAAATTTAAAGACGTGAAAAGGCCTTCAGGGCCTCAGCAGGGGGAAATAACCAATGAGAAATCAAAATAGATGGTGACTGACAGCACGTGCTAGTCCAGCCCACCGTGGGTGTCCGCTCCTCCCGCGGTTAGTTAATTATCACATTGGGCAGTTAATCATCATGAAGTTTTATGATCAGCTTGGCTTATGGCTTTTCAAACCCCCCCCCCCCCCCCCCCTCAGATATCTCTATCATCGGCTCGATCGTCAACATTGCTTGGGCGACCGTGGACTACTGGCGATGCTTTCGGCGATCCATGCCAAATTTGCCTGAGATGCCCTCTGGCGCTGCCCTGCTGGTGTACCTGCTGTACAAGCTGCTGACGGTGTGCGCACGCGTGCTCACGCTCAGCATGCTGCTGCTCTACAGCACCTACTGCCTCATGGCTCTGCTACTCCTCTGGCTCTTGGGCTTCCTGTGGACCTGTGTAGTCCAGACAGATTTCTGCACATCCAAAGGCCTGGAGTGGTTCTACAGGGCTGTCGTGGCTGTCATACTCATATTCACCTTTTTCAACGTGAAAGGTCAGGACACAAAGGTGCACATGGCTGTCTACTATGCCATGTCTGCTCTGCAGAACCTGCTGGTGCCTCTGATGTTCTTCTTCTTGACACCGGCTGCCGAGAAGTTGGACTTTTTCTGGCAGACGGTCGTTGTGATAGCAGTGGGCACTATCATGGGCCTCCTGTTTCTCTCTCTCTACTACTCCTTCCTGCACCCCAGAAGAGAAGCTCGCATAGCTGATGTGGTGGATGGACCAGAAGCTCACATAGCTGATGTGGTGGATGGACCAGAAGGGCAGCAGGACTTTCCACTTGGCTGGACTCCGCGGATGAGGACATTTTTACAGCAATGACACCACTCTGCTGAAGGAAGCCTTAAGAACATGAATGGGTCAGTTTAAGGTGAATTTTAATGTGTACAAAGGAAAGGCGGTTTACAGTATGTGCTCTAGTGGAACGACGTCATCGGCCACTTTTCAGCTGGAACTCCATACAGTCTAATGCGAATTCCAGGTTATGAGCACTAGGTGTCGCTGTTGCCTCACCTGAAACTTTATTGATTAATACGTGCATAGGGATACCAAGGACGGCATAAAAATACATCAGGTATTTATTCGGTAGTGAAAAAATGAATTTCACCCTTTTAATAATGCATAACAATATAGGTAAAGCAATACTTTGTAATATGGAATATATTTATGAAGACGTTCCAGCCAGATGGGGCCTTTTACCGCCAAATCGATTGTTTGGATCCTGGAAAGAAGCGAGCACTCGGGAACTGGAAGATAGACACTGAAATAAATAAAGGCACATTAATTATTTAAATATTATTTAAATTATTTAAATAAAGCTGCTGCACTCTTTTTACGCGAATCTGATATGTCACTCTGAGAATGACACAAAACCAGTGACGAATGGTAGACAAACAGCCCCCCGGACACCAGTAAAATCCCGTGGCTCGTTGGGAGGGGCTGACGTCAGCTGAGCGCCGTCTCAAAGCTCGTTCTAAGATAATAAACGAACCTAATTTTGTTTTGACTGCCATGAAAGTATTGCGGAGGCGGCAGCGGGACTGATCAGTAGTGCGTTTCCGGCACGGCGGACGGCTGCGGCGTGTGAGCCGTTCTGCGGGGGACGCTGACGAGCCACAGGTCCCCGAAACAGTAGCCGACTGTCAAACAAACAGCGTAGCCGCGAGCCGGACCCGCTGCCGGTGGTTTCCCGCCACGTTTTTTCGAAGGAGCACTGAACTTTCATCAGACACGGGGGGGGGTCTGCACTGCACACTTTAATAAAGAAACAGGGCAGCTGGTGGGTGGCTGTGAGGCTACAGCAAATGGCCAGTGATTCTTCAGCCTAAACCTTTGTCCCAAATTGGGGGGAGTGGGGTGGAGGGGGGGTGTCTGGATTCAACTGGCAGGGAGATCTCTTCGGCCGAGGGGCCGTTTCAGACCCCAGACCAAAAGTGGGCCAGCCCAGCTACTGAGGGTTGTGTGTTGTGGGTCTCCGTTATTGAGAGGAGAACTGGAGTCCAGATGTCCATGTTTTCAGGCGACTGGCACTGAATGAAACACCATGAAGATTTTATGGGACAGCAGAAGTCATCTCTAGATTTTACTCTTCCCTTTCGTCCCACTAATGGCTTTTAAATGTCTTCTCCTGTGTTCATGCGGACGACTGGGGTCACTGAGCATTTCTGCAAAGTGGTGTGGCGCAACCTCCCCTCCCACCCGTGGGGGCAGCATCATACAGATGCTCCCAGTGTTTCATTTCCTTCCCAGACGTGCGCCTGAGATCCCGCAGATGCCGCGGCGTTTCCCTTGCAATGGCTGCCGTTCCTGCTGTCCGTGGCAGCCAGTCCCCCATCGGCCGCAAAAATTTCCGGAAGCTGATGCCTGTTTTAGCACTCAGAGAAAAATGCGACTACGCTCAGAGAGGCAGGCGGGCAGTGAAAGCATGCCGGCATGATGTTTGTGGAGCTGTAGTTCAGATAAAGCATAGCGATGGCATTTAATAGGCCCCTGAGATGCTTCGTTACGGTGACGTGTTGCTCCTGTGTGCTTGGCTTTAAAGAGGCCTCTAGCCCCAAAGCAGGCTGCTGAGGCAGGATTCACTGGGGGGACTTTGAAGGAAATGGCCTCAAACGCCCACTGACGGGACGGTGAGAGACGGTCACGCCACAGCACTGCGGCATCACGCCGGGAAAGTGGAGAACCGGCCGGCGAGAGACTGTTTTTCATTATAGCTTCAAAGTCCAAATAAAGCATGATTAATGGGCTGCCAGCTAGGGTGTCTTTAATTACCGCCACTGCGCCCAAGGTGCGCCAGGGGCACGGGGAGTTTGCCCCGGCTTGCTGGCATGGCATGGCTCCGCTCAGCCCAGCCTTGGCCCTTGCCTCATTCCTGGAGAATTCCCAAAATTGGGAAAGTTTGTGCGCCAAGTGCGGTTTGTGGGCCACAAGGTCCTTTAATCACAGCGCACACACTAACAAATTAGCCCTGGCAGTGATAGATTGTGTAGCCGGTGAGACTTAATTAAATACAATCCGTTCGTTAGTGATCAGAGGACGGCTCAACGTTTCCTGGAGTTTCTCTAAATAAAGTCCACATGAAACAGCAGAAGAATTTTTCTTTTCTTTTTTCGTTAAAAATCATAAGCTTGAGAAATGCATGCTGGAAAAATGCGACTGTATAACGCTTGTGCCAGATAGATGGCTGTGTGGAAAAAGGGCAAGGTTGCAAGCGTTTCTCTGTAGTGTAAGGGTGTTGATGCTGCCTGTTGATTGGCTGAGTAAGTGGGGGAGGGACCAGGTGACCATGCTTGTAGGTGAAATGTCTTGCTGTCAATCACTCCGAGGCCCTGATGCCTCAATCCTCTGTGAGTCAGCCGATTATTGAGCAGGCTGTTGGGTTCAGAACCCTAACTCATCTGGTCTAGTTGCTCATAGAACCCATATTAAGCTCTGAATTCAGCTTAAGCAGATGCCTGGGAAAGAGCTTAGCATCCAGAATCCGTGAGGAAAGAAATGCAGCCAAGAATCCTGAAGTTGGTGTCATTCATACAGGAAATTTAACCTGGTGATGTCAGAGGGTTTCGAACAAATTCCCTCTGTGCCTGCACTTGTCTGTGGGCTGGCACATCCCCCGCAAAGCAGAACACTCTGGCCGGGCTGCCTCGTGATGTTTCCATGGATCCCTCAGCCTGATTTCAGAGCTGAAGATGAGCCACCTTCAAGCTCACTCTGGATTTACATGGACAGCTGGGTGAGGAAAGCCAGTCCTTCCAGGAGGAGCAGTGAGACCTTCAAGATGAGAAGAACATCTGAACATCAGCCCTGCTCACATGGCACGCTGTCGCCTTCTCCCGTGTGGTAAAAAAATGCATCACAAACAACTGAAGATCTGGAAGAATCAGACGGAGACTTGGAAAGGCTTGCTGGGGTTTGATCTGTCTGTCCGTCCAAGGCTCTGCTTCACGTTCTTGCTTTAGGTCCACCAACAGGCATGGAAGGAGGACTTGCCCCCAATCCACGGCTCTGCAGCTGGGCCCCGTCCCCCATTCAGACAGAAAGCAGGAGGTGCAGCTTTGCTGGGCACGTGTCTACAGTGGCGAGGCTGATGGATTGGGGAGCACTTGTATTTATTTATGCAGGCCTCTATATGGACGGAAGCCTGGTCCTCAGTGGAGAGCCTGCACATCACAGGGGCAAGCAGGCAATCAACACAAAAGGAGATTATAAATGATGCAACGGCAGCTCGCTGCCGCATAGAAGTGGAAAGGGCCCTCAGTTTGCCCACTGTTGCGGCCAGACCACGCTCATCTTGTGGCCCCGGAAGTCATTAATCATCTGCTTTCTCTTTCCAGATCATGCAGATTAGGCCCTTAAATTAGGACCACTAATTGTGATACAACTAATGATACATGGCTAGTGATGATTGGAGGTCACCTGAGACACACACTAAAATGGAGCAGTGTGCCCTAAGGAGACTGTGGTACAAGTCCTCAGAGAGCAGCATCAGTGCCCAGGGAGAGGTACCAGTCCTCAGAGAGCAGTATCAGTGCTCAGGGAGAGGTGCCAGTCCTCAGAGAGCAGCATCAGTGCTCAGGGAGAGGTACCAGTCATCAGAGAGCAGTTTCAGTGCTCAGGCAGTGGTGCCAGTCCTTAGAGAGTGACATCAATACTCAGGCAGTGGTACCAGTCCTCAGAGAGCAGTATCAATACTCAGGCAGTGGTACCAGTCCTCAGAGAGCAGTATCAATACTCAGGCAGTGGTACCAGTC
>JAODLD010000038.1:19899966-19915798 GCA_026781065.1 Mormyrops boulengeri
CAAACACCCCCGGCCACACCATTCAACGCCCCCCCCCCCCCCCCAACTCTGTTGGATCCCTTCAAAAATAATGTATATGAGTATGAAAAAAGCACAAAATAGCTCATCTGTGGGGAGGAAATGGAGTGAATTCTGAGTTTGCCCCCCTCCCACTGCTCCCCCCGCCTGTGATTTCAGCAGCCTCACAGACCATCTTGATAAGGTTCTGAAAGCTGAACTTTGGGACAGGCCCTGCAGATAAAGGGGCCATTGTCTGCTATCCATTCTCACTGGAAGCAGGCTGGAGAGGCCTGGATGTGCCCCCCAATGCCCCCCCCCCCCACAGACCCCCAGAAAACCCAGAATAAAACTGACCATAGAGCTTTAACTTGTTTTAAATCCATATTATAAGCATAAAAACACGCATGCAGTTTGTACAATTTGTGAGTGTCGCTGCAGGATTGTGGGGTCTCGGGAACAGCCCACAGCAGGTGGCACGCCCACCCAGTGATTTTCAGGTGTGTCGACTTGGGGAGTGTGTGTGTGTGTGTGTGTGTCTGGGGGGTTTTGAGATCTAGATGTGGGAATTGCCAGGCTGGATGTGTAATCGCAGGGGAGGGGGCAGTATAGCATCAGGTTTGGTGGAGTGGTGAGGGCTGGGGGCCAGTAAGCAACATGGCCCCCCCCGGCCCCACAGTGTCCATCCAGCGTCTAACACAACCACTTTATTATACGCCACTATCGTCTTATCAGATTTATCCGCCATTAAAAGTTCCCCTTGTCTGTGGTGCACAATGGTGCGAGTATGGCCCCCCCAGGGGCCCCCGGGGCCCCGAATTAAGGCATGGTAGAGCAGCCTCATGAAAGATTGATGACTTCCTGTGAGCACCTCGTACCTGAAGACAAGCAATTACTAAAGAATTTCCCGAAAAAAAAGAGAAAAGCAGGGATGTCAGAGTGGCTTCGCCCGGCTCGGGGCTGCCAGGAAGCGGGTTGGGCCGCGTTGGCTCTCCGGCTCCATCTCCAGCTCACGGATCAGGTTCTGATCTGTATGCTGTAACCAGGCCTGAAGTGTAACTCAATCTATGGCTCTGACACTGTACAGGCATCTCCCCCGTGGTCCAGATTAGGAGTGTCTCGCGTACATAATAACGGTAATCTGGGGCAAGGATTTTGTTTGTGTTTCCTCCTGAGAAGTGGATGACATCATAGCAGTCAGTGGGCATGGAGTGGGGTGTACTGGGGTGCAGAGGGCTCTGGTGAATTCATGTGCACTGGGGGATGCTTGGCGCAGCTGGGACCAACTTCCTGTGAGGGGATATGGCGGTCGGCTGAATGCACCACTCCAGTTGGTGTCTCGCTGCGTCCCACTGCCATGCAGAAGTGAGACGCTCCTGCTGACTGGGAGACACCTGGCTAAACCCTAAAAGTCTGACCCCAGCTTCCTCCCCCCTCTATTTCAGGTCCCTCTGTAATGTTTTGACACCAATAATTAGCCTCTGGTCTTTGCAGTGGGCAGTATGTGTCATGTGACCGATGGGGTCCTGTGAGCTTCAGGGCCGTCCGACCCAGTGCCCGCTGTAGCCTCTAAAAGCCTGTGAGATTCCTGAGGCATCATAACTGAGATGGAAACACCATGGACACCATAAATGAGGCCCCTGTGCTCCTGTCTCAGTGTGGGTGATGCTGTCATCAGTTGGGAGTGTGTAAGCTGAACTTTCGCATAATCGTCAGAGCGACCCCACAACGCCGCCGCCGCCAGGGCGACACGGCACATCCATGACGCTGCTGTTCCAAGCAAAGGTAAGTAATGAAGCAGCTTTTCGTCATGCCACATTTCTGCAGCTTGACATGGCTGACCTGAGCTTTAATTTATCAATCTGCCCCTTATCTCGAGGTGAGGCCCCTCCGCCCCCCTCAATGACTCCTGCTTCCTTAGGCCGGGCCCCTGTCCCACCCACTATCAAAAGCCCCTCTGTTGGCTGGGCTCCACCCTCCACGACGGCCACCCAGCATTATGAGAACCTGTCAGTGAAGCCGAACGGCACGGAAGAGCGCGTCACCCTGGTGCGTCCTGCCCGAGAAGCAGCCTTTGTCTGCTATCTCTGAAGCTTACCTGACATGACTTAACCTTGGGGTCAATAATATCTTTACAGGGCTTCTTGAAGCGGAGAGCCCGGCTGCTCTGAGGGAGCTTTGTGTGCGTGAAAGAGTCCCACGCCTCCCGCAGAATGGCCGCCAGGAAGGACAGACTGTGAGCATGTTCGTCAGGGTGCAGAAAAGAGACATATGAAGATACAATAGGATAGAGAGGCTGATTTATACCGTGATATATGTTTAGGGCCTGATAAAAGAGCAATTATACAGGATAGAGAGGCTGATGTTAGGTTGGATTTGAAGGACATTATTGATCCCAAAGGGAAATTCTTTATACCACAATCTGCGTTTTGGTGATGATTTATACCATGACCTGCGTTTTGGTGATGATTTATACCATGACCTGCGTTTTGGTGATGATTTATACCACGAGCTGCGTTTTGGTGATGATTCATACCATGGCCTACATTTGGTGATGATTTATACTACAGTCTGCGTTTTGGTGATGATTTATACCATGACCTGCGTTTTGGTGATGATTTATACCACGAGCTGCGTTTTGGTGATGATTCATACCATGGCCTACATTTGGTGATGATTTATACCACAAGTTGCGTTTTGGTGATGATTTATACCATGACCTGCGTTTTGGTGATGATTTATACCACGAGTTGCGTTTTGGTGATGATTCATACCATGGCCTACATTTGGTGATGATTTATACTACAGTCTGCATTTTGGTGATGATTTATACCATGACCTGTGTTTTGGTGTGATGACTTTCCACTGGCCCCTTATTAGCACTAAATGGTATTACTCTGATATAACTCATATATAGTAAAATCATCACTAAAACCAGGTCATGATATAAATCACCCCCAAAATATAGGTCATGGTATAAATCACCCCCAAAATATAGGTCATGGTATACTCACAACACACTTTATTGGCAGTATGTACGGACATACTAGAATTGTTTGTGGATAATACATACAGAGAAACACAACACCGTTTTACACATTTATGTCCGGTAGAGTGTTCTCTAGACTGCTGTCAAGTTCATGTAATATGAACAGGAAATTCCCACAATGAAACAGCCTCACACCCCCATTTTCCGTACAGAGAATGTCCGCCTTGCAGTGGTGCTGTCCAGTGGTCCTGCGGTGAGGATGGGAGGGGCTGTTAAATGGAAGGGGGGGGTTGGCCATAGATCAATTTGAAGAACGGATATGTGGGCCCATCGTACCTTTCACGGAAGGTCATGCTGAGATTAGAGCCTCACCGCTTACTGCGTATTTGTTCTGTTATTTTTCATATTTAACACACAGCTGCTTTCTAAGGAGTAATAGGTATTGCCAGAGACTGCCTTTATGGGTAAACACGCTTAAATCTTTTTAAAAAAATTGTACCTGTGTATCTTGCTCTTTCATAAAGATGTGGAATAATAATTGGTCAGATTTTTAACCAAATTTTTAATGTTGGCATATATTGCGAAGCCAACAGCAATAATGCTGTCAGACAGGTCCGCTGTGCTTTTATTTACTTCAATCCCGTTTGAAAGACTAAACAGGAAAATGTTTTTTTATTTCTGGTCGCCAAGTAACCCAGAAAGTTCACCGGATGGCTTCTGGCACGTTGGCGATCCTAGATGACTCCCTGTGCTTGTTTCCACTGAGAAGATATACAAATAAGACAGAAACAACAAAGACGATGTGCCAATTTGGGTGCAGCGTCTGTTTTTAAACAAGCCCTTGTTTATTTAGCGTGATTTGAATGCTATTCGACTCACATGTAAATTGAGCATTGTCCGACAGCGTCCCAAAGCGGTGGTGTGCTTTTTTGAGGCTACCTGTCTCTCTGTAAACATGCAGGTGCCACACAGAGCCGGGTACTATTTCTGAAATCCCTCCTGTCTGCTTGTTCATTTATACCCCCATCTGTGCTATTTTCTTATTTGGTTACCATGTGCAGTAACCATGACCTGTGAGTATTTGACTAACTTGGCAAACAGCTCTCCCAGTCACTTGTTTACCTCCAGTTGGAAACTCTACTTCCAACGGGGCCCTTGCCACTGGCCTGTGAAACCTGACGGACTGTTAATCACTACACCTGCCGAAGATGCTGAAAGCAGGAGATGAGCCTTCACTCAGAGCAGCACTTTTCTTATACTCGCTATTCTGACGTATCGGTCCAGAGCAGCTTTATATACCCGTTTTTGCAGCTGTATACTTTAATTCTGGAAAGTGAGTGCCCAGGGGCCGCATGGTAATGCAGTGGTTCGCACTGCCGCCTCACACCTCTGGGACTAGAGTTTCAGTCTCCCCCTGGCTCTCCATGTGTGAAGTTTCTATGTTCCCCCCATGTCATCCAGGGGTTTCCTCCAGTTTTCCCTCCACAGTCCAAAAACATGCAGAGGTGAATTGGAGTTACCCAGCTGTCCATTTGTGTGCCTGTGCCTTGTCCTGGATTATTCCCTGCCTTCTGGGATCTGCCCTGTAACTCTGAACTGAAGCAAGTGAAGCTTTAGCTGCCATTTGTACACGTATGAGAACAGGTAGATAGATAGAATTACTTTATTTATCCAGAAGGAAATTTAGGAACACTGACATGTGTTTTTTCACATATCCCATCTTGCTCAGCTTTGACACACACACACACACGCACGCATGCACACACACACACACACACACACAGACAAGTTTGTAATTATATCTTTATGGTCTCTCCATTGATTTCTATGGCTATAACCCTAATCCCAACAATGACACCCTTAACCCCCACCCAGCCCTAACCTTCACCATAAAGAACCAAACAAAATACAAGACTTTTGGCAATTTTAGTTTTTTGATTGCAGTCACAGATTTTTATAAAATTCAGTTCAGCCTTGTGGGGACCGAAAAAGTGGTCAAGTTCAAGATAACAGGTTTTTATCACATCATGGGGATATTAGGTCCGCACAGTGTAATATATACATGACCCAGACATGCATATGTGATGCTAGAGGTTAGATTGCAGGGTCAGACCATTTGTCTGGCATCCCTGGAGCATTTTTCATTGGATTAAGAACCTTGTTTAAACGCCCAATGGCATTGTGGCTACACTCTGGACACCCGTGTACTCTGCGTGTACCGAGGTCAGGCTGGATTAATCACGCCCCACACTATATATATCCCAAAAAATTCCATACATTGTTCATAATGCACGAACTTAAAACACAAAGGCATTTAAATTTAAATGTCAGGTTTTCTGGGCAGAGCCTGGGTCATCTCTGAGGCTCTGCACGTGTTCACAGGCGGCCTGCTGCTGATCCTCCTGTTGGCTGCCAGTAACACTGGATGGCAGGGAAAAGGGAGAATGGCAGTCTTCCCCCGAGCAGGGGAGCTGAACACTGTTGCCGCGGAGACCTTAAAATGAATCTTGCCGCGGGTGAGAATTTACCGGCTCGTCATTAACAGATACCCGAAAGAGCAGGATACCCAAAGACTTTATCTGCGCCTTATGCAGCTTCGGGGGCAGTTCCTTGGACCTTGGACCGCCTGGCAGCACAGGGAGGCTGGACAGACCCCCCCCCCCCCACCTTCTCACGCTGAGATCTGCGGATTACAGGGCACCCCTCCAGATGAAAGGGTTTTAGCAGGTAAACTCCTCCCTTTCAGGGAGCCGTAGCCCTCAGTGGTTTTGGGTTTCATGGAGTTGCTGTTGAAGTGAAAATGGGACTTCTCAGAGGCGGCTTTTGACAGAAAACACTGGTTTTTCCGTGAGAAAAACCGCGTACGTGAACATCAGAGGAGGTTCTCCACATATTAAATGCTGAACACCTGCCATGTTCTACAGACACTTTTCCCCCTGCAACAGGTCAAACACCGACCTCTGCAAAGAACAGCTGGACAGGCTCTGCTGTTAAATCTGGGTTTGAAGGAGGAAAATGGCCGGTCCCATTGCTTAGTTGCGTTTTCTTTTAATTAAAAAATCTATGAAAATGAATTTGCCCCCTGTCACTGACAAGCGTCTACCTGTGGGTGATGTAAACAACCGATTATAGTGCTGTGGCGCAACCATTTATTACTTTTGTGATTGCTATTTTGGAAATTGGTCTTTAGTTATTCATATGTGAAATTACTGAGTCAAGTTAATTTTCCCATTGCTATGTATTGGATCCCCGTATACTTCAGACAATCTCAGAGGATTAATACTATTTTCTATACGTATATATTTCTGTACATATAAGTAAAAAATTCAGTTTTCTTCATTTCTGAGGTCACAGTCGGCTCAGAACAGATCACAGGGATCCGGTATGAGTTACTGAGAATTCAGAGATGCATCCAACATTGCATTTACACTTCATGTATCTTTTAGTTGTAGATACAAGCAACATTTGAAGAAACGTGGGATTTCTTCCTATGGCCTTTTGGGGTTTAACCTCTATGTTACCCATGGACACAAACACCCTGGGTGTTTCATTACCAAAGCCTGGCCGGCGTCTCTTAACAAACGCGACTCTGCATTTCCTACTTCAGCTGGGACAGTTTCGGGATTTTACATCACAATTGTTCCCCTTGTGTTTATTTCAGGATCAAATTCTTTTTTTTTTTAATGCTCGGGGGGTCATGGCCACAGTCCTAAATATTTGGGCCGGGTTGAATGGAGGGTGTATTCTCCTGTGCGACCGCCCGCGGGCTTGTTTTGTCATGGATAGCGCGGATGTGTCCTTCCACAAAGTGGCACTGCCACGAAAATGTCACTGCGACATTGTGAAGGAGCCTCACCCCCACCAAATCCCCCCGGGGGCCTTTTTACTCAGTCCGTGTCTCTCTCACACCTGCCATTGTGTACCTGGGGGACAGAATCACACCCGAAACATCATCCCTATTTATTTTCCCATTGCTATTTAGGGTGAAAGTATGTGAACCCAACATCAGACCCGTCCGCCTGGCGAGAGGCTCTGTGTGGGACAGTATTCTTTGTATTATTCCAGCGACGAGTGCTGAACAAATCAAGTCTTGGCCAAAGGTGGAAAACAACAGACAAACCCATCACACAAATCACAGAAAACATTTCTGCTTCCATCCAAGATGAATTTGAATCCAAAAATTACACAGAAAGACCTTACCCAAACTGTTTGATGTGTTTTCGGATAAAGTCATATTTGTCTTTGGTAATGGTGAGCAGGTTCTAGCTGAGGTTAATCTCACAGCCAGCAGGATGTGTGCTGACATCTGTTAACTTTTCCGAAGTCACTTGTAGTTGTTTATTTATAAAGGGCTCCTACGAAAAGCCTCTGGGCTATTTCCACGACCGCTTTCTCTGTATTTAATGACGCAAAGACCAGCATGATAATGCAGGTGAAGGCTGGAGAGCCGCTGTCCCCTGGCTTTGGGTCTTCAGGTGGGGCCTCTTTCTCTCCACACTTTCAGGCAGTTGGACTCTTTCCCCAGCCGCCACTGCTGCCTTAGACGGGACACACCGGCCGTGCAGTGAGAGCTCACTAATCACCCAGATCAGTTGCAGTTAGTGGGGAAAAGATGCAGAGATCATCCTTATGACTTCTAACAAAATATCAGTCAACATTTTTTTCCAGACACAGATGGCCTTGGTTTTGTGTTGCTGATGGAAGTCAGCCCTTGGGAAAAAAATAGCTGTGGATCCCATGGTAGTGCATGGAAAGGCAACCTTAACTGTGCAGCCACAGCGCGCCAAAGGCGTAATGAGGCCTGTCGCTACAGGACGGACCCCTCCTATATGCTTATGGGCGCATGTGTGGGTGTTAAGCTGGGCCGTGCCCCGCTCTGAAACACATGTACTGTAATGCCCCTGAGCATGATAAAATGATGGAATGAATTATGTTCAACACCATTCCCCTTAATTCTTGCTGGATTCAAAATCCTTCTGTAAAAATGAATAAAGACTGGTGGTCATGATTTAGCAGCAACTGGTTTAAATTGTGTACCCTAATACAAGTGCACAAATTATTACCCATGGAGCTTGAGAGATGCTGGAAGGGCCACAAATACTGCCATTCTCAATGGAATGAAATAGTAAGATGAAATTATCTTGACCAACTATTGGAGGTAAGAAAAATTATCTGTCGCAGTAACTTTTTATTTGCGCTGAAGAATCATCTTCATGCATAAATCTTATTAGGAATCTGACTCAGCCGGGTGACCTGTGACTCCCTGTGTTTTTTGGTGTCAGACTAAATTGAGTCAGGTCTCTGACTCCTTGGTCTGTCGTACCTGACCAAATCAAATGAGTTCTCTGATTCCTTAGTCTGTGGGGTCCTACTAAATTGAATGAGATCTTTGACTCGTAATTCTGTGGTGTCCTACTAAATTGCCTGAGGTCTAAAACGCCTTAGTCTGTGGTGTCCAAACAAATCGGGTGAGGTCTCAGACTCCTTAGTCTGTGGTTCTGACCAAATCAAATAAAGTCTCGGACTCCTGAGTCACTGATATCAGAATAAATCAGGTGAGGTCTCAGACTCCTTGGCCTGGGCTATCAGATCAAATCAGGTGAGGTCTTAGACTCCTCGGTCTGTAGTGCCAAACTTAATCAGCGTGGGGTCACAGATTCCTTGATGTGTCAGGTCAGATTCTATGATGGAGAAACTTCCAGAGAATTAAGCAGCACCCCAGCCTCATTTGGGTGCTGGGAAATCATTCAAATCTGCAATAAATAGCAAGTAAGGCATGGAAATGGGAATATGTAAACAGAAGGAAAGTTTTTACAGTGTATTTGAATAATGTGGTTCTGCCATAAAAGCTAATGGTGGACCTGACCTCAATTACAGACTCTTTATCAACAATCAACCCAGAAAGAAAAACAGAAAAAAGTGCCTGTCCCTTTTTGAGTCTCCTGCCGACATTCTACTCTGGCTTTAAGCACAGCAGTTACTGCAGCATGATCTCCCTGTCTATCGGACCAAATGATTCAGAAAGAGAAAAAAGAGATAAGTGATTAATAAGTATTAGTATTGTCCATTCAAAGCTGAGCGTACCAGTTAGGGCATTCCTGAGGGTGAGATCTGATTAGCCACGTGTGTGAATGATGCAGGCTGTCTCTTGTCAGCCTCCATTAGGCAGGACAGCAGGTCCACCTTGCATGTCTGTGTGGTCATATTAATCTCGATGAGTAAGCAGGAGCAGGTGTGGATCCCTGCCCCCCCTTAATCACGTGGCAACAGAGGAGCAGCACCTGGATATGGCCATGACATCTGCCTCCACTGACCTCCCCCACCCCCCCGTGTTGTTGTTTTGCCCTCCCCGAATGCTCTCTCCAGCGCTCGTGGGCCTGCCTGAGGAAAGAAGCCCCGCTGCCTCACCTGCCTGTCACCCCAACCCACCCCCCCATCCCTGGGGTGCAGGGTGAAAAATGATGGTGAGCAGCACCAGGTGAGAGAAATAACCCCCCGCACTCCCATCCCCTCATCACAAGGGTAGCTGGCGACCCACAAGCAGTTCTAATCAAGCTTCTTTGAACTTGTACATTTCTGGAAACTGCATATGTACATTTCTAGTAAAGTTTGTAATGCAGGGAAGTTAAACAAACCGTCCCTGACAGCGGTCACTTTCACATAACCGTCCCTGACAGTGGTCATTTTCACATAACCGTCCCTGACAGCGGTCATTTTCACATAACCATCCCTGACAGTGGTCACTTTCACATAACCGTCCCTGACAGTGGTCATTTTCACATAACCATCCCTTACATCGGTCATTGCCACATAACCGTCCCTGACAGTGGTCATTCTCACATAACCGTCCCTGACAGCGGTCATTTTCACATAACCATCCCTGACAGCGGTCATTTTCACATAACCGTGCCTTACATCGGTCATTGCCACATAACCGTCCCTGACAGCGGTCATTTTCACATAACCGTCCCTGACAGTGGTCATTGTCACGTAACTGTGCCTTACTGTGGTCATTTTCCATCTGGTCTCCCCTTGCTTAATGTGATCACTATTTTGGCCTCAAAACACTGTTTTAGTGACTTTTCTATACGAAAATCCTGCTCGACTTGGTGTGAGATGGGTGCTGTTTACATTTCAGCCAAGGCAGTGCAGTTGCCTCCCCACTGGCTGAATAGCTGTCATCTTTCTAATGGTTTCTTTATTTTTCGGGAAAAGCTTCTCACCGGGGGAGGGAAACTTCCGGTTCAGGGAAACATTAGCTGACTCTGCGTGGCCCTTGCAGCTCCCCCCGGTATGCTGCCACATCTTCAGGGACCCTCGCAGCCCTTTCTTCTGGCTTACGTTCCTGCATTTTTCATGTGCCAGAGTCACAGGCCTAATTCCTCCTCTGAGTTGACTTTTCATTTGCTAAAAGATTGATTTTTTTCATTTTGCACTGTGAGTGAGACTCCCCCTCCCCCCCACCTTCCCACGCTGTTTATTTTCTCTTCTCTTCTTGACGGACGTGCTCCCCACTAAGGTAAATATTTATGAAAATAACGCAGTCAAGCCCCGTTGCATTTATTTTCTGTGTCACATAAATGCAATATTTGTTGCCGTTGAAAAAAAGAACTTAGGAAGCAGAGGATTAGTTGAAGAAATGTTTGTTACTTGTCTTGCCCTATAACTTTGTCAGCCTCTAATGTGGTCCAACCTCTGCACATCCACACTTTGACGGCCACTTGATGGACCTTCAGCTGTCCTGGCTTCCATTATGAAAATGTGGGGGGAAAAAAACACTTTTGGGCCAAATAAAGACTCTTTTGGCACTCACAGGCTGAATAAAGCATTTTTCCCCTCTGTGATTCTGTCCCCTCGTGGTCCAGCGACCACTCAGTGGCATGTCACACATTACTGAATTTTAGATTTTCGACCTCCAGGAATTGTGGCTGTGGACAGCGAGATTGGGGCTGGGCTGCACTCCCCATCTTGAGAAAACCGCAGTGAAAACTGCGCACAGACAGGATAAAACATCGCACTTGTGAAGGATGACTCTGCGTCTAAAGAACAGAAACAAGCGTTTGGAGGGAAGCTATCTGCTGAACTGTAGATAATCAGGAACAGCTTCCAGTACTGAAATCTAAGCTGTGCGAGCAATTTTCTTTGTTTCTTTTTAAGGCCCTGCTGATTGTTCCAGAAACAAGAAGATGGAAAATTGTGAGAGTAAACATGTTAATATCACAGAAGTCATGACTGCGCCTGAAGAAAGAGCAGCAAATGGCATGTGACCACCTCCATTACAGGGTCTGAGTTTGCAGAAATGAGACATAGAGTGACAGACACACAAGAACACCAACACAATAAATACAAATCTGCCAGTTCATACACAGCATCGTTTCTCTGTCATTGATTCAGATCTTTGGATCTCGGCTGGAGCCTGGGGTCTTCAGGGGCTGGGGGGCTCAGCATGAGTTTGGGGTCAGGAGCGGATTGTGTGCAAATCCCCTGTGCTCCTCACCATGTGCTTGTGAAAAGGAACATCTTATGTCAGGGATCAAAGATACGTCCATGGAAAACTGATCCAATTCCAAATAAAGAGGTGGGGTGGATGGGGGGGGCAGAGGGTATAATGGTGCCCAGTTATAATTCGATTATGTTGTAGAGGCTGGCGTGTGTGATTTGGCCTCAACACCATGCTGTGGGGTTGAAGTTAGGGTATGGTTTAGAGCCAGACTTAAGGCCTTCAGAGTCAGTTATACATGTTCCCAGGCTGCATAGTTTCACTTCCCATGATTCCAGGTTCCAGGTCAGTGCAGATAAACTGCTGCTCAGTAATATTCCTGCATCTTGTCGTCTAATGTTTCCCATTGCTTAGAAAATGGAGTTTCTGATGGTGTTTGTATGGCACTGGTTTTAGTTTCTGTTGCCAATCTATCCATCTTCCAGCTGCTTGTCCTGGTCAGGCTTGTGGGGGGCAGGGCCTAGGACAGTCTGGGACGCACTCTGGATGGGACCCCAGTCCACTGGGGTGATACCAAATACAACACAGACACAAATACCGTCATGCACACACCGACTACAACATACACACATAAATCCACAAAATAGCTCAAATGATCTCACAGCAGAGGCCAGGCACCGGGGTCGGTAGGGCGCTGTAAGCGCAGCCAACAACCCCACAGTGGTGCCACAAATTCATCAAGTTTACCTTACTCAGTTCACATTGTGCACGGGAACACTGAAGCGTCGCAAACAAAAACACACGCTCACTAAATTATAACCCCACAGAGCCATTTATTTAAAAAAAAAAGCCTGGAGTCACTAGTGTGGAGATTTAGAGCTCAAAGGGACACTCTCATCTGTGGAATTACGAAGGCATTGAAAGAGTTAAAGAGGACAAACACTCTTGTGATGATGAGGGCATGTCCTCAGCATACGGACACGTCTTAAACAGAGACGGCACAGACTAGTCGACTAGTCAACTACTGATCTGCGATGACGCTCTAAGCCTTATGTGAACTATTTGTTGATCACGTGGCGATAACACTAACGACAGGGACATCTCAGAGAATACCATTTACGCAGAAAACAGAAGTAGTGGAGCATAAGTTGAGCAGATGGAATTATTTTTGTGTTTCAATTACATTTATCGCATTGAAGAATACTTTTTAACTTGCACCTCCTTATGTTTCTGCCTCAGAAAATTCAATTCATAACCGATATACTTTCATCTAATATCGCTGTTGCCGGCGGTGAAACTCGCCAGTGCTTATTAGCAGAATAACTTTAAGCATACGTCCTTTTTTTATTCTGTGGAAAAGGAGAGATCCATCTGCTGGCCTGATTTAATAAGATTTAATAATGAATTATAAACATGTCATTAATTGTATAAATAAAATATAAATAAAAGGTTGAATCCTGTTTAGACCGTAATGGATTCGCCCAATACCTAACAAATAAAACAAAACGACTTGCTTATCACCCATTGCTTTGGGGTAGTGGTGAAGTTTTGCATTAAATTACGTGCTTATTTAGCATAAATCACAGTTCCTGCTGTGCGATGCGAAAGCAAAGCACAAAAGTGGCCAGAAGGTACAAAAGTTTCAGGTCGAAACAGCCCAGGGACTCGGAACCGGAAAACAGGTTCCGGAGCTTTGGTGGGAAAGCAACTTATGACAGCAAGGAGCAGGCTAACAGGCTGGATCTTGCATGAATTTTGTTATACCAACATTTCAGCTTATCTTCTTTCCAATTTAAATGGAAATAATAACATTCAAGTGTTAATGATGTCATCCACAATTATCCGACTTGACTTTCATAACATCTGTCGACTTTAAAATATCTTAAGTTATGAGTGGAGTGATGACGACGCACTGTGTTCATCAGGATCAGGGCCCAGTGTGGTGTGGCGCTCATTGTTAGTCTCTAGCTGCATCCAGCCGCTGTTTTCCGTGTGTGAGTGTGTCTGCATCATTCCTACATGTGTCTGGTTTGGAAGTTTATTTTGTAGATCGTGTCACATGATGCACATTCACACATGATTCAACTGATAACTACTGTGGCATAAAGATGGCCCAGACTTTCTCAAGGTGCATCCATTTTTATCTGTATTATTTTATTTAATGTACGTGGTATGCGGGCCCCCCCCCCCCCCATCTGTCTCCTGAAAGTGAAACTTCATAGACAGGCAGTGAACAAACAGTAATGAGATATCTGAGAAATCGCTCACTCCATCATGTCCGAACCCAGACTGAAATTCCCAGTACCTGAAGGTGCAATTTGAGGGGGGAGGGTGTGTGTGTGACAGACTTACCCCTGATTTATCCCCTGCTGGGGAGCCTCCGTGGGCTGGCGCTGACCCACACGGACCCTCGCACGTTCCCCTCCGCAGCCCTAGGGGGATGTCAGGTTTCAGCCACTGGGAACATGGCAGGAACAGGGAGCGGAGTGTCCTCCAATCACGCTGCTTGGTGCAGAGCTCTGGTACTGTGGTTCAGGACCTTCACAGGACAACCAAGGTCAGTCCTGCAAGGTCGAAAACTCGGGGAAACTTTGGCTACAGGCAGGCACACTAATGGGCCATCTGCTGGGGCAGTGTGTGTGTCTGAGTGTGTATGTAGCCATGTGGTGTGTGTGTGTGTGTGTGTGAGCGTATGTGTAGACATGTGATCTCAGCGTGTGCGTGTAGCCATATGGTGTGTGTGAACATATGTGTAGACATGTGATCTGAGTGTATGTGTGTGTGTAGATGTGGCCTGAGCGTGTGCATGTGGCCATGTGGTGTGTGTGACTTTTGCTTATTGGCTGCTTACTTGTCAGACACACCTTCCACAGCTTCCTACAGCTTTGTATCTATTTATACAGCTGCACGTTTACTTAGGGTGTTAAGGTGAAAGATCTCCCCCCAGAAGCACGTTAAACTTTAAGAAACTCTAAGGACGAGTCTTTCGGTACCATTGCTGAACTTATTCTTACACGCCTCCAGTAAATCACGTGTCCTTTTAGAAGTCAAGCGATGTCAGTGCTATCTCACAGGGCTCAGGTGACAGGCAATGTCATTAGCCTCCCTCGGGACCCAGCCGGCGAAACAGGACGTCACTAACATACGAGCCCTGCCTCTATTCACTCGCTACAACCAGGCCAGCAGCATGGGCGGGGCCTGGCCCAGTACTTTACCACTGTACTTGGTGACCCTAGAGCAGGCTGGTGTCCCCAAGCACCAGTATACAGGCCCCAAGTCCTTGGAGCTCTGCTAGGTTCTAATATGCAAAGTCCAGGACTACAGTTGTGATTCAGCCCTGGCTTCTTGGGCTCCCACACATGGGTGTCCAGCCTTAGGATGGACATCCCAGCGGCGCAGCCACATTAAAGGGCCGCTCTGTTATTTCAGGTATCGCTCGGCTAGACTCATCAATTATCTGCCCCGTCCAGAACGTCTGCACTCCTCCACTGTTTGTTTTAAAGAGGAATGTTCAAATCCAGGTCCTGGACACAAGGTCCAGCGTGGGTGGTTCGGCTTGTGAAGGACCGGGCCAGACTGTGGCCCTGACTGGACCTAACAGGGCTGGTGGCTCGCAGAGCGGAATGGCAATAGCAGACAATCAGACTGGCTTCCACGTTTCGAAAACGTCTTAGCAGACATACGGCGTAATGTGAAAGCTATTCGCCCACGCGAAGTGGCTGGGCCAGTTACAGGGACCATTCCTCATGGCTTCCACAGCTATTAAAGAGGGGAGGAGTTATTTTCTTTTCATTATTCGCTTCCTCTCGGGGACGCTGTCGCTGGATCCGTCCACGGCGGCATTCTTCTCCACGTGGGATCTCTCCCTACAGATGGCTGCCGCTTACCCGGCAACGAATCGGGAAATATTATAGGAAAGGAGCAATAAATCATCGTGGTCTGTGCGTGGCATGTTGGCACCTCCTGTCTCAGGGCCCCCTGGCTAATTTCAGCCCCCCCCCCCCCTCCATCACCGTAACAGGGGTAGGGACTCATGAGTGTGTGAGTAATTGTGTGTGTGCGTGTGTGTGATCTTAACCGTGGAGCGAATGAGAAGGGAAAACAGGAACAGCATGGAGGAATGAAGGCCATCCAGGGAGGGGGCAGAGGGAGCAGCAGCGTGAATAATTTATCCCGAAACTCTATCACACACTCGTATCGGTTTCCATCATAAAAGCTGGCGACGGCGACGGGAAAGACATCACCCTCTTCGGCGAGCCCGAGAGCGAGGCGGCCCGGCCCAGCTCGGCGGGGCAGGGCGCAGTAAATCTGCCAGAGGGTAGTAGGAATGACACCGTGCAGCCACGCCAGTGTGTCACCTCAGACTGTACGCACATGGGGGGGCAAGGGCAGGAGTGGGGGTGCGG
>JAODLD010000038.1:19921494-19934149 GCA_026781065.1 Mormyrops boulengeri
CCCCCCCCCCCCCCCCCCCCCCCCCCCCCCCCCCCCCCCCCCCCCCCCCCCCCCCCCCCCCACCAGGAACTTCTTCCAAGGAGAGTAAAAAAAAGACTGTCGGAGCGGACAGGAGATGTGTCCCTCAGACGACTGTCCTCCCGAGGCGATGAGCGGGAGCCAATTTCCTCAGACTTATGAAAAGGGCCAGCACCATCCTCCTCCTGACTGCCCAGCTCGACGTCTCGTCCCTGAGGAAACAGGGAAATGGGGTAAAGCTCACATGGTCACATCATACACAGACCTCCTGAAAAGTGTCACTTTGGCAACAAACACAAGCAACTGGGGACATGTAACCCACACAACGCACTAGGGCTTCACCATAAGGTCATGCTTGGGATCTGGTCTGAAGAAAAGACAGTTCAGCAAACTTTTAATTATTGTTAATAATAAAGAGCAGCGCAAACACAATTTTCTGCGGCATCGATCCATGAGTCTGTGTGTCTTCTGGTCCAACTCAGATTCTACTAGGGGTTAGAGTCTGTCTCTTTTAGGTTTGAAGACAAAGAGCTAATGAACTTTCCATTCATTTCTATGGGAGAAACTCTAATCCCAACAATGACAATCTCAACCCCACACCCAGCCCTATCCTTAACCATGAGTAACCAAATAAATTACAAGACCATTACCATTACCATTTTTAGTTTTTTTTTCGATTGCAGTGACACATTTTCATAAAATAGACTTTCCCCTTGTGGGGACCGAAAAAATGGTCCCCACAGCATCTAAATAACAGGTTTCTATCACATGGTGGGGACCCACACACACACACACACACACACACACACACACACACACACACATAGACTGCTTACTGGCATTCTGCCTAAAGGCTGAAGATCACAGAGACCCAGAAGCAGGATAGCAGGCCCTGATTATTCAGTGGGTTTGTGATTTGTTCATTCAGCTCAGAAACCTAAACAAGTTTTATTGGCTTGTGCTGTATAAATGAGTAAATGCAAAACTGATTTCTGCAAAGTAACAGAAATAGCTTTGTTGAAAACACATTCTTTACTGATTCCTCCTGTAGTTACAATTCAAAACATGTGGAAACACGGAGAATCCTGTAACAGTTCAGTAAACAGTTAACCTGTACTTATAGACAGATGTATACCCTTTCAATACATATAAACATCTAGCCCAAAACATAATAACTCAGTATTCACAGACAGACCACTGCAACTCCTTGAATACAAATAAACCATACAAATACACAAAACAATTCAGCACAGATACAATCCACAAATCCCCTAAACAATTATATTCAAGTAGACTGATGTATGACAATTCAGTAGGAATAAACATGATCCAGTAATGATTTGGGACTTACAGGCAGAGCAAAGCATTTCAGTAAATATGTGACACTCCAGTAAATATAGACAGATCATGCCATTTCAGTAAATATGGACAGGCTGTAAAATTTTAGTAGATATGGACAAATTGTAGTATTTCAGTAAATATAAACAGACCATGGCACTTCATTAAATATGGACAGACTATGGCATTTGAGTAAATATGGATGGGCAGTGATGTTTCAGTAAATATGGACAGACTGGCATTTTAGTAAACATGGGCAAACTGTCATTTGTGTGAATATGGATGGGCAGCAACAGACCATTTCATTTCAGTAAATATGGACAGACAGTAGCATTTGAGTAAATGGATGGGGAGTGACATTTCAGTACACTGAGATAGAAATGGTAGTTAGAGAGGAAGCTTACCTGATGTAGTTTGGGAGCAGGTAAAGGCCGACCTCTAATATTCAAATATGATTACTGTTGGCAGGGGAGCAGTTTCCCTGCAGCTAGAAAAATAGAATGTGTGGCTCAATAAATTCAGTCATTTTTGAGTTTGTAAGACAGGAGAGCTCTTTACTGTAAATCAGAAAATGGCCTTTACAATCACAATTGAGCACTTAGAGCCGACTGTACGTAATACATTTCCTGACAGGATTCACATGCAGCACGTGTGTTATTTATTAAGCGTGTGCAAACTATGCTCAGCACCTCACCCAGCAAGGTGATAAACATAAGCACTGTGTTGTTTGGCAAGGAGTCAAACACAAACATGCCTACAAAACACGAGAAACCGCTCATTAAAATGGCATCTAAATGAACGTGAACCTGCGATTTCATCAGGAAAAGGACAGGAAACCTTCCAGTCTTTAACTTCGATGACTGACACGCTGCACTTTGTGTCAACCCTGGAGAGGAGGGCATCTCACGTTTCTACGGCTGAGCATGTTTTTTAATCTCGCTTCACAAAGAAGTGGAAAACTCATAAAAACACAGAGAGAGAGCGAGGTGATGTAATTTACGTTTAACGTTGGTGAGTGGCCACCCCGTGATTTACAGAGCAGAATGAGAAGACATGACAAAGACTAATTGCCTTCATTAATCACGTTTTTGAGTGCATTCAGCGGTAAACTAATTGAAATCCTCTTACCTGTCAGCTTGCCAGGCACAGAGCCTGTGTAGGAGTTGTGGGGGGGTTGGGGGGCGGCAGACAGGAAATGATGCTTAAACTACAAATAAACCAGGTCTTTGTCTAGACAAATCTCTTTTCAAATCGTAATGCTCTCTGAAATGTGTTAATGTCATGGGGAGTCTTTCAGCCAACCTACAAGGCACCACGTACAGTCCTGGCTGATGGAGAAGGGCCCTTTCCGGGGTAAAATGCCAAATTGAATTACCCAGGCTAACAGCTGCCACTGCAGGACGAGCCAGTGGAGCTGCAGACAAGCGCGGCTGTGTGACACCAAGGGACATTAATGCGATGGGCGCCTCTCCGGGAGATCGAAAGCGGGGGGGGGGGGGTGCTCTGGAGACAGACTGGAGCATCGCTCTACCTTTCCATGACTGACTCTCGGTGCAGCGTAACTGCACCGCAGCAGAAGCGTAACCGGATGCCTGACAGTCAGGGTTCGCTTCTCTTGGTGTGAAGTTTGAAGTTTTGAGTTGATGTCAAAACCGAATGAGGCTATAAGCTGAGATCTTCTGGAGGGTCAGCAGCGTAGGCACTGGTGGAGGGGGGTTGTCATGAGTCACACACTAGGGTCATCTGCTGTAGTGAACTACCTAAAACTGTTATTCCTCATGACCTGGACCCAGAAGATATGAACGGGACTACACCGATCACCAGTAAGGTACTCAGCTAGTTGCAGCTGGTATGAACTGACCCGAATGACTCGCCACTTTTACAGGAGGCCATTACTACCAAAAACTATGCCAAGCTACCAGAGCAGTTCAGGTGTCCAAACACCCACCTGACATAAGTCCACAGCTGCTAAGTAAACCAGGAAGTATGAGCAGGCGAGTGGGTGACGTTAGCCGCTAACCTGCAGGTGGGTCTCTGAAGCTCTCTCAGCAGGTGTCTAGGCTGCTAAAACCAAAAGAGTGGCAAGGTCACATTTACGCTAACCTCGCTGGATTACAGAATCTTCCAGAAAGAACCTCAGCAAGAAGGACAATTGGTGTGCTCCATACATTCCCGCCCCTGAAAACAGGAGTGTACCAACATAAATAAAAAAGGAGGAGTAATTTGTGTAATTTTTTTCCTCCATAATAGCACAGTCCACACCCCTAAGTCCTCACAGGCATTCAGCGGATTCGAGGAACAAATTCAAAAGTGATTGTCGTGTGAATGGGTGCACGGCAACAGAGAGGGCAGCTCATGTTACGGCTTATAAACAGGCCGGGAGAGGTGGGCCGGCCCGGTTGCCATGGCGCCATAGCCCGGGTACAGAGTCACCGATTAACTAACAGCCAGTGTTCACCGTCTCACCTTTTCCATGAATTGAAAAGGTCCTGGGGGTGGGGGGGGAGACATATTTTTGGAGCTGAAAATGTAATTTAAGGTTGAGGAATGATTTTTTTTATTTGCGTGAATATTATCTGCCGATCTAGGCGCGCTAGCTGCTTCCTGAACACCACTTGTCATTTATATACGTACAGTGTGGCGGGGGCCTGTACAGCCAGGCTCTGAATTTAGATGTTATCGCTCTCAGATCCTATTGAGTTACAAGTATTTTTTAATATCATATGCAGGAAGACACGGAGATTATAACAAAGGGCCTTTCATGCTGAGGAATGACGCGACACTTCATTTTAATTAGAAAACATGCGGCTCCATGCACGGAGAGCAGCGTCTGGTGCAGAGGGGGTCCGGCACGCGTGTGGCTGACAAGCCCAGCCGTCTCTAGGAGGCCACACAGTCGCACTGGTGAGGTGGTTACGCTGGAGCCAGGAGGTATTTTGTAGTCATTAGTGTTTCATCTGGGATTTGTCCGGGATGAGCACTGTCAGTCAGTGGGGATCAGCAGGGGCCCTGACCTGTGTGGTGCATTTGCTGCACGGCATGATTTGTCCTCCCGGGTGCAGGTGCAGGGGCACCGGCGCTCTGACGCACGCAAACAGATCTAACAGCAGGACCGTTCAGTTCAGGGGTGAAGTGCTGTTTTCATCTGCAGTGCGTGGCAGTACAGGACAGGAGAACACACACACACACATACACAAGCCCATGTTTGTATTCATATCTTTATGGGGACTCTCCATTCATTTCTATGGGAATCCTAATCACAATTATGACAACTTTAACACCTACCCAGCCCTAAAATTAACTATAAGTAATGGAACAAAATACAAGACTTTTCGTATTTTTAGTTTTTTGATTTCATTCATGGATTTTATAAAATTGAGGTTATCCTTGTGGGACTGAAAAAATGTCCCCACAAAGTAATAATTACAAACACACACACATACACACACACACACACACACACACATACATTTGTATTCATATCTCAGTGGGGACTTTCCATTCATTTTATGGGGAAAACCCTAATCCCTAACTATGACAACTTTAACCCCTACCCAGCCCAAACCTTAACCGTAAATAACAGAACAAAATATAATACTTTTGGCAATTTTTGTTTCTTTATGACAGTCAAAATTTTTTACAGGTTTTTGTCCTGGAATATATATATATACACACACACACAAAGTGGGAGAGTGGCTGGCCTCTATCAGTAGCACAACCTGACGCACCAAGTGGTTCCCTATTTGGGAATCCAATTTGGCTGAGGGGAACTGGGAAATTTTAAATTCCTGTTTTAATCAGTACTTTTTCCAGTTGTTTGGGTGGGCAGACTCTCTGATTGACAGGACGTGCAGGGTCACTGCATGGCTCTGGTATGAATTATTGATCAAGGGTAAGAGACGGACGCCCACGTGCCTGCCAGCACAGTTACAGCTGCTCGGGAACCAGCCAGAGTACAGTGACACTGAACGGCACCTTTGCTGTGTGTCCGCAGCCACGTGCAACAAATATTGGCGTTTTTTTCTGACGACTTCACATGTTCATCGATCGACATGATTAAGAAGCGGAGTAAATAATTCAAGCGTGGACAGGGGCAGCACTCAGGTTTCCTGGAGTCCATCGTAAGACTTCCGGAAGATCCCATGGCTCTAAGGTTACCTTAGCATGAATTATTCCCCTCCGGACGGGACGGGCACTAATAAAAACGGCCCCTGCGAGTGACATCGAGGGGGACGCCTCTCCTTGTGACCCCGAGGTGACTTTCCTCCTCTCCATCCTACGTCGTGGCGTGGGGAGGGGGGCAGAGAATAGCATACTGTATGCAGAGAGTTGGGGAGGGGTGGCTGGTTTCCTGTTCCTGTCTGTGAGCAGGTACACAAAGCCGCCCTTCAGGGGAGCACTGGCGGGGAGGGGGGGCTGAGATGAAAAGAAGCCGCTGATGGTTAACAGATCTGTCCCCCAAGACTGGCTCTCCTCAGAACCCAGCGTTTGTTTACACTCCCCCCAGACTTTTTAGCATTTTCGGGACTTGGCCCCCGTCCGCGCTGCTGATTGCCATATTCCCAGGGAAGAAATGTCACTTAGCACGTCGCTGCCCTCATCCGCCCGCTAAACCTCCTGTAATCCCCCTGCGGAGTGAAGTCACCACGGACATGTATCCATATGTCAGAACGAGGAAGAGAAGGAGCGTAACGCAGCTGAGGAGGAGACGCACGTTCACGGGTGGGGAAGTTATTTATGGTGCCATTCATACACAGAGCATGAGGGAGTTTCAACAGACTGCTGAGACGTCATGTTGGTTTTGTCTTTGTTTTTATTTAGTTTCAGGTGATTAAATTGTTGTCAGCCAGTACATGTGAGAGCCCTGTGCTGTCAGCCTGTTCCGCCACTGAGATCACAGGCATCATCCGGGGAATCATCTGTGAGTTTGACGCCTTTGATGTGATAGGTCGGTCCTTGCAGCGCCGGTCCCTCAGAGACACCTGGTGTCACTGGAGCATCATCTGGACAGTGCAACCCGCATCATCACCTTCTGGGGCTCATACACCAACTAAACATCACGTCTAAGCATATTTCAGCATTCAGAATCTCAAGTGGGTCGGCATGCTTTCATTCACAGATTCAGACTAAGAGCAGGAAAATGATGGGGGTAAATGGAAGACAGGCAGATACAGAGGTCAGACAAATGCAGAAGACAGACGAATACAGAGGAGAGGCGAATGCAGAGGATAGATGAATACAGAAGACAGGTGGATAGAGGGCAGATGAATGCAGAAGATAGATGAATAGAGAAGCCAGACAAATGCAGAGGACAGGTTAATGTAGAAGAGAGATGAATACTGCAGACAGACAAATGCAAAAGACAAATATAGAGGACAGATGGATACTGATGACAGATGAATGCAGAGGACATACAAATGCAGAAGGATGATGAATACGGAGGACAGACTGATACAAAGGACGGACGGATATAGAGGACAGAGAGATACAGAGGACAGATAAACACAGGAGACAGGCAGATACAGAGGGCAATAATCTGAAGGAGAAGCCTGTCATCCTGATTTAAATCTGAAACAGTCTCTCCATTTAAGCTAAACTGTGGTCAATTTTTGAAGTTGAAAGAGGGTACCAGTAGTGGACAGAAGGTCCAGAGAAGCAGCAAGAGCTAGTTGTACAGGTTGTAGAAGCACAGTTACGGTGTGGTCCAGGTGGGACGAAGGTCCTTCATGAGCTCACGTGGCACGTGCGAAGAGGCGCTGCTCTCCACCGAAAGCCTCCTCTCAGCCGTGGTGGACCTGGCAAGCAGGAGATGGAGAAGCAAAGTCTGGGTGGTAATGGGAAAGTAACTTTACAAAAAAGTTGGACCCTGGACTGTTTTCACTGCAGATGAAAACAGTACAGAGCAGAGCTATTGAGGCAAACGGCACTCTGGCACGTAGAATGAAAAATATGGACCAGTGTGTAAAATCAGGCCAGACCGGATGCAGCTCTGTTTGACTAACCGGACGACATAGTTCAAGTTTAAACTCTCTGAGAGGTTCACGCCTCTGCCAGTGGAGGCTGAGATTGGACCACATCCGAGCCATAATGGGAGAAAGTCGGACCAATTAACACCATACAGGGAGGTCCGGCACGAGGGCGGCAGCCAAATTAAGTCCCGGGGGAGGCAGGAGCCCCAATCGCCTGGCAGAGGAAGCACTGGTCATGGGTTTGCGGCCCGCCAAAGGCAAAGCCAGCCAGCCGAGCACTGATGGAGGGCCCTCTGCGTGTGACGCAGTGTACAGGCGGCGACTATGTGCCAGCGAGGGCCAGCCATGTCTGACCGCCGCATTCAGTTGACAGGACTGCTGACTTGTGCAATTCCATCCAATCAGAGAGCCAGCCATTGATTTTAAAATGATACCATGCGTATCGGATTACGGTACGGTTGTGCGGCGAAAAATTGCATTTGATCAAAATCGATAAACGATAGTCAGCAGAAGATTATGTGACATCAGAGCTTTGACCACAGGTGTCGACTCCATGACGGTTAAACTGGCAGATTTCGACGGCACTTTGCCCACATTCCCTTTGTCCCATGACCTCTCTGTGACATCACACTCGAAGAGGTGACACCACATTCTTTTCTGGATTAATGAGGGTGCCCCTCAAGTCTTGGACAACCCCCCTACCTCCCACCTCATCTCGCACCCGCCGAGCCAGCTATCCCACTCCCCCAAATGTTTTTATTTTGTTTTGCCTTTACTTGTAGCTAGTTAAGAGCATCATGGGAAAAAAAACAGAAGACTCCGCCCGAAAGGGTCTGTCAGCTTGAGTAATCATCAGTTTGAGTGTGTTTTTATTTCCTGAAGTTAAGCAGCATTAATAAAAGCACAGAGTCATAAAGCGGCAAAAAGCCCCCTGCGCCTAGCTTTTATGATGTTGCTGTTGGACCTGTCTGTGTGCGTACCATAGAGAATGGAGCAGGAATCCATTTTAAAGGCCCCCTCCCTGGACCACAGTCGCAGAAATGAACTCCCCCGGCGCGAGACACATTAGCTCCCGTGTCTGGGGGACCCCGCGGCTAATAATAGCCCCCCAGTCGTAAAGAGGGTCCAGTGGATCAGATTCTTTCGTTTGATATGTGTGAAATACAATATTTTTTTCGGCTCTGATGCTGTGTTACTGGCCCTCTATGTAAATCTGCGTGAAATGGCAGTCTGGCCTGCAGTGTAAATCATCACGCGGCCGTTTATGATGGCTGCTCGGTTCTGCTGTGACGTTATGCTTTTTTGGTGATGGGGGGGGGTCAGTGAATCAGTGAATGAGTCAGTGTTTCAGGTAAAATGTGCTCACTGATTAGAATGTAACTGTGCAGCTAAATTTGGTTAGGCAGTGTCAGCCTTTCAAGATACATCATTAATAATGTTAAAATCAACCATTTATTTTGATTTGATATTGTCTTGCTGGGGTTCTCACTCATATTTAGTTTGTTTCAGTATCTTAGATTCATTTGTATGCTCCTGATTTGAAAGTGCATCGTGAATCATAGCATAGTGAATTAAAACAGAAGCAAATGGAACAGGCTTCGCATCTGAAGGCGCACTGGAGCAAAGCAGTGTATGGTGCAGAAGATCCAGTGCTGTGACATCCTCTATCACGCTAAGCACCTGATTAAACCTGATCACTTCCAAACAGATATTACAGCTTACGCAACCTCAGTGTGTGTGTTTGTGTGTGTGTGTGTGTGTATGCGGTTCCCATTAACGTTTGGTCCCCACAATTTTACAAAAACCTGTTAATTTGCTCATGTGGGCACATTTTTTTTGGTCCCCACGAGGGCAAACTCAATTTTGTGGATGCAGTCAAAAAAAATAAAATAACCAAAAGTGTTGAATTTCGTTTGGTTACTTCTGTTAGGGCTAGGTGGGGGTTAAGGTTATCATAACTGGGATTAAGGTTAAGCCCTTGGAAAGAATAGAGAGTCCCCACAAAGATATACTGTAGATACCTAATCTGTGTGTGAGTGTATGTGTGTTTTCCTCTTAGTATGAATAGAGGAAGAGCACATGACTGAGTAAAGCCCCACCCCCAGGGACTCAGGGTTTCAGACAGTACCTTCTGTCTTTCAGCTCTCCGGAAGTGGGCAAAGCTTAATGTAAGGTCATTGTGCCGTTACATTCCTAGGAAAACTGCGCGGAACACCGTCCCATCCGCTTGCCTGTCCTGGAGGGGCCATCTGAAAACATAATTGATTCCGATATTAAAGGGAACAGGCCCGGACAGCATTCCGTGCATGCTAAACTCTCCGGTGCGGTTAGCGAGAGAGCCTTTCCTCCTTATCCAGGATAAGGTTACATCCCGCACCGTCTTTGCTTTGACCAGCTCATAAAATAGACCTCATAAATATTTTTCATGTGTTATTTAAACTAACTCAACTCCCAGTGGCAAGAGAGCTTGATGTTTTTGAAACGTCCTTAGAGGCTCCGCGAAACATTTTGGGAGCCGCAGTGTTGTGAATGCTGGGAGCGGCCGTAGGGCCGGCGCGCCTCTGCGATGCCGCTCCTAGGAGTCCGCGAACCGGCCGCGTTTACACGCGTCTGCGCATTATTATTATTATAATCAGCATTATTATTAATAATAATAATAATGATAATAATAATAATTATTATTATTATTACTATTATTATTTAATAATTGTTCTTGTTATTATAAAATAATAATAATACTTACTATTAGTAGTAGTAGTAGTGTGATTACTGTCATCGTATTCGTCGTTATAAAATATTTACAGTTGTCTCATTCGTTTACATATATATATATATATATACACAATTTTTCGTCGAAATTCATTAATTAGGCCTATTAATGCTGCATAAAATACTACATAACTACAAATTCATCAGTCTGGAAAAAAATGCATCGTCTGCAGAATATGCCGATATATCGTATAAAGTGAAACATATGCTCGGCAAACCTTACACACTGTTGCTCTGACGGCTGGCTGCTTTACACTATGCACTAAAATACAAGGCAGAACATTTTAAAAGCTCCGCTGTTTTATTTTTCTCTTTCTTTGCCGCGTCGGTTCTTTGAATTTCATCTCGCTGCGCGCGACTGCGGCGCCTATCCGTTTCAGCTCCGTCACGGCCACCTTTGCGACCTTCATTCATTCATCGTTCCTTTGAATCTCACGTTTCTTTGGATCGTATTTAATTCATTTGTATTTTTATTCATTAACTCCCTAAGCCTAGAACAAATATAAAACACACAAGGCAGTTTAATTTACCACTATTAACATTTTAAGTTTCCCCTGAAATACACTGAAACCGAAATTAATATTCAATTAATATGCAATTAAAATTTATTGTAATTTAACTGTACTAATACGCGTGACACTCTTCTCCCATGAAACGAAATAGTTAGATAGATAGATAGACAGACAGATAGATAGATAGAAAAAGAAACTAAACTTAAATAAAATAACACAGATGGAGATGCCTACTTTCTCATAAATAAAATAACCCTGAATCGCACATATCTCTTACGTTATTCGATTTTCACTTCATTCTACTCTATTTAATTGGATACAGAAATAACAATCATTATTAACACCGAAATCTAAAATTACCAGTTTCAGATAATATCAGTCGTTAAGATAATTGGGATACATTATACTATGACGTTATATTTGACGTTACATTGATCATTATTTTTATAAGGAGACTTTTGGGCGAATATTTATCATGACCTGCTCATCGTCACGCGCCGCCTTGTACACGAATGTCTGCGAAATGTATGCTTTTTTTAATTATTAGAAAAGCATTATCCATAAATCGCTTTCCGTCCCGGAGTTTTGACAGAGAAATTTGTATGGGTGTTCCCCCGCCCGCATCAGACATCGCGGTGTATTTTGGATTAATCCTCAGGGAGCACTTTAAACGCAAACACCGTTTCATTGAAATGGGCTCCCGTTGTTGCTGTAATTAAAACTAAACAAGAGCCCGTGAACTGAGGAAGTGCATTGAAAGGTGCTATTGTATTATCGACAGGCATGCATCCTCAAAATCAACGTCCGGTCCTGCTTAATGCGAAGGGGGAACTGACAAATATATATTTAATACTATCCCATATATATATATATATACATATGTATATATATATATACATGCACACACGCGCGCGCGCGCACAATAAATAACACAGATGGATTATATACACAAACGAACACATATAATAAAATACAGATGGATTGTATATGTAGTTGTGTGTGTGTGTGTGTGTGTATATATATATATATATAGTCCGCAAACCCGACCATGACCGTAGGCTAACTGCTTATTTTAACTAATATATTATTTCACATTTTTTACGAAGGTGCTTGGTGAACAAACCCCGCTTTGTACACACCTGGGTTCAGTCCGTAAGCGGGGATCCGGCTTTATAAGCAGCTAAAAGGTGCAGATGGATAAATGAAGGCGAGCAAACGGACATCTAGGAAGAGGTACATGTGTTAGAAATACTAATTAAGAAAAACCATTGAAGCCGAGTTATGACAGCAAGGCACGGGAACAGCGTGTCAGTGAATGACCATGCCACATGTTCTGACGATACTTAAAAATAATGACGTTTTTTAAAAATGAAAAATTTTAAAAATCGTAGCAAATCCACTTTCTATAGTATAAAGAGAAGGCATTTAAAGTACATAAATATTTTTTTTTTATTTACCGTGCACTGAAATGGAAAAGCTATCTTCCACGAGTAGCTGTTTATATCTTTATAAATACCAAGATTTTTTTGTCATATTAGGTTATTTAAACGTACAACCCACCTCGTACAGTTCACAAATCAATTTTATTAATTTAAACACAAAACAATAAAGTCAAAAAATCTGTACACATCTTTTTGCAGACACAACAAACTTTTTGTTTAACAATGAGGCCCCAGTAATTTAAATTTTCCAGTTTGCATTATGATTGCAACATAAAAAGCTCGCCGTAAATATCTAAAAAACGTTTCATTGCCTATGGTGACCTTGATCTAGCAGCAATATGACGCCCCCACGCCGGGGAGCAGTTGCTTTCAGAGGAGAGGAACCAGAAAGTCCGGTGCAGTTTGCCGGGTGTCCGTGTGTGACGAGGGAGACGCCAAGCAAACGCCTCTTAGGGGAAATTCACATTGTAGAGCACACGGGTGCGAGTGCGCGTTCGTGTGTGTGCGTGCGTATGTGTGTGTGTGTGATCGTGTATGTACGTGCGTATGTGTGTGTGTGATCGTGTATGTACGCGCGTATGTGTGTGTGTGATCGTGTGTGTGCGTG
>JAODLD010000038.1:19949356-19961988 GCA_026781065.1 Mormyrops boulengeri
CCCCCCCCCCCCCCCCCCCCCCCCCCCCCCCCCCCCCCCCCCCCCCCCCCCCCCCCCCCCCCCCCCCCCCAGAGCTTCTCGTTTCATGTGAGTCGAATAGGGTGACCACCGAACTTTTATAAACTACTTTAAAACTGAAAGGCTTTTGGCTAAATAGTTCAGTTCTTCTTGTGGTTTTATTGGCTTGTTTCCTAGATTGAAAGGTTCATCAGAAATCCAGACAGACAAAAGTGAAATCCAGGTCCATTTCATTGAAATGGTGGTTTACAAACCCCGTTGTAGCTCATAGTGTCCTCCCCGACATGGATTAGGTGGTCACCCTAGAGTCGGATGATAATGCCGGAATGTCTGCATTTTGCGAGATGTCTCTGTGGACGCCAGCTGAAGACCCCGGGGTCGCTGTGCTGACTCTGTACCCCGTCACCATTAATGTCTCACTCGACAGCACAGAGGCATGGATGCTCTTCACAGAAGAGGGTTCATGGATTTTAGGGAAATGCTATCCTGGCCCTAAAGCTGATATTGTTTGGAAGTCTGAAAGATAATCCAAAGAAAAGCGGACCACAGCATCAATAGTTAATGAGTCCCTGACCGTCACCCTCCCCCCTCCTGACCCCGACGGGCATCTCAAGGCCATAGCCAGAGAGCGACGGCGTCTCCGGGAGGATGGGCACACTTTCGCTTTCTTATGCACGCCTCATGGAGCGTAACGCGGCCCTCTCTTACCGCTTAGCCTGTCAGCATATCTTTGCGTGCCGATGCTTAGAATGTGCACGCGGTGTATGACAACGCGTGATGCAGTGAGCAGGCTTCCATGCATCGATTTTAACAGCAGGACCCCTGGATAGGTGACTCCTGACAATGCCTGAACTGATAAAGACATTTTTAACCAAAAAGGCACCAGTCCACCCCAGCCTGGGATAGCTTACTTATTGGGGCTGTGTTGATGCAAAGCAGGACTGAGAGGAGGGTCGAGGCAGAGCTGCACTTTTGGGTATCCAGAGCAGTAAAGTTTAGGGACGGCGAGGCCCAGGTGGTCTTTACGGCAAGAGCGGATCGGTGACACGCCAGCATGGCGCTGTGCGGGCGCCTTCGCGGTTAGGAGTGACTGAATTAAAGCTGCCCTGCCCTGAGCCAAGCGTAGAGTGTTGGGAAAAAACTCAGCGATCACTCAGGATGGGGCTTAGGGGCCCGAGCAGGCCGAATGGGGCCTCAGCACCTGTCTCCACACATCAGTGCCATCTCTGGCGCGCCAAGTCCCCCCACCTCCCTCCGGCCGTCCCGCCCCCATCTCTGCTGGCCCAATGGTCACACAGCTGGCCAGAGCCATCAGCTTTATGGGCACAGATTGCTAGCTGATAACCACGGCCGGCAGTGTGCTCGGATACAGCGCTATTTATAGGTGCCGCTGCGGAGCCACGCCACCGGCAGGAAGCACCCTAACGTGCCAGCGTTGGATTAGGCCGGACGGCACAAAGCGGGCTCCGCTAAGGGCCCGGAAACAGCTTCTGAGGCGAGAAATGGCATCACCATCCCCAAAGCTCTTGGGGCACCATTCTGAATCAGGATGGTGCCCCAGCCCCTGGGGGAGAATGGGAATAATGGGTGGGTGGGTGGGGGGCTCTCTTGAGCCAGCATGCATGACTAACACAAAGTAAATAAACACCCAAGGGTCGGGAGAGGGGGCCTCCCTCATCACTAAACCAAACCCCCCCCCTCCGGAGAACAAAGGGAGACCCTAGCCATGGCACTAAAATCCGCCCAGATGGGGGATGGAGTATCAACACACTCCTGCACTTCTAAGGGGGGGGGGGGGGGACTCCAGCCCCCACCTCGGACACTTCCTTAGGACTTAAGTACTCATAAAGAATACATTTTAAATACTCATTAAGAACACATTTTAAGTACTCATAAAGAATACATCTTAGATACTCATAAAGAACACATTTTAGGTACTCTTGAAGAAGACATTTTAAGTACTCATAAAGAATGTGTGTCTTGTGAGGGGAATCTGTGGGCTTCCCCAGCTGCTGAGCTGCATGCATGAAATTTAAAGGTTATTTAAAGCCCATGAGGGCTCAGCAAACCATAAGAAAATTGCAGATTGCTATAATCCCCATTGTTTGTTTTGGGAGTTCTTATTTAGATGGTGAGGTTTGGAGGAATAAGTAGCATTCTTTAAAAGTGAGCTGGCTGCAGCCGTGGAGCTGGCGTGCGAGGCGGCTACAGGACTGGCCGCGTCACCCTGCAGACATGCATTTAAAACACACGTGAAACGCAGCGTGAATATCGTACAAACACATTTTAAAGAATTCATTCGAGGGTACTGAAAGGTTGACTATCCTAGACTCTTTTTGGGGGGAGGGGGTTCAGATTCAGACATGCCAGGGTGTTTAATTAGAGCGACAATGTGCCGTTTCTGCGTAGCGGAATAAGCCCTTAAGACGCGGCAACGGATGTGTGGGGTACAACTGCTGCCCCTACCCAGCCAGGGGGCGCATATTTCGGACAGCTGGGGGGGGTCTGGATGCCCGGCTGCCCACTTTGGGTCTATTAAAAAAGAAACAATTATCTGAGGCGCGCATGCCCTGCCCCCAGACCTCGACCTCAGATATTCACGCGGACGGTAATGGAGGCAGCGAGAGTCACTCACCCGTCCGTATCTGTTGGCGTAGGACCCTGTGAGCAGGGAGTGGAAGACGATGATGGTCTCATCCAGGTCCCAGATGAAAACTCGCTGCAAGACAGAGGCGGGGGGAGGGATCAATGGGCCACTCTGCGCCCTGCAAGCCGATCTCCCGCTCAATAGGAGCACAGTTCGCCGTTTATGCACCACGGAGACACTGCTCCATTTGCCATGGCTGGTGGCCTGTGGACCCCCACCCCCCTGCCACGACACGCTCCTGATTCCCCCACGTGCATTAGAGAGATCGATAAGGACAGGCCAATTAACCAGATTTGTTAACGTGCCATGATATCAGGACTGCTATGGCTCATACCAGCAAAGTCTGTTCTAGTCTCACTGGAGTTATATTGAAGCGAGGGGAAGCTGCAGAGGTTCAAAGCGGGCTTCAGTCCTCAGCAGGCCGGTGATGAGGGCAGTCTGCTCTCAGATCAGTCAGCATCCTGCCTGTGTCCCACCACCCAGCTCCAGCTCAATCCACTTGCCTTAAGATCGCGATTCAACGCTATTCAGGCCCTACACCAGTGGCAAATGCCCACTCAGGGGCAGCTAACAGTGCTTCTGATGAGCTTTCAACTGGGCCTTTACACGGCCTGTAGGGGGTGCCGCTGAGCAGAGAGGAGTAGATATAAGCAAAGAAGCATCTTCCCTCAGTGGAAGATGCGAGGTGCCTGACCGGAAGAATACAGAATGGCGGGCCGGGGCGGGGGATTGGGGGGTGTCCTAAGGCCCACCTCAAGGTCGGAGTCTGGCGGGGGGGACGGATTGTTGTTCCTCCTGCCCCGGCCGCGTGACTTTCCGTCCGAGGAGCGACGCAATCGATCTGAATCTGAATCTTTAATGGGAGTTGATGGACTGTGCATCGTACTGTACTCTCCTGAAAAGAGAAAAAACAGAACAAACAAAAAATAGACTTTCACCTTCATGTCGGAGCAAAGTGGAGGGATCCGTTTACATTTGCAGGCACCGAGAGCCGGCCGCCACCGCTGCCACAGCATCGGGTGTTTAACCCATTGAGCGCCTGCCTGTCTCAACGTTAAACCACACTGGCTGTGAGGGCTGGCATGCACACACACACACACACACACACACACACAGACACACACAGACACACACACTGCTCATTTTTGGTTTACTTATACTAACATGCTCCTTTTACAGCCTGATCTAGTCACGTCTTTAAAGTAGAGAAAATGTAAAATGCATCATAATTATTGCCATTGCGAATATTACAAAATCTAAAGTCTAAAGATTCTTTTAGTATTTACACTTAAACTGGTTTTTATTTAAAGTGGTTACTGATTATTATCTGACTGAAGTTATGGAATAATTATTCAGCACTGACATAATGAGTTTCCTGTGGTACATTAGGCAGATAAGATCCGAAGAGGCGCGCTGGGGTGTCGTCATCGTGGTCTGTGTGACATCAGGCTCATTAAGCCATTAACCAAGTAAAGGCTTTTTCCGGCATGATCTCAAGCCTGCACAGACGTTAATGCCTATAGCAGGAGACATGTATGCCTGCCCAGAAAAGCGGCGTGACCAGAACCTTCAGCGTTTCCATCGAATGCTTTTCCGTGAAAATGCACTTCCCCGTGTTTTACATTCTCCACTTGATTCAATCCATCACAGGAGAGTAAGAGGGTGCTTCATCCATCAGCGGGATGGACGGAGGGCAGCTGGCTCAAACTGCATGTCTTATTGACTGACTCGCTCTGTATAGGTGCCCTGCTTGATGCTTCTATGTAATTAGCTTGACTGGCGTCAGAGTTAAGAGCTGCGTGTCCAGTAACGCTGTGAGGTGTTTAGCGCTGAAAGCTACCTGACATCTTGCTGGGGGGGTATTGGACCCACTTTGCTGGAAAATTCTAACACATTTCCAGAGCAAGTTTAAAAGGAAAACGTCACTCACCCAGGTGGCAGATTTCTGCAGGGCTAAAGCAAATATTATCCATCAGTTCCTGCTTTGCATTTGCTGTTGACGTTTATAAACCATGCACCACGGCCCAGTACTAAACTGAACGGTTATGGAAAATGGATGGGTTTATAAATAGTAAAAATCATACAATTATAAATGAATGTCAAACATGGACACAGCTAAGAGGAGTACCCACACTGTGCACAAATGTCTGTTAACGTGACTGGCGTTTGCAGAAAAAAATCCAGGTCGACGGGCCGTGCTTTCATGCGCTGACAGCTCTATTACACACCTTGCCACGTGCTATGTGGAGCAGTTTTGGAAAATACTCCTCAGGAGGGCGTGAGATCTCATCCCTGTGCAATCAGAAGGCTCTCATGCACAGAGATCGGCTGATCTCCTCCTCATGGGACCTCCCCTGGCATCTCCGCTCCCCTTTTTACCTGCCGGATAAGGTGTGCTACAGAAACCAGCAGCGGCGAGCTGGCAGTGACCCCCCCACTGACACAGACAGGAAGGCAGCGGCTTTGGCAGGGCGCCTTACCGGCCGGGGGTTCTGTAATGGCCTGGCTGGTGACGGCGGACGGGGGCTCTTGCAGCGTGTAGGTGGCTGTGGTGGACGGGGTGGAGGGGCTGGTGTTGTTGCCCGTCATGTAGGGGGAGGGATATGGGGAGCTGCTGTAATACTGAGGGTACTGGCCCTGGCTGAAGGCCGGGTATGGCGGGTAGTCCTAAAACAGGAGGGTCCAGGGGAGGGGGGGGGGAGAGAACGGGAGAAAGGTAATGTGAGATTATCCCCTTAAAATGGTGCTACTTTGCAGCATGAATTCCAAAACATAAACGCAAACATGTGTCTGTAGTGTCCTGCAGCTGGACTGCCCCCCCAGCTCTGCACCCCCCCAGCATTATTGCAGATGCGCCGGGAGAACCACATAATCAGTGTCAGCGTTAGTCCAAACATTTTGCGCAGTTCGTAAGATTCTACGATATGCAAATAAGCACATATGCATGTAAATGCTTCCAGATTTGGGCCCAGGGTGCTGGCTTGTGGCTCGGATGGGGCCCCGCGGCCCGGCCCATGGAGGGTGGGTCGGTACAGGGGGTCCCTGGAGGAGGCGGTAGGGCCAGATACCTGCTGCTGGCTGTTAAAGCCGCTGGAGTTTGTCAGGGAGTTACTGCCCGCATAGAGGCTCGCCGTCGTCGTGAAACCACTTCCTGTAACGACAGGAAGTCAGCCTCTGAGACAGGAATAAGACACACTGAGAGGCGGCCAGTGCTGAACCAGGCCCAAGCCTCTGAAGGTGATTTATTATTGTAAAAGAAATGTTTAAATCACACATGACACAGCACTAAGGCAGATTCTCACCCCCCTTTATTGGTGACTGGATCAGTGGGGGGGGCAGTTTATATGCATAGGAATGAGACCTAGGAGGTACAACAGGAGCACATTTGGATAATTACATCAATCAGCCAATGATAAAATCTAATACTTTAAGAATGAACATGACACTAATTACAAGGTCTGTGAGATGGGGGCCCTAGGGGGAGGACAGTCCTTTGGAAAGACCCCCACCTCCCCCAGAGGCCCTCAAGTATTGTCGCAAAAGATGCCGGCATCCGGATGACAGGCGATGAAGCACAGGAAGGCGATCGTCTGGGCCAGCACTTAACTGCAGGTCTTTGGCACCATCCGATCAGAGATCCCCAGCACTGCTTATTTTTCGCCAAAACACTGCAAGGTGTGATGCATGGTTTGTTGATAAATACGGCAGTTCTGCACAGTGCTTGGGGTCGTCCGATTTTCGTGATGACCCTCATCGATCGTGCCTCATGGAGGCCTTCGGGCAGGACCTGTTCCGCCTCCATCAGCAAAATGTCCCAGAAACACACAGTCGTCAAAGCGCTGAAACTGCAGCACCAGAGTCCGTCTGGAGTTACAGAAATCGGAAGGCGGCCAGTGTGTATCCTCAAAGACTGGCGTGGCCTGCCAGGGAAAAGCAGGCGGCAGATTCGCTTTATGGCGCTTAGAGGGAGCTGTAATTACGACGTTGTCCGGGAAGCGGGGGGCCTTTCATCCTCTGGTCATCCCATCCATGGTGGCGGGGGCAGGGGGAGCGTGGCAAATGCGAAGCAGCTTTACGGGCCGTCAGTGTGCGGCCCCACTAGCCGGCAGTGCTGCTCAGCTGCACGCTCTCATTGGTTACCACATTTGTGCTGGGCTTCTCCTATTTGTTTAAGCTGCCCCCGGCCCGCCCAGCTCCGCCCCCACTGCGTGTCTGGCTGCCGCTTCACGCCACGTAAAAAGCATAAACCCCCATCGTACAACAAATTAGCTTAATGCACACTTCAAAAAGTGATAAAAGCAGTGACTGGGGGGGCCAAAGGTCATCTCCATGGAGACGGTAGACCCACATGAAAGAGACGGGACCTCTGGCCGGGTCTGGAGAATGGAGCCATGCTGGGGGGCGCTTAGCGGCTCCCGGGGGACCCAGGGCCCCGTGGCCCCCCCTGCCCTGCCCCGGTGTGAGCAGACAGCAGCCGCCTCCTGCCCCCCCACCGGCCTCCATTTGCGCTGCCTGATCGGCCTCGTCGCCATGAGCCATGTCTATCATCAGCAGCCAATATTCCTAGCAGGAGCCGGGCTGCCTCTCCCGGGAGCGCTCGATCAAGTCCAGATGGGCGTCCGTACGGCTCGGGGCTCCAGCCGCCCCTCTTACTGTCAGCACGGGGGGCGGCAGGGAGCCGAATTATTCCTGCCCCGTTACGGAAAATCCAAACAGAGACCCCAGAAATAAGGATTTTAAACTTTAACCAACAGCTACAAAAACAGAAAGTTAATTCCTGACTGGAGTTTTTTTGCTGTTAAAAATCTGCATGTCTTATACTGTCAGTTTTATTGAATTCAAGGTTCTATCGTTTCTCTGACTAAACTGATGATATTCTGTGCTAATAGTTCCTTTTTCAGAGGTGTTTCTTTTGCTCATTTTCTACCCTGAATGTGAAAAAGAGACGGGGGCAGTTCTCCGCTAAAAGGCGGCCGCTGCCGCCTCTCCCCGCAGCTCCCTGGCAGGGCGCAGTGAAGACATTAATCTGACTGCATTTCCTCGGACAGCTGGGGACAGCCTGGCTGTAATGAGATTGCGTCGGACCCGGAGAGTATCGGGTGGTGAAAGGCTCTGTCCGGCTCTCTGTTTCCTGGCAGCCTGCTCTCCGGGAGGTCTCGATCAATACGTCGCGAGAGCGCCACTACCAAGACCGCCGGGACGGACGGGGCTAAGGCCAGCGATCAGTGGCGGCTCTGATGCAAGGCCAGAGCCCGGTGTCTCTCGTCACGTTACTTCTCACAAATCGCTTTGGATAAAGACAGAAAAACCTGCTTCCGCCCTCCAGTGGATGTGGCTTTTTTTGTGGACATCCTGAGGTTAACCCTAACCCTGAGGCACATTACCCCCCCAGGAGCTGCTTTGCATTTAAAACCCTCTCTGTATATAAACGTGACCCCTGTGAGCCGGGCGGTGTGTCACCCTCCCTCGTATGCTCTCTGCTGCGACACACTGGCTGCTCGGTGTGTCAGCTGTGCATGTATGCTCTCTGTTGCTACACGCTAGCCGCTCACCGCATCACCTGCCCTCACACGCTCTCTGCTGCGAAACACTGGTTGCTCAGTGTGTCAGCTGTGCATGCATGCTCTGTCCTGCAACACGCCTGCCGCATTGTGTGTCACCTGCCCGCATATGCTCTCTGCTGTCACATGTCGGCCGATCAGCACGTCACCTGCCTGTATATGCTCTGCCGTGACATGCCGGCCACTCACCATGTCACTTGCCCGTGTGCACTCTCTGCTGCGACACACTGGCCAGTCAGTGTGTCACCCGCCCGTGTGTGCTCTCTGCTGTGACACACTGGCCAATGAACGTGTCACCTGCCCGTGTGCGCTCTCTGCTGTGACACACTGCCCATTGAACGTGTCACCTGCCTGTGTGCACTCTCTGCTGTGACACACTGCCCATTGAACGAGTCACCTGCCCGTGAGCACTCTCTGCTGTGACACACTGCCCATTGAACATGTCACCTGCCTGTGTGCGCTCTCTGCTGTGACACACTGGCCATTGAACGTGTCACCTGCCCATGTGCGCTCTCTGCCACTCCACAACAGCCATTCAGCGCATCACATTTGTCTCCGCTGTTTACCATGCAGTGGTGGCATGATGCTGACCTTGCATCTGGTAGCTGTAGGGGGCCTGTCCTGTCTGTGGCGTGCTGAAGCCCGATCCGTAGCTCAGGAAGCTGGTCTGGCCTGGAGACTGGGCCTGCGCCAGGCCGCCCTCAGTCTTGATGCCTGCCCACAATGCACCTAGATCAGTTAGTGACACCAGATCCGAATCAGGGTGAACACACTGAGAGTCTGCTACAGCTCTGCTCACTTGCAGCAACATTCATCATCTCTGCGTTTAAACAGAAGTATGGGGGGAAAGAACCATAGTGCTTTCAGGATTGTTAATATTATTTCTAGGTATGGAACTTAAAATAGTAAAAATGCAGCCAGTCAGCACATTGAACACACACTAATGAGGCCTACAGGACAAGCACATAGAGGCAACCAGATTCCTTGGTAAACGTGGGAGTTTCTGATGGCCCAAACTCAGCTCTGTGCCATTTTGACAGAATGGCAAAAACCCGCTCCAGGACAATGGACTACGTAAGGCCACATGTGGGCACCCCACTCCAGACAGCACCATCCCCAGGTCATTGGCCTTAATTACCGTAGGCTGGGATCCCATAGGGCTGGCCAGGTTGAGGGTAGGTGGCGTAGGCAGTGGCTTGCTGCATCCCCGTTGTGTATTGAGGCTGCCCGTACGCCGCCATGTTCTGGGAGGAGGGGGTGGGTAGAATGTGCGGGTAAGGCCGGCTGTTTTTGGCGGGAAAATTGAGAGAGAAAAAGACAGAGAGACAGAAAGAGGGAGAGAGGAGATGAAACCCACAGTTAAATCTGCTATCTGGCAAATTCATAGTAAGTCTGCTACGTGATGGTAAATGCACAGCAAAACTGAAGAAGACAAGAAAATGGGGAAAAATTAGATGGATATCAAAACGCTGATAAGTCCTGCAAGAGAAAAATAAATCACAAAGGGAATTTCTTCAAGATAATAATTACAACAGATTTTGGGGTATGCAAGCTGCAGACTTCCAAGCAAAGCGAGCTGCTGGACAATCCAGATCTGGCAGAAGGATCTAATTAAGGCCCTAAATGAAGCTGGATGATGCTTATTTTTTTAAAGGGAAATGAAGGAAGCCTTACTTGGAAGGATAGAGCTGTGTGGAGAACTGGTGCGCTTGTCTTGGGCTGAAGCCAGCAGTTCCAATAGCTGAGCAGAGTGAAAAATAAAAAGGCCAAGCACATATTTAAACATTAAAAATAAGGTAAATATTATTTTTTGCCAACAGAACTCCTGGGTTCCAGGGAAGCAGTAATTACATCGCACGGCTGTTTAAGTCCGCACCCTCGCTTCAGGTTCACAGTGACGGACAGTGATGAAGTTAAATGATCGGCTTCGTTTCTTTCCTGTTTTTTCTTTTTTCATCCTTTGCTGACTTCGTATCTCTCGCGCCGCTTCTTGGTCGTCATGGAAACGGGCGCGAGATACCCGCGAGCGGCCCGCTTTGCTCCGCGCGGTCACGTGAAGTGCCGGAAACGCTTCGGTAAGGCGGCGGAGAGCCGCCTCCACGCAAAGACTCCCGCCTTACCGAGCTCTCGCAGCGCATTAGCGATGTGTTCGAGGCGAATATGCGGGTGACATCGACCGCGGATACAACAAACTAACAACTTCTACAAGCGCTGGCAGTGACGACGGCGACAATGACGCGCGTGAGTTTAGCGCTGTCGTCTGCGGCCTTTTCAGAAAACGCGATGAAGCTGCACTGTAACGTAGCTGCCGAGAAAAATTCCTAATGAATAAACAATGGACACGCATGTGGCTTTTAGCTAATTACATAATGAATTTCTGCATTTCCATTTCGCCGCTGACACCTGGAAGCGTTGCTGCTCTCGTTTCCAAAACTCGGATGTGAAAATCTCCCTTAAAAATCTCCTCGCACGTCATAAAATTCCTATCCAAATACCAATACTAAGACGCAAAGCTTCACAATAAAAAAATATGCAGTTACTGAAGATATGCATTTAAGAATAAATTAACAGATTGTAAGCACAATGTATTAAACAGATTATCATAAACAACGAAAACATAAAGATCATCTTTTTTTGGATGCAAATCGGGGTCTTGCGTTAGGGCAGCTGGACACACGCCGTGGGGGCGGCTGTCCGGTATCTCTGGCCGTCTCACCTCCTCTGAGAGTGTGTGTGAAATTGCTCATGATATACAAAATAAAGTGTTAGGTCTCTATTAGGAAAACTCGGTGAAACGTACTTAACCCCTCACTCTGCCTGTAGTGTAAACCCTGCTTAAATTTCCTCATTGTTAATATTTCATTCATGTACGTCTACCATTTAGAGATCAGGTCTTTAGTAAAATATGTGTGCATGAAGCCAATTAGCAGCAATGAGACGTTGCTCCGTTTGGCTCCAGGAGTGCATTTCTCTGTATTTCAGACATGTATCTAATGCGCTGGGACATGTTGGCACCCAGATGCAGGCGAGCGCAGTGTCAGTGTGCCGTTTCAGACGGACCCTTTGAAGAAACGCGTGATCTTATACAACCTGTGACCCATGGTTCCTTTGCTACATCTTTGAAGGGCCTTGGCATTTGTGGTGTTTATTCCCTGGCTAGGCTGCTCCCTTAGCCCCCGGCCCCCATGTCAAAATAAGAAACTGGGGGGGTGGGGCCGTCCCGCTTGGCCGATGGCCGCAGAGCTGGGCTCTGTAATTCCCACGAGTTCGGGCCGCTCCTCGCTCCTGCAGGGACGATCCCTGGGCCCCCTGGCTTATCAGGGGGATCTCTGCGACCCGTCTCCCGCTAATCAGTTCTGCAGCTGTGAGGAGCCCCCTGCGGCGCCGCCCCCCCCCCCCCCCCCCCCCCCGACGCACCCACCCCACAAGTTTAGAATACCCCTTTCTAGAGCTATTTTAATAGTCATCTTTTCACATTTTTTAAACATGCAATATCCCTATGCTAATTATATAGTACATTCCATTTGCAAATGTATTAGATGCTACTAATCTTGATCATATTACATCATTGCAGCTGTCGATTTATGGACTCATCCTTACAGTTTACTCTGAATCTTATCTGCAAATACAGATAACATGCACTACACAAAATTCTACCCTCAAGTGTCACAAAGAAGGGCACTTACATCTTGGCTGAGGGCACCTATCGTCTTCTGTAGTTCTTTGACAAACTTCAGGTTATGGACAACTTCTTCGTACGCCTCCACAGCATCCTGGAAAGTAGAGAGCGCGTGATCTGCACAAATTCACGATAGCAGCAAGCCAAACATGCAGAATTTCGTTTGCCGATCGGCTCCTGGCTTTAATCTGGAAGTTACCCACCAGTTGGTCCTGATTGAGGGATTCCCCGTTCTTTACACATTTCTTGTAATGTTCCAGTTTTAACTGAAAACGTATATAAAAGCATCACAAGCTTAGTGTGCGACGACTCTAGGCTAAGCAAAGACATTCTGAATACCAGCAAAAATATGCTATACAAGTAGGCCTATGTATCTCTGCAAAGATCAAAAAGTTGCTCGCTAAGAATTCACCAACTTTACCTTCTTTTTCTCAATATTGCGGATCTTGTGCTTCAGGCAGATAAGGCTGTTTTCAACATACGTCTCATAGCCTTGGTAAGTAGTGGTAGAAGCAGCAAGATCCAGCTGCAAAGAGCTCAAGGCATTGGGAGGGTCTGGTCTGGGGCTCCCCGGGGTCTCGGGCACCTCCTCAGAGCATTCCGAGGGAGAAGACACATTGAGGATGGAGGAAGACGACTGGTGCACCATCTTGCCTAAGATAGAAAGCAGGAAAAAAAAAAAAAAAATTATATATATATATATATATATATATATATGTGTTTGACA
>JAODLD010000038.1:19966210-19981601 GCA_026781065.1 Mormyrops boulengeri
CCCCCCCCCCCCCCCCCCCCCCCCCCCCCCCCCCCCCCCCCCCCCCCCCCCCCCCCCCCCCCCCCCCCGCCAAATGACGGAAAGGTGATTCATCATTGGTCTACGACAGCTGCAAACTGGATTAACCCTCCCCCAATCAGCATGCAAAGCGGCTTAGCCAAGGTAAGCAGGAAGGGGTGTCCTAGCAGAGGCGGCAGCGGGGCGAGGAGAGGCCGGCAGAGTGCGCTGAGCGGCGCTAAGTGGAGCGCGACACCCCCAGCATCTCCAGCGGGATCGTTCATCCTGCCTGACACTATCTGAGGCTCATCTGCACCCCCCCCCACCCCCACGCTGACAGCTCCTAATGATCAGCGTGGCCTCCTCCCGCAGGCCCAGCTTGCCCCGGGCGCCGGCGAGCCCAGCGAGGGGGGCACAGCGTGGGGAAGGCAACGCTGCAAGAAGAGGAATGAGGTGCGCGTATTTTGTGATGTGTGCCGGCAACGGGGGCACAGGCGGCTTTTTCTGAAAAACTCTACAGATCCTGGCATGAATTTTTAATAGTTTCTGGCTCCCAGGTAACCTGAGCCGTGTGGTGTGATGGCGCCGTGCATCGTGGTGAGCCCATCATGAATATGGTCACAAGGAAAATGGCAAAGTGAGTGTGGTGTGCCACACGTCGTCCAGGGTTGAGGGTGTAAAAACGGCGAGGGCAGTGGGCTACTTTTCGGGGGGGCGCTGTGAGCATGGACATCCCCCAGCCACCGCCGCCCGCAGGTGATACGCACCAGGTGAAGTGGGGCCCAAAACGAGGAGACAGGCACTTCTCCTGCACCAGTGGTTATTTATTGTTAAAGGAGCATCTTTGATGTGCATTTCAGTTCAGGCTGAACCACGTGCCCTTTGATGGCCGCAGAACAAAGCCGGGGAGACAAGGCTTTCAGAGCACTGTTATAAAAAGGAAAGCAGCAAGCCGAAGGCTCTTCGCCGCGTACTGCCACTCCATTGTTACGCTCCCCGTAGCTGAGCCGCTGCACAATCCCGTTAGCAAACACAGCCCCCGTGGTGGGCTGTCCTGCTCGGCCGCCTGCCTGCTCTACCTGCAGTCGGAGCCCAGTCTCAGACTGCAAACTCGTTATTAGCTCCTTATTACCTTTTAAGTTTTACGGGAAAAAAAGATAAAACGTTTTGCAAAATTTCTGTGTATTACAAAATACAACCTAGTACAATTCTGCATTTTAAAACTAATTTTGGTTAAGCATAAAATGTAATCTAGGTATATTGTTACTACAAAATTTTCTTAATCAATAAATACAATTACAATTGTACCTATAATTAAAAATATGTGTTTTGGTGAAAATGAAAGAGCCCGCCCTCTTCCCCGACAGCTCTACCCAGCTCGTTTTATGGGAAGTTAATTTTATAGGCCGTATCGCGCGTGTTCCTTTGAATTTAACCTTGTACACAGGCCATGTGTTGTGCGTTACTAGCTCTGAAAAAAGTGCTTTAATCAGAATGATTTTAGGACTAATCCGCACTCAGGTCGCCGCGTGGTGGCTGAGAGGAGGCCCTGCGGGGAGAGAGCACCACACCGCACGGCGATTGGACACAGATGTGAGTGAAATTAGTCAAAGTTTACAGAATGCTACATGCCAGTCGCTCCTCTCTGCATGGACATCCAAATAGACAGCGTCAAGCGGCGGCAAGGCCCTTGGGCAGGATGCAGCGTGACCGGCTACTTCGCCAATCACAGCCCAGGCAAGCATTCGCAGGCAATACCGTGCAGAGAGGCTAATCAGGACAGAAAGAGTCAAAATATGTGAAAGATTCTACCTCAGCTGGAGATCACTGAGTGGGATCAGACATTAAATATATGTTTGAAAGTCACGATTTATCCTGTGTCATAGCCCCACTGTTGACATTATAACACTGAAATTTAACTGAAAATTATATGAGTCCAAGAAAGCAAGCTATAATGACCATTTTCAATTCTCACTTTTCATTAATTAAAAAGCGTAATCCCTCACAGATGTCTGGATTGTTGACGTGCAATTTGTCCCTCTCATGTAGTTAAATCTGACAAGGTGCTCCGGCCATTCACTGAATAGCTACGTTAAATCTGTTAATACCGTGCTCTTCAACCCCAGAAATTATTTCCAGAAGGCAGCTTCAGTCTGAGGGTCCATCACCAGAGATTTAAGGGGGCCGTTTTATCACCACTACCACCACCACCGAACCCCCCAGCAGCTGAGCCACACAGTAGACGGGCACGAAACAAGCCACAAACAAAACCAATTTGGCAACGAAAACGGCACACGGATACAGAGTGGCATCTGCAACTCAGCCCCAGCTTTCCCTGTATATTTACCTTGTTAACATCTTTCTGACATGTGGAGTGTAGATTATGCATTTAGAAATTCAAACTATATAGACACATTTGAAATACAAATATTAAAATTAATTGTTTGAATATACCGCTGTATTTTTTAAAATCCATTTTGTGCTAAATTCAAACAAATTTTCAAATTAATTTGTTCACACTTTTGAAGAAATAATAAATTGCAAAGAGGAGCCCAGTGAGCTGTTCAAGTGTTTGCATCCTTTTACTGCGTTCTGTTACCGTCATATTGCTGATTACAATAAATAAAATGTAGCCGTTGCCCTCTGTAACAAACGACAGTGTAAAGTACACATCAGGCACGATTCCTATTTGCACTTAAAAGCTACCAGCCCTTAATGAGCCACTTAAAAGAAAAATAAACAGTCGATTAGCCATAAACAGGTAAACAGTCACCGGGGTCGGGTCGATGGGCAGCGGCCTCAGCCTTCGGCCCTCATTTCCTGCTTCAGGGGCGACGCGGCGCAGGGGCACATTGCCCCTTCACAGAATAGCGCCCTCCTTCTGTGTTTGGTAAACAGAACAACGTGCTGATCACCGTGCACTAACTGTCCCCGGGCCGCTCCTGTTAGTGAACGACTGTACCATATCAATTAGCCCCCTGCGTGTGTCACACACGGGGGGCGGGCCCTTTTGCAAACAGCGCCGGGCCTTCAGTCCGCATGAGGGTCTGGCCCGGCCCCAGCGAGGGCTTTATTAAAACAAATAGAGAGGGCAAACAAAGCAAGGCGGCCGCTCATTATCCATTAATTTGATAAGCGGCCTTATTGTATGAGGAGAATAGAGGCAGAGGAGCACAGCCACCGCTGCTGCTGCTGTTTAGTACACAAAGGAAGGGGCTGTTTGTCCTTCCCTCGGCCTCCTCAGTCGCTCCCTTGCTCGCTCTGCTACCTCTCCTCGATAGATCCCTATAGTTCTAAGCCTCTTAGATATTGCACTTTCAGCACTGAATTTTAAGAACGGAAGAGCGGTGACTTTACATGTACAGTGGCTCTTACCGTTCGTAAAAACTGGCAAATGCACCTAAGAGCAAACTCACCGACAAAAGCTTGGTTTCAGGATATTTTTAATAGCTGAATTATTTGTGGTTTTTGATTATTATTACAAGTTCCGTCCTGGTGGAGCCAGCTTATCGGTAGGACATGCCTTTAATTCAGCAAAATAAATTGGACTTTATTTAAAAGCGAGGTGATGTAAGCCTTGTAAAAATCCAAAGATATCTCAGAGGAGGCCGGAGTGGCTCTGAGACAGGCCTCACCCAGCATTCCTCTCTACAGCAGATGTCACTGGATGTCAACCCCTCTAACCCAGCTCCTTGGCGATAACTGGGCCTGTCCGGGAGGCTACTCGAGGGTGCTGTGGGGGAGCAGGGGGCACGCGTGTTTTGCTTGTTGCATTGAAAAAGCCGACTTTTTGAGCGCAAGGATTTGCTTCCCCAGAAACCATAAAAAAAAAATTCTAAATGATTATTCCAGCTGATCAGCTCCGAACACCTGCTTTGGTTTTATTTTTTTTGGTATTTTTTTGTCAGCCTGCAATTTAAAAAGCTTTCCGAAGAGCCTCCAGACAATTTATTTAAAGGGTGTTACTTTGGATGACCTGGCCTGAGGTACTTGCGAATCGAAGAAAGCAAAGACTGTAATCAGCGAATTTGCCAGAAAAGCAGCAATCTGTCATTTATAAGAGAAGGACAGACAGCGAATAAACCAAAAGCAGACCCTCATATCAGCACTGCATTCACATCCCCGCTATTACTCTCACACTCCAGAGAAATTCCCAAAATTTGTTTGAAATTACATGGTTATGCAGCATGTAAATTATTGTAAATAGATGTGTAAATTGTTGTAAATTACTGTAAATGTGTTTGCATATATCTAAAGGAATCATTTTTTGAAAAAAGCAAATAAATGAACAAAATTCATTATATAAAATTACTTTTCTTGTTAGGTTAACTAAAACTGAAAATAAAATTATTTATTTACTCTGTTTACCTGTTTTCTGAGTTTGGAAATGAACATTAATTTAGAACTATATTTTTAGATATTAGATATACTGTTTCAGAGTACATTAAAAAAACTGACAATGTTTTCTTCTGTAAAACTGTCGCCCAATTAATATTAATATCCTAAAGTTTATTCTTTAATTTATGAATTTAACAAGTCTCAGTAAATTTTGTTTCCTAGAAAATTATAGAAACTGGAGTTAAATCTAAGAAGAGTGATGTTTTTAAAGCATTAATTTGAACATCTCCTTGCCAGTAAATTCCAAAATGAAAAAAAAAATAAAACTGTATATTTCAAAATATTTAACTTAAACCACAGAATAAAGTGTTCTTTAACTTTGCACTGACTGACAATTGAAAATTAAACTTCTGACACGGATACGATGATTTTGGGGATGATGATAATAATAATATTGATAGTAGCAGTGTACTGAAGGGCAGCACCTTCTTCGACGTGCGTTGTGTTGTCCGGTGTACTGAGAAGGCTCCCACAGCAGATTCACAAAACTAGCAGAAATAAGAGGCAAATGAGCTGGAAGGAGAGGAATACTCACTGTTGCTGAAAAAGTGGGGTACCTTCCTGTTGCTCCGTGCCTCTCCGATGCCGGCTGTATCTCTCCAGGTCAAAAAGCACTTTACCAACAGCTAAAGGAGAGGCTCACGCATGAATTACAGATGCAAGGCAGCCCTGTTCGCTCTCATTTTAGGCATTTAAAGCCCAGAGCGCCGGGCCGTATCTCTGCAGGGTGACGGACGGTGGACGGGAATGAGGCTTGTCCGATTACTGCTGTGGGCAGTGACTAGCGAGTGTCTAAGGAAGAAGGATAGAAAAAAAGAAAGACAGGCAGAGAGGGAGGGAGCGAGGGGGGGTAGGGAGGGGGGAGCTGCTATTTGAAACAGCAGAAAGTTTCAAGCTCAGTGCTCTTTCACAGGAGGCTTTGGTGTGGTGGGGCACGCGGGGGGGTGCTGAGTGTCAGTCACTCACAGCTTTAAGCAATGCGGCTTCTCTCCCAGATCCTATCAGTGATCCTAAGACAATGAAATGGCAAATCCTTCAGCTATCCCGCTCGTCTGGCCAATCTAACCCCCCCCCGCCCCCCAGGGCACTTGGCTTTTTTCACTCCTCCCTTGTTTTTATTTTTCCAGCACAGACCGCAGATTTTCTCTTGAGTCAGGTCAAAATTCGACAAAGGGGGTAGACCGATGTGAAGTCACCCCCACAGGATATATTCATTAGGCGACTAGGGCGAGGTGCCCCCCCCCCCCGCTGGAGTGGACCGGGGTGTCCCAGACCAGGCTGGTGGAAGCTCTCCGTCAACAAGTAGCTGCCAAAGCCATTTGCGAGGTAAAGAAGGAATTACACAAGCTGGAGGGGACATTTCCGCTTCCCAAAGGCTGCAGCTTTCGGGCAAAGCCCGGGAAGACAAAGCGTGCAGCCCCCTCAGGGCTTGCTCATGTGGCTGGGGGGCTCCGGAGAGTCTCAGAACAACAATAAATATTTGCTTCCCCTCATCTGCGGAGCTAAAATAAAAGTGTTACTCTGAGGAGCAGTTTTTTAGGCGTAACCCTGGAAATGTGAACGTACAGACATGCCGAAGCATTCCTAAAAAATCCAGGGGCTGGAGCGGACATGAGGTGGCATCCTTTCAGCACCTTTTAATGAGAGGAACATCCACAAGAACCAGGCGCACTGCTCCCGGCGCTGCGGCCCGGATTCTCAGGAGTGGCAACCCTGCGGCCAAAGATTCTGGGGGTTCGTGGTCCGTCTCCGGTTATGCCCAGTAGGGTCCTACAGGGCTTGATGGGGGCCACCGACCCGAACAGAACTGGTCCATGTGGGCGAGGGTGCGAGTGTGATGCCCCCCTTTCCTACAGGTAAACTGGCAGTTTCACATTTCCAACTGGGAAAAAGAAGCATATTACATGGCAAAGCGCAGTGCGATAACTCAATAGGCTAATGCCGGCTCTGGGAATCTCAGGTAACTCTGTGCAATAGCTGAGAGCTATAAATGCATATTGAGTTATTACATTTGCTCTCGCTCATTCAGCAGCTGCATGGAATTAACTTCCAATGTAATTTTGCAAGTGAGTTATTTTGAAATTGCACAGTATAATTATCTTGAATTGTTTACGTCTCCCATTCTAACTACATCGTATTTGTTCCATGGATGCTCGTCTGCAGTAAGCACTGGCTTATGTTCTGAGCCACTCTTGGAGCAGCTGGCGGCTGGGGGTGGGGGGGGTTGCACAACTTCAGGAGTATATACACAATAAAAACCCCTGTCTCAGCATCGCATAAAGACAAGAGTCCGTCTTCAGCGCAGAAAGGTGTTCTAATGCACAAGCTAAAGCGCATCAGAAGGGTTAAGAAAAAAAATACATAGATACCTATATATATATAAAATATGTAAGATCTATATAAAAGATATATACAGTATGTGACAAGGTCCTTTGATCATGTCGCCTACACATTTATACATTCTCGTTATGCTGGTGCTGAGGGTGGTTCGCATCCCAGAAAGGCACTCATAATGAGAATTTATCTGGTCGCTTCGTTTTTGCTGCTGCTGCTCACAGGTTTCGCTTTGCTGTACCGGTGCAGCATGCCTGGCAGGAAAATGCCACCCGCCAAAACTATATCAGGCAAGAAATTTGAGAGGCCGGCCGAGATTAAAATGCAAAGCTGTTCTTTATTAAAAATGATCTCCATGTGGCCTCAGACTGTCGGAGGTGCCTAATTCCACCAGGGATGAGGTTCTCCAGCTGGGAAGCATGTCACACAGACACACAGGCACACCCGTAAGTCGTGTCAATGTCACCACACAGGCAGCAACACCCTTTCAATCCGTCTTTTTTTCAGACCCCCTTTAAAGGCACAGTGACACCCAACCAAAGAGCTCGGATCGCTATGGTGACCGGTTCTGCGTTATTGGATGCTCATTTTGCCTGCACGGTGCAGTAATACATTAATGCGAATGTAGCCATAATGCGAATCTGACAAACAGTAACCGGTGGCCGGCGGGGTGGGAGCGAGGCGGGGGGGGGGGGGGTGGCAATATGAGGGAGTGTTTTGGTAGGACTGCTACAACATTTACACAGTGTCACACTTTCTGGGTGTCAAGTTGCCTTTCTGACACAAGTCTGTTACTGCCGCTGACTCGCAGGATTGGAAACGTGAACTCTGGTCCAGACCCTCATGAAAACAACACCTATAATATATTTATTTAGACGTTTTACCAGCCAAATGTTTTTCTATCCGCCGCAAGGAAAGTGAAGTTTGTAATCCTCACGGCTTTTCGCAAGGGGGCCCGAAGGTGGCTGCGCAGTAATTTGTCAAGCGACTGGGCGGCCGCTGCGGGACCCGGTGTGTGGGGTCAGCCAGGGGCGCCATCACAGTGACCGACCCCGTGCCTAGCATTGGGGTCCCATGGTGGGGCCACAGACGGGGCCCCTGCGCAGCACAATAACATTTTACAGGGAAAAGGAAATGCAGAGGCCGGCCCCTGGAATGCTGAGCGATACGCCGGGCCGCCATTTGCGTCTGGGCGCTGATAGGGTGGCCATCCCAAACGTGCTGTGGATGGGGGGCTCTGTCGACTCACTGTGGATCATGTCTTATTGCGTCTATATCTACATCACGCGGCGATCTGTGTCTGACCACTGAGAAAGTGGCCATTCCAAACAGGATGGGGGCCTGTCAATCCGCTGCCTATCACGTGTCACTGTTCCTGCACTGTGTCTCAGTCCATGTCACATCGTGGTCTGCATCCCGCGTCTATCCGCTTGACAGAATATTTCATCACGCACTTTAGAATTTTGCCCATTTGACTATGTCCGACTGTGTCACATGCAGCAAAAATGCATATCTGATGGAAAATATAGCTTCCTATGAGAAATCAATCATGTAATGTGATAAATGGTGGCAGCATGACTTGAAATATGACTGTTATGTCAATAGTCGCCCTCTTTGCTGATGTCGTTAAATATAGAGGCACGTGATTGGTCCAGAGAGGTAGACCGAAGACCACTGGAGACGGGAGACCCAGGGCGGGAGGATTGGCCGACGGGCTCCATTGACTTGCCCCCTCGACCCCTTCCCGTGGTCTGGATCTGAGTCTATTGTCTTTGGCTGGCTCTCCTTGCCAAACTGGCCGTCGCTGAGAGACCAGCCTCCAACCAAAAGTATGCATCCTGCTCCCGGCAGCACAACTACATTTTCATTTTCATTTCAACACTTTCTTGGGGAATTTCAGGAAGCCACCATCTGCGAGGAAGACGCCATCTTAAAGTGTGCACGAGGTCACCTTATTAATAACCATAATGAGAGCCCTACACGTCATTATAAGGGCACCATGCAAATTATTCATCGTTATGCAAATAAAATAAGGCACAGTAAAGTGTGATGTCTAGCACGGTGTGTATAATATTTCAGTTTTAATGACTGTTATTATTTAAATGAAATGTCACAGACACACACATGAACCACTTTCTTGGAAGCAGAGCTGAGTGCGAGCTGAATTATTTATGAGGTCAGGGCGAAAAAAAGGCACTAGAAAGGTAGGCTGCAAACTGCGGTGGACAGTGAGCGGTCATGTGACCAGTTAGTCACGTGGCCCATGGCTCTAGCTGTTTCCTGAGTGTTATAGCTGTGGGATACGCCGTGAAAGGCAGACCCATTCACGGGAACTGTTACCAGACTGGTGAATCTCGTGTAACACTTGCTGTTACTCATTTAGAAAGCAGAAATCTCTGTCAGGTCTCTGCTCATTAAACTGCCAGTGACACAGAGAGACACAGAGACCTCTTATCATTACAGGAGTGACATATTAAGCTAGTTTTTAAAAATGCACACATTTATGCATAAGTTAATTAAGTATTTACCTTTCATTTTGAAAAGCAAAAAAATGAATACCATGTCTATAAGAATCTATGAAAACATTATAATGCATTCATAAAGTATTATAAACATGACTATAAATATTTATAAAAAGGTGTAACACATATTGTATTATGTGTATTATGCATTATGAATGCTTTACAAAGCTCTCATGTATAATACACAAGATACCTTCATAATGCAGTACAAAACATCCCTAATTCTTATGCTGACCATTATAACGCATTATGAAGATACCTATAGTGCATTATAAATGAGAGCTTCATTGAAGCTTATGAAATACTATCATCAACACTACAATGCCTTATGATTGTCAATAGAAGATGCTGTAATGCTCTATTAATTATCGTACTGTTCATCATAATGGATTATAAAGGTATCTATTGTAAAATGATACCAAATTCTTTTCCTGCCTGAAATGAAGAAATTCACAGGAATGTAAATAATTTGGGTTGTCTGTTGAATAACAACCAATAAAAAAAATGTGAAAAATACACGTTCCTTGATAATGACTGAAATTCAGCAAAAAGAAACAGTAAATATTGTCATAGCAAAATGATCATAATCTATGTGGCATGTTGAAATGGAGGCACAAATCTTGTACACACTGCAAAGGGGCGTGCCACAAATTCACACACACAGGATGCTGGCGTGGTGATTCGGGAATGAGGTAGGTTGACCCGGTCTAGCTAAATTTCAGTTCTCTTCTGGCAAAAGCCTGCTACGGCTTTGAAACATTATTAAATGTGCCATTAAACTACTCCTGCGTATGACTGATCAGATAACAGAATAAAACTCCATCAATGCAAAAAAGAGCAGACACTTGTGAAAAGTCCCTGTAAGCATGCGTACGCCATACAGGCAGCCTTCCTTCTCCCCTCCTACAGAAAAGCCCCAAGTGGGACAGACCGAAATCTGATCGAATGCTCCTTTTGTTCCCCCTTGAGGAGGACCCAAGCTGATGACAAGGTGCTTCCACAATAAAGCGTCCGACAGAACAAACAATGCATTTCAGGGGCCCCCAGGGAGAGATGGCAGAGGGGGGCCAGGTGCTTTCTTGTGGTGAACGAAATGTTACAGTGACCCCAGACTGCCGTGGTCCAAACTGCCTTCATGGAAATGAAATACTGTAAGAAGGGACTGTAAACAGACTGAAGAGCAAAGATGGGCTTCTCAGACGCTCATGCTCAGAGCAGCGGGATGCTGGGAATTATCGGCTTCGGACAGGGCTTGGCCGTATCTGACCGGGGGCCCATTTTCTGTATAAACAATCCAATCTCTACAGGGGCAAAACATCATGCTTTTTTGAGTGTATTTCATAAACCAAGTGTAAAGTAAAAAATGCCAGTATTGAATACAATAGATGATAGTCAACTGTATTTTTAATACAATTTAGTCTCATTCCAGGAGAACGCCTGATGACTTGACTGAACCTGATTTAGTCCAGGGGGACTAGCAATAGGGAGGGGCTAACACCATGTACTCAGGGACCGCCGCAGATATTTAATGTTTCATTAACAGAAAACCCACAAAAGTAAGAAATTACAGCTAATAAGAAAAATAAAGTTCCCTCACCCTCGCCACCTTCACATCCCTGTCAATATCGCGCACGCTGGGAGTCCCCCAGTGACTCAACAGTTTCTGTAAAGTGTTTCTTTTTCCCTACTACAAAAATTCCTTGCTACACAGCCCCGCTGTGGGATGATGTGGTTTTTGTCAGGACACCAGCGATCCCGCTCGCCGCCTCCCGCCAAACTGCACCGCCGTCCCCGGCTGGTCTGCAGCTGCAGCGTCTAACAGTCCCGTCAGCGGCAAAGCCGCATTACTACCGTGTCTCCGCGCAACACTGATGGCTGACATTTCTGTGGCTCTGCAGCTATTCGCCCCAAGGCCCAGGAGTTTACCGCCGCTTTTCCCGCCTGTTTGCCTTGTGAGCGACGCAATTTGCTTGTTTAATCAGGCTGCCCAATCAGGTCGCTCCAGAAATCCCGTTTTAAAGTCTGAGTCATGCCATAACTAATCAAAGGCCTTCTTCTAAAGCTGGGATGGGGGTATGCTGGTTGCACTTGCTAATTTAGCATGATTGGCAAACACGCTTGTCATTTGGGTTGGCTTATTATCACCGATTGAGCTATAACCCCCCCCAAGGCCCCAAGAGCGGCTCACATCAGGCTCTGCTTCTAACCTCCAAAGTTTCCTCAGCTGAGAGGCAGGATATCGGAACAGTCCGGCACTCTGCTCATAACCGCGCTGAGGCTAACTTACAATGATAAACGGAAATCAATTCTAATTGAATGGTTACCATTTAATGTGTAATCCAGTATATCTTTTTCTCAAGCATGCAGAAATGTTGCAAGAATTGTCTGAAATGTAATAGGCCATGTAATGGTTTATCAGAAAATGTGATACGTTTTCAAAATAAAATAGTCAAAATAAGCTAGCCTAATGAAACTACGTTTGATTACTTTGTGTGCGTTCCTCATCTCAGATTAAACATGAAACTCACACTTCAGTGTTTATCTGTGGCTGAAAATAATCCTAATATATTTCTCTAAAACTCCCCAAGGTGTGAACTCAGAAATAAAAGCCCCCAGATTGTGTTCTGAAAAGCATTTAATTCAGAGATTACCATAGCAGAATTCAGCTTCCTGGGCAGGCCATGGTCCCACAGTGGGGTGTAGTAGGTGCAGACATGAATTCAGTTTCCCAGGCTGGCTGTGGCCCTTCCATATGGTGTAGCAAGCACATGAATTCAGCATCCTGGGTCGCTGTGCAGCGTAGCAATGCAGACGTAAATTCAGCTTCCTGGGCGGGCCACGGCTACACTGGACACCAGCACTTTCCCACTCTGACCCTTCAAATATTTCATGATACTCCGTCCCGGCACTGCACCCTAGCACTATACTTAGATTTAGCTGCACCCTGAAGTACTGATATATTTGGCAATAAATTTCGATCCCTTCTAATGATTTGACCCCTACATGCCAAACGGCCGCAGAAAGAAAGAAATAAAAAGTCGCAGGGGTTGAGACTGCATGGCCACTCTGCTCCAGGTCCGCCCTCCTGTCCTCCCGCCCAGAGGCAGCCGTTCCCAAGACCGCAGCTGCCTAACCAGTTGGGCCTCAGTCAGGCACAGTGCTCAGCAGGGGTGAGGGGGAGGGGGCAGTCCTCAGAAGAGGTGGTGGGCTGGGGGGGGGATGACCAGTCAGCGGGATTGGTTTCAGCACAGAGTAGCCACCATTAGAGACCACAGGGGTTAGAGAAGCTGTCCCTGGACCATTTGCCCGCCTCAGGCCTCAATAACAAAAACACATGGAGTGTGTGCCATGTCCTGGGCCCGGGGCCCCCAGACAGGGGGCACGTACACCAGGCCAGCATCTTCAGATGCATGACTATGCAAAGCGCCCGCACAGTGGGGGCTCAGAGACCCCCTTAGAGGTCCCACATCTACTGGCATTTGGTCCTGCTTAGGTGACAGGCTCTCCGCCACAGCGGCGGTTACGTTGCAATTATAAAAACACCAAACAAGCATGAAAAGTGCTCTTAGGAAGACATGCGCGCGCCATGCGCCATAAACATAACGGAAACATAACGGCCACAAACGCGGACAACAGCTCTTAAGCCTGGCTTTATAACTATTATATCCTGTGTTTTTCTGTGTTTGTGTGTGTAAACAGAAAGCAAATTTGGCTGTGTTGTAGAATACAGGCTGATCAGGAAGTGCCCTAAAGTCTTACTAACATTAAAAGAAACATCTTCCTTCCCAGGTAAAAATTAAACTGGAACACTGAAAGCTGTTGAAAGAGGAATGCCGAAGATGGCGATGACGACTACGACGGCGATGATGGCGATAATGACCGTAATGCCTGCCTCATCTCCCAGTGGGCACGGCCTCATCCCCCACCCCCCGCTAGCTCTGTGTTCATTTTTAACTCCTGGTTACTCACGGAACAGCTGTGCTGTGACGAGCCTGCTCCTTCTGCATGTGTGTATATAAAGAGACACTCAGTGCCGTGTACGGGTTGGGGGGGGGGGAAGGGGACACAGGATGCCGTTCGTTTTACAGCCCTGCGGAAGATGCTGAGCCACACAAGTTTGCCCCCCGAGTCTGGCACCGGCTGTGTGAACTATTAGCGGTCGGCTGTAGGGCTGGCGTCGCACAGGATGACTCCGGGTGTGACGGCGGCTTCAGAAATAGCCAAAGGTTAACAACCGAATGGGAGCGCACATGGACGAGCTGTGGCGCACACTAATGCCGCATGTCAACAACGCACACAAACACTGCACGCTAATGGTGCACAGTATTGCCTCATGCTAACGATGCATGTCAATGGCGCATGCTAAAATGTGCACTAATGGCATGTGCTAATGGTGCACACTAACAGTTCATGCTAACTCTGCATGCTAACAATGCTCACTAATGGTACATGCTAATGGTGCATGTTAATGGTGCATCCTCATGGGTGGATTAACCTATGTGGGGGCCCTAGGCTGACATCAGTATGGACTCTCCGGTGTTCCCGATTTAACTAACCATCCCATTTTTCCCTAGGCAAGGTGGGGCAGGTCCCAATGTTTGCTGGAGCCCTAGACTACAGCCTAGTATATCTTATGCATTAATCCACCACGGTGCATTCTAACAGAGCACGCTAATGGTTCAGGCTAACAGCACATGCTAACAAAGCATACTAATGGCTTCCCCCAAACCAGCATTGTGCTTTCAAGGATTGCTCAAATTTGAAGGGGACACCTCTGTCACAGTGCGGCTTTTAGCTATATCATTACTGATCTTTGGCATCTTAAAATGTCTTTAAAATCTTTAAAACATGATTTCCATGCATTCCCAGAGAGTTAGCATGGAGAGCAGTGCTGCTGCTCCATCTTGGCCTGCTGGGATTTCCGACTTCTAGAGAAGCAAGTCACGGGAACATTCTGTACGTGTGTTCTGAGTCCTGACGTTCAGGGGAGAATGAAGCAGGTAATGATGTGATGTCCCTGTGGCCACGTTCCACTTTGACCTGAATGCCATGTGTTAGCCGGGCAAACACGACTAACTTAAGTGATACACATGGAGCATGGCTGATCTCCGGCCGGCATCGTCTTACCCAAATAATTACGGAATTCACCAATCATGATGGATGGCTCCATGAGAATCCCTGTCTGTAAACAGATTAGCACAGAGGTGGCGAACCGGATCGAAGGAGAGCTGCTGTGGGTGCGGGTTTTTGGGATGACCTCTCAACCAGCAAGTAACAGTCAGTCCACAGGACTGGAGTTGAGAACCGCTGCTTTATTACTGGCTGATTGAGAGGTCATCCCAAAAACCTGCACCCACACCGACTCTCCATGAATCAGGTTCGCCAGCCTCGGATTAGCACCTTAAAGCCGTTATCGTGCGTGTCCAGGCTCCTGTCTCCAGCAGCACAGTCAACCTTCTGCTTGCCTGGGATTCATTTCTAATCATTGTACCTTCAATGTACACCTTTACCGAGAGTTAGAATAATCAGCTCAGCTTTTAAATGCAAAACACACGGCAAGGTGTGGAGAGACGATGGGGTTGAGTGTCAGAGTCGTGCTTTGATGATGACACCCTGATCATAGCCTGAGTGGTTTGTTCTTGTAATGTCTTAATATTTAAAACGCTACTCAAAAAACTCATTTTGCAGACCGAAGTCACTTACAGATCTAGGCAAATACCATGTCCACCTAGTAAAACATAGAGATGAGACGATAAACTAATTAAACATTTGACATAATATAATAAACACTTTGGTTAGCTACTAAGATGACCTTTTTCCCCAGTGTTTTAAGATTATGATATATACTGTATATGTTTATGTATACTGTATAAAAACACAGGATTTTCGGACATTATACAAACAATGTTTAGGTGTACCAGAAATGCAAAAATGCTCCTTTAGGGTGACATTAGTAGCTAAGTTTCAGTTACATGCTTATTCGTAGGGTCAGGGCGGTAGCTACTTAGCAACCGGGCCTGTTGCCGTGGATACCAGACAGAAGAATAGCTGGGATTTAGCAGCAAAGCAGGTAGGACTGGTTTGGCGATTAGGACAGCCCGTTGACTGAATTGGGGGGGGGGGGTCTGTCACGCTCCCGC
>JAODLD010000038.1:20005078-20016758 GCA_026781065.1 Mormyrops boulengeri
AACACACACACAGAGTGTCACCCTGTCCCTGACCAGCGAGGAACACACACACAGAGTGTCACCCTGTCCCTGACCAGCGAGGAACACACACACAGAGTGTCACCCTGTCCCTGACCAGCGAGGAACACACACACAGAGTGTCACCCTGTCCCTGACCAGTGAGGAATACACACACAGAGCGTCATTCTGTCCTTGACCAGGGTGAGGTTGTAGGGCTCAGTCGCTGTAACCTAAGCACTGTAAACAAAAGTCTAAACAGCCGTCACATTCTTCCATTATTGTGGGATTTGTGGCCATTGAAATGGCCTGAGATTGTTGCATAAATAGCATCACTTCCATAAAAGCGTCACTGAACTCCCTCACTGCTGACAGCCGCTCGGACTGAATTAGGGCTCCTCCCTTCCCAGCCACACCCCGCCCCGCTCCCTTTATCTCGTTCTCTCTCTTTATCTGACTCCCTCTTTACGAGCACAAGCATTAAGGGGGAAAATATATGAGGAACAATTTGCATGAGATCATCCTTATAAAAATACCCTTCAAACGTGAAAGGTTTATACACTAATGGATATCTGTCATAAAAGTGTCATTTGTAATGTGGCTCACTTGTGCAGTTCACCATGTGTTTCCCAGCTCCCAGAGTCAGTGTGGATCTGTAGCAGGGTGCAGACATGCATGTATGTGCATCAGATACAGGTAGCAGACAGCTAATGGTGAAAATTTTCGTTTTGGGTGTTAAATCTGTTTGGATGTGCACACGCAGTCCATTTTCTGTCATGTTATTCTTATAACGGGTTTGGGGACCCCAGATGACTTTATGCGAGCATGTATGTCACCCAAATTGCAGTGTTCAGTATGATTTGACAGACTTCTGTTTAAAATACTGCCTTTCAAAGCAGTGCCTTCTCTTTGAAGAACCTGACTCACTGTCTCAGGATTTGACATACCCACTCACTGCATCACTGCTTAAACGACTCTGTTGCATGCTGAGGCAACCACAGCCACTGACATCCCCGCTCCTACCTGACTCACACGCTCAGATGCAGACACACTCTTACCAGAGACTTCCACTTCAAATTTTCTCCACTTAAAGGTGAACCTGATCCATTTTAAAGGTCCAGTGTTTCTTCAGAGTGTCGCAGGTGCTGGCCTGAATGCTAACACATGCAGTGCTGGAGCTGGACTCCTCACTAACTGGGACAAGCAGCTACAACCTCACAGCACTGCCTTATTGTTGGGTGACCAGCCCTGCATGGGCCACCAAGTGCTGTACGCACAATGCTGGAAGATGCCCCCCCCCAAAAAAAAATCAACAAGAAATGGGGCTTACTGCCCCCTAGGCATACCTGGCAACCAGGGCTCAACCACAGCAACTTTTGACCTCTGGATTTTTATTGTATAACCACAACAAGCACTGGCACCCCCAGGCAGATGGTGGCAGGGGGGACAGGGGGTGGAAGACAGGAATTCAGTCCTAGCAGTGGGTGGGGCCCCTGGAACAGATTGCTTTTCTCATTGGCCGGTTATAACTTCAGACGGGCTAGACTAGACTAGACTAATTCACCGCCATTAAACGGATCCATTGTCTGCCAAGTGAAAGCCGCAGACATGGACCCTCCGAGTGGCATCTCCATGACATATGGGGACATGGCTCCATCCTGGCCATGGCATGGGTACCTGTAATCCTGACACTGCTGCCCTTAGCCATGTAAGCAGTCTGTCACACTTTACATGAGAAAAAAAAACAAGTTGCCTCACCTTCATTTGCGAGACCTCAACATATTGATTTATTATTTGCACCTTTATTTCTATTTTATATCTCTTCTTTAAGTGTTCTTTTCCGTTTTACTTGTTTATTCCAATTGTTGTTTTTTAATATATTTTTGTCAGGATTGTATATTTACTTGTACCGTCCATGCCACCACCTGCACCAAAACAAATTCCTTGTACTTTTTGTACTTAGTTAATATAATTATTATGATTCAAAAATCTTCTGCGTAATTGTGACGTCACTGGCGGGAGGAAGCGTGTATGTGTGCGTGAGTGTGTGTGTGAGTGAGAGAGTGAGAGGGAGAGAGAGAGAGAGAGCGCCGGGTCCCACACTGAGAGACAGCGATGACCTGGGGAAGACGCATACCTCAGCGCCATCAGAGTGTGCCGCGTCACGGTCAGTCTCACGGCGCACCGATTCAAAAACAAAAACTTTCATCTTTAGCGCGCAATCCATCAGTGTCAGATGTGGCGAGAAAGGGGTCTGATGGCAGCCTGGGACAGGATGAAAGGATGTAAAAGTGCTACCCTGGGGCCAAGCGTGTTGTTCCACCAAAAACCTGCGAAGGCGATTTTTGTTCTGCCTGATTCAGAATCAGCTCAGATGTACCCAGTGGTTAATTACCTTGGTCCTCTCTACCTGTAACTTCACACACACACGCACACACACACACACACACTTCTTCACACTTAACACTCCAACACTAACCTGGATTTCGCACAACAACGCACCAGACACTTCATAATAGTCAAGATTACACTTTTATACGCATGATTTTACAATGCAATAACAAATAGCATAACAATATATATAACAAATAGATGGCATCTCTGCTCTGAGTAATTTTTACCTTTATTTTGAAGAACGGCACTAAATGTAGTAAATATAATAATAATAATAATATATATAAACGAAAATAAATGAGCGCACACGTCCTCTGGATTGAACAAGACAGTTACACATTGAATAACTGAGTCATACCTTTATTAACCAGCTGTACTATATAGGAAGAGTAAGCGTTTCGAATATTTTTTTCTTTAATTTAATATGGAGTTCTTCTGCGTTGTTAAAATGATATAATGGAAATTATTTTCGGTATACGAAATAATGCATTTGTGAATTAATGCAGGAGCGCGTCCCCGCCCTCAGGCGCGCGCCCTGTCACCTCCATAAGCGCAAATATCCTCAAGTGGCCAAAACGACCTTCAAGGAGGACGCCAATGCCTGTCTGCTGCCGGGGCTTCGGCGTGTCAGAAAGCCCCTGAAAGCCAGCCCGCTTTGGTTTGGCTGTCAGCAGTCCGAAAGTATCCCTTAGGCTAATCTGCCCTCCGCACGAAAACGTCGGATCCGCCGCGCAGGATCCTTACGGACCCAGGCGCCGGGGTGCTCGCCGGTAGAATGACAAAGAAAACGTACTTACTGAGTCCGAATATCCTCTATTTAATATGCATATACAAAGGTAATAAGAAAGCGGAAACAAATCGTGGAAATAAAACAATCACAGACGGCAGGAAATTAAGTTTACAGTGCGAATGACTAGGCGTGGGGTTCCGGGACGTACGATGCGGCTTTGCAGCGAGGGGCGCTCCAAATCGCTTACTGTCACCTGTGGGAGGGTTTACTGTAAATGCATCACTCCAGCTTCTCTTAATAAATTCATTTTATTTAATTATTTATGCGCCTGCTGCCGTTTATTTAGCAATACAGCTGGGCAAAGAGAGACACCCTTATGCTGAATAACTCGTAAACCTATTAAGGATCTTCTTTTTAATGCAAACAAGAAAAGCCGAGATGATATTTGGCCCTTTACTTAGACGTCGGAGTGTCGCCGCTGTCACTGTAGCCGGAGTTGGGCGTCGTAGAGCAAACGCCCAAGGAACCCGCGTGGGTTCTCCCCGCAATACATATGCATATGTCTGTGTAGTATATTAATGTTATTAATGTTATATTAATGTTTATTTTGACACCATAGTATGACGTAGGAGTAACTAAAACATTATACAGAAACAGATTTTTTATTTTTATTACGCTGATAATTACAAAAAAAAAACTCTTGTGTCATTACAAAGTGAGAAGGTACGAGAATAGAAACAAAAGTGTTTTAGACGTAAAACCAACAACGCGATATCGATGCGAATATAAGAATTGCCACTAGATTCAAATTTCAACACTTGATTTTTATAAATTACCCATCGCGCACACTTCTAAAGTTACCACGCTATAACAGCTACTGTGACGAAAATAGTGAACGATTTCAACTTTTAAATAAGGTAAATTATTTTCCAAATACTTTAGTTAAGAGATTTAAATGAAAATTTTTCCAGAAAATATAGCCCAATTATCTAGTGTTCAGTCATAATTTTAGCCGACAGCAGCAGCAACACCATAATATTAATAATAATGATGATAATAATAATAATAATAACAAATGTATGTGCATCGAAATATGCGTTATGACCCGCAGTAATATTCCCGGTGGTAGCCCTCGTTTGTTAGCCTACACGTAATACGCCCCCTGCAGATTGTTTATTAAAGCACCGCTTTCATTTTTAAAAACGAAGCACTCATTTCTCTACTTATGCCGAGCGTGTTTCTATAACGAACAACTCGTATTTATATTAAAGCGGTCTCTCGACCGCAAGAAAAAGAAAAACGAAACAGTTACCCTTGCATTTTTATATTTGTGCTTATTGCGTACACATATATTTCCATTTGATGTTTCTGTATTTTGCGATTCCGCGATAATTTTCAACGTATGCTAATATCGGTTAAATATAGCTTGTTTAATATATGCAGAGAGATCAATTCCGTCATCTTCAAAAATGGCTTTATAAAAATGTTTTTAGTAGCCTAGTTTTATTATCCTTTCAAAATCGGTTATTCGTTGTTACTAGCAATATATTCTTTATTACAGACATAGGAAGGTGTTTAAAGATCCAGCAGCGGTTTACTGAAATTGGAATATATATATATATATATATATATACACACACACACATACACAGACACACACACGCACTAATTACAGTTATTTAATTTAACATTCATTTCAAAGAAACCGCAAATATGACGAGACCTTGAAAGCCTTTTTGCGGAACACGCTGAACTGTTTTCTGCAGCTATCTTTAATATTTAGTCGAGCGCAGAGCTGCGTAATTCAATATTCAGAAATAATGAATGTTTTGGGGGATGTGACATACAAATATTCTGGACTGAATTTTGAATTCGTATACAATTCATTTGGAGATAACAGCACACACATGGCGACTCTCGGACCTCAGGGTCCGCGAGGCTAATTCTGCCTGTGAGTGAGAAGCCTTTGGCAAGAAGCACCATCTTCATCTCTTCATGCTCCATCTGTGGAAATGATAGAGTGCAGCCATAATGGAACACAACAAGATTAAATTAATTAGGTTTGGCCATTACGCTGCAGACTTCCAAAGATGATTGCAATTTTTCCCTGCAAAGGCCATTATTGTAAGATCTGTTTAGCGGCAGATGCAATTAAGATGGACTTAATGCAAATCTAACAATACAAATAACACTTCCTTCCATGTATGTTTGAGGAGGAGCCTGGAAGTGCTACGGACAAACACGGTTGAAGCCGTTTTTAACTTCAAACAAACCGAGGCGGTATTTGATTTCTCTCCTACAGTGAATTCTGTGATCAATAACTTTGTTTCGTGTTTTCATGTTCATTGTAATGTAAAAGTATCCCGTTACAGACCTCCCGTCTCAGAGCAAGCCACCCTCAGCGGATTATTTGAAATAAAAAAACACGCACACTCACTCGCATACATTTAAAAGCGAGAGGCTTTTTCAGAAGTGCGAGAAACTCTTGCGTAGTAAGTGGTAGTATAGGCTAAGTGCCGCAGTTGGCGGCCATAGAGCGGGAGAGGGCTTCGGGCTTCTCATGAATTGTTTTCCCGGAGTTGGTGGGATCTCTCCGTATTGCCGGTGACTTCCTTCAGCAGGATCAGGTCACCATCAGGGGAGCTTGACAGGGGCGGTTACTGCCCAGCGCTCAATGCTCAGGCCGCCACTAAAACGCGGCTCCGCGGCTCCGACTCGCAGCGGCGTTAAACGCGCCTCTCATTCTCAGCACTTCCATAACATTTGATTTATTCTGCACAGTAAAATATAACAATGCTCTCATGTTTTTTCACGTTCTGAAACGCATACTTAACAACCAGTCCCGGGTCATACCTCATTCATTTTTTTTTCCATTCGGCTTCCAGGGGTACGAAGACACATCTGTTTTTTGTAACTTTATTTGGATTTTTTTTCAACTGAACTTATACATATCGTGGCTAAATGGAGTAATTACCATAACCAATCAGACAACACATTTATAAGATTTTATGCTGCGTTTAATTTTCTATGCAAGTGTTTTGCATTAGCGTCCTATCAGATTACCAGCAGAGTGGAACATTGTGCACCTAGAATAAAGCGAATGGACAGAAATAATTAAGAGACAAGCTCATTTTCAAAAAAAAAAAAAAAAAAGATTTTTCTCTTCTTATTTTCCAGTCCATTCGAGGGACATTACGACACATCGAATCTTTCAATAATGCAGGCAAACGGAAAAAATCAATGTCATCTCATTCATTTGAGATAAATTATTTCTCAAACTATTGTAAGCACTGAGAGTAACTATAAAGACGATTATTTCTTATATTTTCTCTATGCAACATTATTAACATTTCTTTGGTGATGACCTTCGGTCAGTCATTTTCATTCATAACCTGCAAATAATTTATCGGTGCTTCATATTGTAAAGATTCTACAGTTAAAGGGGCATCAGAAAAACAGATGGCGAAACGTGTGAAACGCACGGGCGACTGGCAGCCAGTTTCTGAGCGAGGAATGAACCCCGAGCAGCAATAAAAGGCGGAGGTCCCGGAGGCTGCTCACAGCGACGGTCTCGACACCGACGAGCCGGGGTCAGCTCGGGAATTCCTTTGGCTGATACTTCGCGGGGAACCGCTGGGGAGTGAGTCCGGCAGTTTTCGCTTGAGGGATCGTCCTTGACAAGTGCAGCTAGTGGCCTGGAGATGTGTGGCTCCCTGCTTAAGAGATCCGAGCAAAGCCTAATAAAAAAAGAAAAAAAAAATCACAAATACACTTCTGAGCTTAATAAAGCAAGCAGTGCAGCTGACTAAATAAGGGCTTGTGCGAGTGAAAATGAACTACTACAGCATTAGAACGGGACCTCAAACTCAATATTTTAAACTGCGTTTGTACTTCACTATTAAGGGCCAGTCATAAACATTTGAAACCTGAGCAACAATTAATTCTAGATAGAAGATACCAGGGCTTCAGGAAGACATGAGTAATGACTAAACTAAACCTTAAAATCACGCGGCTAATTAATATTCATCTAACAGTGATTAATAACAATCGATAACTATGTTGCGAAACTTAGGAGTCATGGGCTATGGCAAATTCATTTCTACATATTTATTAGTGTATGTTATAAGTGATCGTAATGTTCAGAATCCTGTTGGCATTTTGCATAAGGATGACATTATAAAGCCTTACAGCCGGTGTTTACCTCCAATCAAACCACGCATTCCCATGGGGCCCCAAAGGATTGGGGGCCCCCTGTTGGCTTCTGAGTGTATAGCGTAGTCCTACATGCTAGTGTCATGTTAGTCGATGATAGCTGCTTTTTCGCAATCCTGTAGTGTGTCTTTCCTCGTGTCCAGACATGTGTACAGGTCAGCCTCGCCGTTCCTCTTTCAGCACACATTTTCTCCTGAATTTCTTAACCTTTCCCAAGCAGATCTCACCCAGACCAGTCGTTTGAATATTTAGGACACATGTTCTGCACCCATAATGTCCTCTCTTATGCCGATTCCCAGCATCCTAAAATGGATTTAACATATATGGTATGAATTTATGGAGTAGACGCTAGTAACCATATATTTTAACAAAAGCACATTGTGCTGACAGTGAACACGTCAGCCAGAGGGAAGCGGTAAGGCGCTGAAGTGCGTAATATTTCTCAGAGATCATCTCATCAGCACAGCCTGCCTCCCCATGAGAGAGAGACACAGCAAGCTTAATAGAACTCAAACACCCCGATAAAGATCTGGATACCCCCACCCCCATCCACACCCCCTGCCGCTTCCTGACTTCACCCTTCCAAACCTGGGGTATCGTTTAATTTACGAGGAGGCATGACCCAGCTTTGGAGTTTCCCAAACAGTTGTTATAATTCCAAGGTGACTTTATCACAGTGTGGTGCACGGCGCACACACCTGCTGCGATTTAACAAACAGCGGGCTTCTTACAGGCCCTGTAACGAGGCCTCGCACGGACGCGGACGGTACACCGAATCCGTTACGACGCACGCGGGATTGGAAGACATTTCCGCTCCGTATTTCCAAATAAACATCAAGTCGCCACAGAAGTAGTTTTCTTTGTAGAGGTGGGCCGCTGAGCCCCAGACGGACAGCCGTTGCATGGATTAAAGCACCTTTGGGCTCATGTGCCCCACGGACTCCTCTCTGGTCATGTGTTACAAAGCCGAGAGCCAAAACCAAAGCCAGAAAAAACAAAAAGAGAGCCTTAAAAAAAGGGATGAAGACGCGAAGGAGGGAAACAGTAGTGCTGCCACTGACTTACTCAATCCATATGTGGTTTAAACACAGGAAATACCCGGCATTCACTGTAATCAGCCAATCAGGACTCGCGTGGCGCTGCTCCTTGGGCAGCTAATTGGACACCATTAGGACAGTCAAACTTAGGTATCCAGGGCATATGAAGCGAGACAATAGGAATGCAAAGCGGCATGGGAACCAAACAGCATCCTGTTCCCGGCCGGGACTCATGCATGTATGTGGCATGTTGCTAAGCGTGCTTGTGCCATCCACTCTGACATGTAATTAACACGCAGAGAGCACGTACTGAAAATAAAAATCAGGCACCACAGCAAATGAAGCTCATTATGTACAATTAGTACATTGCCGGGGTGAGTTTCTGATGCTCCTACTACAGATAGGCATGAGCGTAACCAACACTAATTACTCAGTTATCCACCAGCTGCCAGCTGGGGAATAAAAGCTGAAGTCACAGTTAAAAGCTTAACCATGACCGTAACATGACCATACTATGGCCACAGTGATCCCAGCACGATGCCCTGATGGCCCCAGTCTGATCATGCTGCATGTGATACTATACAAACAGAGGATTCCCTGTGATATTATTAAAATGCGTGGTGCTAAGCACAATTAGCATAAACAATTCATTACTGATGTTTCACTTTTTTCACCATTCATTGTGAAATATTAGCATGTATGTTTTGCATCAGAGAGTATTGTAAAATATAAGATAGTGTTACTGAGTGTTGGAGTGCTTGGTAAAGTGTTTGAGAGATAGTATTAGATATTGTGGTAAAGTAGGAGAGCTCTGTATGGTGGAGGTGTATAACAAAGGATGTGACACAGTCTTGCGGTATGAAAGCTTCGTAAAGCAGGTAAGAGTTCTAATTGTCATCAGAGCTGCTTTGGTCCCGTGTGGCCGCTGCTTTGTTCCCGTGTGGCCGCTGCTTTGGTCCCGTGTGGCCGCTGCTTTGGTCCCGTGTGGCCGCTGCTTTGGTCCCGTGTGGCCGCTGCTTTGGTCCCTCTTCTTGGTCTTCCTCATCTCAATAAAAGGCCTCTTCTTTTTGGTCTGTCTGAGCTTTACGAGTTTGTCTGCCTCCTCATGCAGAGCCAGAGCTGCGTCCGATCTGTGGGACAGAGGTCTGCGCATGTGTGTGCCCACGTAGATCATAATGTGAGCCCCCAGCTGGCTTCCTCACACACCGGCATTGGGGGGTGGGGGGGGGTGGCTGTAGTCCAGCAGTTTCTGATTTTAACACTCAGTCCTCAGGATTTTTATTTTCCGCAGCAGCCTTTAGTTATCCAATCAGGGAGCTTCTGAAATCACGTACTTACACAGTAGGTACTGAATTTCGCCAGAAGCCTACTACTCGACCATTAATGCAGTACATACTGTATGGAAGCATGTGAACAGTTTGCATGCATTTAGACAATGCAGTCGCTATTTTATACATTACCTGACCTGTTTTTTTCCAGTGATGTAGCTTGACCCCTGAGAATGTTAAAAACTGTTCAAAAGAACTATAAATGAAAAAATACATATTCCAGTCAACTTATGTAACTGGGCATTGTTCGCTACTTAAATTGCACTTCCTCCAACATCCTGATAAAAACTTCTTGTGAGCTTTGTTCTTTTGTGGGATAGCCTTGGGGGATAGTGTAGCCTCTATCAGTTACACACTTCGGAATTTTGCAGAATGTGCCAAGGACCCTATAGCTGACCAGTAAGGGCCAGTTTGGAGGTAGGACATATGACAGCCATAATTCACACATTTTGTAAGTGATTAAAGTTCTGTTTTTCTGATGATGCTTTTTGGTCATTGGAGTTTTACTTACACAAAATGTTTTAAGGGAAGAATGAAAAATGATTAGATCAGAGAAACAACCAATCAGATTGTAGAGGAGACGGGTCCAAGCAACTATAGGAGGTAGGACCAGTCAATGAGATATCTTGGTCCCACCTCCTCTAGTTGCTTGGACCCACCTCCTCTACAATATGATTGGTTATCTCTCTGAACCAATCATTTTTCATTCTGCCCTCAGAACATTTTTATGTAAGTAAAACTCCCACAGGCAACTTAGAAAACGAAATCCACCTTCTGTCTCGGCATGATTTAGAAAAGCACCACACACTCAAACGTGCAGCATAAAGGCATTAGGCCATGACACTATTTAAATGACAATGATTATGTTTAAGGTCCCCAAGTTCGCTGATGCACCCAAAGGAATAGCCCTGCCTCCAGCAGAGACGTCCAAGCAGCCCGGGAGCATCTTGGAAGGAGCCCTTATGCCAATAGGGCTGCTCTGAGTGCTAAAGCTTCCCACCTTCTGCGGCCTGATTGATCGAACACATCCATACTCCTCTTCATGCCTTCAGATTTCCCCTTAAACCCCCGTCAACATAAACTAGCTTGGCTCCTCCCCTAAGGCAGGTTCTGCTGGACATTTACATTTCATTTATCTACACATTTATCCAAAGTGACATACATTTCTGAGAAGAGAGGGTCAGCCAGTCCCCGGTATAGTTAGGGGTTAGCGGCCTTGCACAAGGGTCCAATGGCAAATATGGGATTTGAGGCAGTGACCTACTGATCACAGGAATAGGAGCCTAATTCTCTATGCCGCACACACAGAGGTGATTCTAGGAACTCTGGGGGCCCTAGACGAAAAAATCCATGGGGCCCTCCAACTCCCCCTCCCCCAGCATGGTAATGTATCACCTTTATTTTACTGTGAAGTGTAAATTAATAATATCAACAAACATAATTTAATAAACACAAGACCTTTATTTTCACTTTCACGAAAAACAGAATATACAGACGCTCCTCTACTTACGAACGCTCAACTTACGAACTTTCAGACATACGAATGAAGAGGATTTTAAGTCCAAATTGTGTTCACTGGGCTCCCATTTCCTGTCTGCAAAATCAATTTTTTTTTCTGTGCTCCAGTTCCGCCTAGTACGATTTCTGGCCGCTACTCCTGCCGCGCAGCAGCGTAGCGTGCGTACTCCCAGCATCATAGTTCTTAGTACTTGCGTATGCCCTTAAAATGATGTTGAATAACGACTTACAAACATTTCAAGTTATGAACAGTCGTTCGGAACGTATCTCGTTCGTGAGTAGAGGAGCGTCTGTACAAATAAAGCAGTTTCCCCGTTGCCATGCACTATGTAATCGGCTGCCCTCGGGGCCCCCTCCCATCTCGGGGCCCCAGGCTATTGCCTGCTCTGCCTGTCCAGTTGCTGCGCCTCCGCACACACCGCCCTCCACTGACCCAAAACAGCAGTGGTAGGGTGGGGGGGGGG
>JAODLD010000038.1:20016858-20037894 GCA_026781065.1 Mormyrops boulengeri
CCCCCCATCTTCACAATAGGAGCTTCCTCGCAGGTTTCATGGTACGTCGATGAGGTATCTGCGTGGTGACTCATCCATGGGCCCAACTGGGCGGCCAGGCTTCAGGAGCCCTTATGACTGATGGGGCACTGTTTTGGGACACACAGCATTCTGCTTAAATCACGGCAGTAACCCGGGAATTTCAGAAGTGCCTTTTTAATCCATTCCAGTGCAGCTCCACGTCGTTTGGTCTTATTTGAAATGTTTAAATTCCTCCCAAAAGCCAGTGGACGCCGTGCTTGATTGAACAGAGCCAGGGAGGGAAACAGCTGTTCAATACGATCTGTGGGATTTTTAAACGGGAGAAAACGCCAAATTTAGAAGAAGTTTTTGTTTCTAATTTGCAGTTAATATTGACACATCAAACCAGTAGGTCTGTGATTAGCCACAAAATCAGCAGAGCATGGCTTGATTTTTAGTGTTTTTATTCTCCTGATAAATGTGCATATTAGTGTTATCATTTCTACAAACATTTTGACTTTTACTGGAGTGGAAACATAAAACCCATTTGATTACTGGGGCTGATTTCCTGGCCATTTGCCGTTGCCAAACTGAGGTGTTCATAAGAGTCACAAATTAAGTAAAATAAACCAAGAAGACCCCATATGCAGTGCCCAGTGCTCCAGAAAGCCGCCACTCCAGCACCAGGCTGCCCAATATGGCTTTGGGGATCGGTTAGGGTTTCCCATTCAATCACAGGGGCTCCAGCATCCCGGCAGCTAGGAGGCAGAGGTCTGACCGACTGTAATTCACACGACCAAATCAGCGGGATGCAAGTGATGATGATTTAAAAAATCGAGACCTCAGTTTGTGTACTGTGCAGCCCAGCTGAGCAGGGGGCGCCCTGTCAACAGCCGGCTCGCCAGCAATTCCAGGGGAAAGATTTTCGATGTCATGTGAACGTCAAAGGTGGCATGATGCAGGTCGAGCTGCCCCTGTGGAGGGGGGGTACAGAGGATATGAGGGAGCGATTTAAAGAAGAGCAGAGACAAAATGAGCTTCACGGGGATTACAGAGCACGTGCAACGCACAGCGCAGGACCGTATGATGTGTGTCCCTGTCACTTTTAATGGGGTGTCCTTCCACAGTGCCTCTGTGTGTGAAAGCACACACAGACACACAGGCACACGCTAAGCATGCTGGTGTCCCTCATGCTGCCTGGGAGCGGGGGCCCCCAACCTGACACACAACCACAGAGTTTATCTGTCAGGGTACATTTTTTATGACTGACATATGGTTATAGCATTAGCAACACTAGCTTTAACTGCGTCGGAGGAGAATACTTTATAAGAGCTAAGGCCCATTTTCATGAAATTTGGCAAAGTTTATTTAAGCGTATTCAGTTAAGACAGACTTCAAAAACTACACAGAGGCATAAAAACCATTTCTGAACTTCACAGAAAATCAGCAGGTCAGATTTAAGCCGTGGATTTTCAGTTAGCGGGTTGAGTTTGCCTGTGGGAGCCGAACGCTGATTGCCGCAAATCAGACTCTTGGAAAGCATATATATGGATCACCTCTGCTTTAATAGCAAAAAGGTGCAGGAAATAGTGTCTTGTTTATTATTTCATATGTTTTCCAATGACTGAGGAGGCCTTTCTGAAAAGCAGCACAGCATCTTTGGATTTACCTTCCCGCCATCCAGATTTAATGCGCGGTTCATTCCTGAGCTGCTAAAACCTTCAGCGAATCAGCATGCAGTAATAATCCTCATGCTTCACCCTCCTGGTCTGCTGGCGTTTATGAGGCTCTGTGTTCAGGTTTCTGCCTGAACACCAAGGAGCTGTGCTCAGTGGAGACATCACAGCCGTTAACGCCAGCGGCTCCAGTTTGGCACGCTCGCTCAGCGTTTACTTTACACCATGTGGGAAGAGGCTGTCTGTTGCTGCAAACGCATCCCTCCACTGCGGGATTCCCCCTGGAACAGATCAGCATCGGATTCAAGGATCCAAGCGAACCTGCGCTAATTTCCCCACCTTCTTTAGCATCGGGGGCCTGCTGACAGGCTTTCCTCACGCCCTCGCAGGCCAGAGGCTCACCGCCCCTCCTTGGCCCAGAGTTAAAGATAAACCAGGTGGAACGGGAGGAGAGCTTTCCCAGAATGCATGCTGCGCAGGAGCCCAGGTGGTCTTAAAAGGACATTCACAAACGTTGCCAAGGTGACAGGACCTCCAACGCCGGCTAAATGGGAAATTTGGCATTCTGCTCCGCACAAAACTCTAAATCTGGTTCCCATAAGATGTTCAAGAGCTGGCGATAGAAAAATCTACATCTCTAACGGGTAGTGAGGTAGCACGAAAAAAGGACTGAAAAGTGGCCAGATTTAACAGCGTGTTCACTTTTGGTGAAGGCGATTCACGCACGCCGAGAAGCAGTACGAACGTAAAATCACACGACGGTGCCGGACAACATCCTTCCACCCAAAGTATCTGTGTTTTACATGCATTACAGTGCTATGTTTATCGGTGATCCCAAATCCCTAATAGTGTCATTGCTGGATTTGACAGCAAACCATGAAAACTCTACATTGAAGCAGGGAGGGGGATGTTTTTATAGAATAGGGGGCTTATCAGCAGCATCCATCACATACAGCGTGTTTAAGAAGTTCTCTGAAGCTGTACGAAACTGTTTACAGATTCTAAGACTCATAACACCTTCTGATAAAACAGATCGCCCCGATTAGCCTCCGATAGCATCTTTCGAGTCGACTTACGGCCAATCGTCAACAAGCTGCTATTGCGTCACATGCTTTGCAGCTTAAATGAAGCATGGGCTGCATCGCCCCCTCATCCATCCGCGATGTTAACCCCGAGGTGTGGAAGGAGGTGCCGAGGGGGTGGGGGACTCCCGGGGTCCAGGCCGTGGGCAAGATGTACGGAGCAGCGTGGCGATTTACAGCCAGAGGTACCCAGGCAGGAAAATCGGCCTTATTCCCACTGGATGGAATAACGGTGATTTACGCCGGTGAGGGCAGGCCTACGTTTCACTTTTATGGCAGCCTGACTACCCCTTCCCCCAAATTAATAAGCTGCAGGTAGGAAACTGTTCAGATAGGAGTCTGGAGACCCTGTTCGCCATGAACATTCCCCTCCTGTGTATACAAGCAGGCCATTATGTTGTGTATTAAGATAAAGAACACAGAGATAAATGGGACCTATGTGAGACAAAGGCCTTCCTATTGCCAGTGTGGATAATCTTCCAGAAAAGCCTCTGTGTTTTGGCAAATTGCACCAGATTCATCTATCAGGCATCTCCTTTCATTATTGAGTTTCCGCTGGCCACGGCGGAGGCGGGGCGCCCTCGGCGGCGGGGCCGTCGCTAGGATTTCAGGTGCTGGCCTGACGTTCTGGGGAACAGGTGTCCCCTCTGTCTGCGGGCGGCATGGCTCCGCAAGCTGAGGCATGGGAAAGGTCAGTCGCCATCGCGGTTCCGGTCCGGTGGCCGCGCAACAGAGAGCCGTTGATTTAATGAATGCAAGCGGATTGGCAGGAGAACCACGCGACCACGGCTGAAGGCGAGAGTCGCCTCTCAGCACGTCCCGTGCAGCTGCGCGGGATGAATCCCCGCCAACGGCAGTTTGTTATACAAACAAAAGACATTTAAGAACAAAATTACATACTACTATTACTGCTACTAATAATAATAATACACTAAAAATCAGCCAGTGATTGGACCCTTATTACAGCTCAGCAACATTATGCAACAATGAAGTGAAGTCAGCTGAATGGCCAGGATGGACATATTCCACAATGCCAAGATTCACCAGGCTCAAATTGTCAGGGTTCAGGGAGCAGGAGGAATCATTGTCACACATGAATTGGCCACCACAACATCTTGACCCCATTGAACATCTTTGAGATGTGCCGAAGAAGACTTTATGGAGTGGTTCAACTCACTGATCATCAATACAAGATCTTGACAAGAAATGAATGCAAATTTGGATGAAAAAAATCGTTGAGATGTTTACGAATTGACGAATGTGAACCATAATCATAGCTAAAGGCGGTCCAATGAAATATTAAAGTGAGTGACTTTTTTTTGGCCAGGCAGTGTATAGTAATAATAATAATAATAATAGATTAGTCCTGGGCACCACAGTCCAGTCTCATCCGGTATATGGAAGCACCTGTATAGATGTGAAAAATCTGCTCCATGCAAACTGAGGGCAGAGTCAGAGGGAAGATGATGGCTCTGATTCGCAGGAATCCCTCTGAAATACAAAAGCATTTGCTTTCACATGCTTGGGAAAGTAGCTGTGCAAAGTGGTCTCTTCACAACAGTGTGAGCTTATTCTCCCAAAACAAACCGCCTTGTAACACAATCGGCGGCACATTCCAGAAAGCACTCCGTGAAGAGAAGTATATTGCAGCAATTGACCTTGTTGGAATTATTTAGGATCTGCTGCTAATGCCGTCAGTGCGCAGGTCCACCCCCCACCCCCCGCAAAATAAAGGAGAGGTTATATTCTTTACCCACTGTTGATTTAAGCTGGTCATCTGCTCAGTCATTGTGCTATTAATTTTAACAGAGTGGGTCTATGAGTTTGTGCTGGTCTCATCACTCTTTATTTATGAGGCAAATACCACCAGGGCAACTAACGTGCAGGAAAATATATTTTATAGACAGTTTCAAAGGTGGACAGCAATGGGCTCTTCTCCTTTCAGTGCATCTGTGATTTTCTGTGTTTCATCTTGAGTTAGTTCTTCACAATCCAATTAGGGCCTAAGGGATAAGCTTTAGCAATAAGCTTTAGCCAGACAAGAATATTAATTCATTTATATTAAGTATAAGTGGCGTGTTACCATTGGGCTTGGCAATAATGCTATCTGATTTCATTATTGAAATATACCATATTCATTTCAATATAGAATAATTAAGCTTGTAATTATTATTATTATTATTATTATTATTATTATTATTATTATTATTGTCGTTGTTGCTGCTGTTATTTTTTGCTTTTGTTGTTGAATGTGGCTCGCAATAGTATAGAGTATGATCAATGCTCCTCCAGACAAGCGGAATTCCTAGAAAACTTTAGACAGCATCACCCCCCCTCCCCACCTTCACGAGAGCCACAGTAAACATAAGCCATGTCCGTCCATCCATCCATCCATCCATCCATACATAATGCAAATCCATCACATGTTGTTGTGAGAACAGCTTTTGTGTATGACTGTCGCTTTACAGATACTCACTTTCATGTTTTTTTTATTCTTGGATGTATCATTTGTAAATTTGCATTTATGTATTAAAATGTACATGACTCAGTGCTCCATTATCTGGACTTTTTTGCAAGATTGGAAATTTGTTGCCTTTAATGCTTTTAATTTTGAGAATGTTTGCATCGAGTAGGACTCTTTCTTTTGTGGTAAGATGCATTTGTCCAGAGATCACAGCACATCCATAAACATTGGAGAAATCACAGTCACTGTCAGCAGGAGGCAAAGGGCTCTGGGACCGGGTCATTTGCAAAAGTCATTAAGCCGCTGGGTCCTAAAAGCGGCACAGAGAGTGATAATATATGGGCGGACGGTCATTAGGGGCTGCTTCTGGCTCCTTGAGGATGGTTTTGCGCTGACCCACACTCCAGTATTTTGTTAACATGAGCCGCGGCGGCTTTGATGCTGGCCTCCTATGCAAACAGCGGTGCGGCGAGCCGCTCTCCACGGACCGGCTGGGGGGGAAGCCGCCCTGAGCCGCTCGTAAATCGCCAGGCAGCCCCTGGCCGTGCAGTCATTTATCAGCCACTTTATATTCCGGATGCAAGCAGAATAAAATGCCATGTTTAGGGGTTTAGTGCTGTGGTGTGTCATGCAGGACACGTAATTACTTTATTCTGCGAGCAAATGTGTGTCTTTGTGCCTTTGTCTGTCGGCCGGCACGTCCGCCTGGAGATGTGCAGAAATGCAGCCGCTCGTCGAATGCCGGGTCCTGCGGGAAGTGCGGAGGGTTTAGAGCTGATCTCCCGCCAACCGCCCCGCGGCCTCAGCTCAGGGACTCATTAAGGAAGAGGAGAAGCCAGCTGGGCTGGGAAATTTATAGTGATACCAAAACTAAATCCAACCGTAATGACCAGAAAATGAAAAAAATGTGTATAAACATATACAGCTCTGGAAAAAATGAAGAGACCACTCTTAAGCAATCAGCATTTTAAAATCCTGGTTTAATCACGGTTCTGCTGGCAGAAGGTTTTCGCTGAGCAGCAGGTTGTTTCCAGGTTCATAAATTCTAAGACAGCAGTACACAAGAACGAGGTGAAGTAGGAGACGTTGGAAATGACCAATAATAACCAGCCAGCTAGAGGGCAGAAGCAACTTTCTAATGGCAGAGATGACCGTCAACTTATCCAGCAGTGCCTCATAAATCGGAGGTTAACCTCAAGTGACCTTCATAAGGAATGGGAAACATTTAGTGGTGCGAAGTGCACTGATAGCATAGTTAGGACTGGTGGGACTCCTAGAAGACCATAAAGAAATATAAAACTAGGGAGAAGCCCTTCATCAATGAGAAGAGCCAGGCTGCAGTTTGCAAAAAAATAAATGTATATTTTACACAGGCACATGCCAATAAACTGAGAAATGAGTGAAACTGAAAATTTTACTCTCTTAATACTTTACAGAGCTTTATGTTCAGTGCCGCTTTCATCCCATTCATTGGCTGTTCACTAATTCATAAGGCTTCAGCATCTAGACACATTCGCTCATTCTATTATTTTGTCACATGCGGGGATTAATGTGTGATTTATAATTATCATGTGACCCATGGAGAGTTATTAGTGACATGGAGTCTCTCCACCTGTGGTCCAATCCTGCTCTTTTTATTATCCCTGAGGAAATAGTTTGACAGCATCATGGAGAAGTTGGTGTCTTTCCACCGAGCACCCAGTTAAAGATGCGTTGGCCAGCTTCACTTGCCTTTGGCCAAAGACATAACTAAACAAGAGTGTAATCAGCGGACCGCCCCCCAGTGGGTATAATCTGCGCCTGCACTCCTCAGTACAGGTGGCATTTATATTGACTTTACCTTAAGCACAGATTTGACTCGTTCCTGTTATCCTTTGGTATTTTTCTCAATCGCTCTACTGGACCCATTTCATAGAAATTCAGAGCTGATTCCATATTTGCTAGTTAGTGTAACAATGTGAAAATCAGAGCATTATAGTAGTGTAGTAGTAGTGTAGTAGTGTTACTGCTCACGGTGCATTCTGGGAGGCCCCGTGCTGTATGCAGCCACCAGCATGTGCTCCAGTTTGTTCTTGTGGACCAGATACACACAGTTCAGATGAACTGGAAATTCTGTTTGTGTGTCTGTGGGTGTGCGAGTGTATGTGTGTGTGTGATAAAAACCTGTTTTTTTGATGTTGCGAGGACCATTGTTCAAGTCCCCACAAAGATCTGTGGATGCAATCAAAAAACTAAAAATGCCAAAAGTCTCAGATTTTGCTTGGTTACTTACAGCTAAGGTTATGGCTGGGTAGGGGTTAAGGTCATCATGTTGCTTTTAGAGTTTTCCCCTTAGAAATGAATGGAGAGTCCCCAGAAAGATATAATACAAACCTTTGTGTGTGTGTGTGTGTGTGTGTGTGTGTGTCTGGGCCAGGTATACCTTACCTTGTGAGGACCAAATGTCACCACAACATGATGAATACCCATTTCCATTGACTGCAATTCAAAAACTAAAAATGAAAAAAAAACTCTGGTATTTTGTTTGGTTACTTATGGTTATGGTTAGGGCTGGGTAGTGGTTAAGGTTGTCATAGTTAGCATTGGCATTTTTCCCATAGAAATGAATGAGTGGTCCCCAAAAAGATATGATTACACGACTCTGTGTGTGTGTGTGTGTGTGTGCGTGCGTGCATGTGTGTGTGTGTGTGTGTGTGTACACATGCATCATTGTATTTTTGACAATTTGTTGCAGTTGTGGGCTGGGATGGTGGTGCAGTGGTTAACACTCACACCTCTGGGACCTGGGTTTGAGTGTCCGCCGTGGTTCTCTGTGTGTGAATGTGGGGTTTCCTCTGAGTGCTTTGGTTTCTCTTCTAAAAACATGCTGAGGGTAATTAGAGTTACCCAGTTGCCCATGGGTGTGCATGTGTGAGTAAGACCAGTGATGGGGTAAATTTACTAATGACTGAGAGAACAGACACATGGTATACAGGGACAGTGGAACATGGAACGAGGAAACTGATGACTGCAACCCAAAACTCTTCAGAGTTAGACCATGGTTGCTTCTCTCATACACAGAGCAACTGATCACCTGTGAGTGGGGGCCAGGCTTGTCCCTCGGCTATGTCCCCCCCCCCCCCAAACAGGTACGCCATCCTACATGTTGCTGTCATTCTCTTGTGGACGTACTCATGAGAAACATGTCCACCTGGAAGTGTAACTGGGGCTGAGATGAAATGATCTCCTGGTGTTCAGTGATGCATGGATAAGTGAAACACGGGAAGTTTAGGAGGTGGTTCTCAAAAGGATCCTGCTCTCAGGAGGTTCAAATTATGAAGTAAAGCACATGACCAATAAGGGGATTTTATCAAAACTGGCCTTGAGTCGTTCGGTACTCTGTGTATTTGGACTCCCGGACTCTTGCTCTGTACCCATGACCTCCATGACTGTGATTATATCATGCAACCATTTTGGCTCCAGACGTTCCTTCACTCCCTGCCTGGCCCGAGAGTGATTTGGCCTCTGTGCAGTTGTGTGTCATTATTAGCATAGCTGATGCCTTTCCATTTTTTAGATGTTGAGACACATTATCTACCTTTTCAGTTGTACTTCAGCACATTGAGCACTAGATCACGCTACTTGATGAGATGCTTACAATGCCCTTTGATGGGTTGGCACCCAATCCTGGGTTGTTCCCTGCCTTGTGCCTGTAGCCTCCTGAATAGGGTCCGGAAATCCCGCAACCCAGAATAGAATAAGTCATCTCAGAAAATGAATGGATGGATGGATGGAGATGCTTACAGAGATAGATGGATGGATGGATGGATGGCTGGATGGAGATGCTTACAGAGATAGATGGAGGGATGGATGGATGGCTGGATGGAGATGCTTATAGAAATGGATGGATGGAGATGCTTACAGTGTAGCCCTGAACACCCCAAAAAAATGATCTTTTTTAACTTGAGGTCACAGGGTCAAATCCCAATGACCACTGCTGTCCTTTTGAGTTGTAGCCCCAGGACCTGAGGGTGGTATAAGCTTGGGTCCCATTAGACAGGGACGGGTCACCAGGGGGCCTGCAGCTGAGTGCGGTGACATCATCAGCCCAGTCAGATGTTTGCACCCTACAAAACATGAATATAGAATTCCCAGTTTATTTCATAGCCTCAGGAAATGGGCTTTTATTGTTGTACCCGAACTGGTTGGTTCTGTTTTGCAAAGAAATGGTGAATAGAAAAACTAAAACAGCTGATTGGCTGAACACGCCTGTTCTCAAACGGACACACTGAGCCATGTAAAAGCATAGCTGCAGTACATAAAGAATGTGGATAATCATGTAATAAAGCTGATTTAGTGAGATGCGTTGTAAATCACGACCAGTTGGGGTCGACTTCCTGATCTCCCAGAACTGCTGGCGGGGTCTCATTCTGTGACGGCCGCAGGGGACGAGCCGTCTGAAGGGGAATGGAAAAGCAGCGGAGACCGACGGTGACGGCGGAGGCGGCGGCTGCAGCAGCGTGGGAGGTGCAGGTGCGTTCAGGACCGAAACACGACACCAGCCGGCCCCTCTGGGTGTAATAAGCAACTGTGCGACACGCCTGATATACTCTCCCGCGCTGCCTTATCTGTAAATCTCCTCTAATGAACACTCTCTAATTGTGTCCCTCCATCGCTCCCGCAATGCAGCCATGGACTGAAATCCAGCTTAATCGCATTTTTGCAATTCGTGCATAACATGTGTATTGAAGTTATTCGGTGTGTGTGAAAACAGTAGGATTGTCACCTCATTCTGTTTGCTCCCTAGCTGTGGGTACTGTTTATGCCTCGCATGGTTTAGTAAATATGCATATGCAGTAAACAAACTCACTGGTATCACATGAAGCACAACTATATTTACTGGCAATCCCTAACCACAGCAAAATTCTCTCCTGGATAAGTTGTCGACTGTGTGATTTGTCATTTTGTTCTCTGATCCAGGGCTCTTATTGTGATTTCCATTATGTTCCATAAAATAACTTTGAGTCAGAGTAAGTAACAAGATATTACGTAAATAATAATAAATAATTGTGAATGTAAAACTGTAGTAAAATGAGTGTTATTTCAATTATCTAAGCAGTGCTCAAGCAGGGCGCAGGCGGCAGCCTGCTATATGTCACACATCTGGGCTCTCTTGAAGCTAACTGGCTTTTTGTTGTTTGCATTTGTGATTTCCCATCTGGGCATTCCCACTCGTGCTTTCCCACTGCAGCTGGAGTTTTACTCTGGCTGTTAGAGGGGAATGCAGACGCGGACCTCGAACCCGTGATTCTCACACATTGCATCCGCACCCCAGTCGCTGTAATAGTCATGGCTACTGTCCACCTGCAGCCCTGCGGCCTGTACTATGAAGCGGGGATACTGGCTTATCGGGGTAACTTGTCAGATTTAAGGTAGTCTGGGCAAAATGTAAATGAACGAATATGAAGTCCATTTAAACTGTGGTACCTTAAATCCGACAAGTTACCCCGATAAGCCAGTAACCCCGCTTCGTAGTACAGGCCACTGGTGGCTCTATTATGGTTTTTAACACCTTCCTCAGCTCAACCTGCCTGCTTGGACCTAGGGGATTGTCAAAGTGTGAGCTGCCGCTATTTGTGGTCAAAAATGTGTATTCTCTCTATCAACCAAGTAACTCCATATTAATTACCATTGTATCTCTATTAACAAAGTATCCATGATAAATGAATGTTGCATCTCTAACAAAGTAACTCCATAATAAATTAACATTGCATCTCTAAAATAAATTAACATTCTGGATATCTATGATAATGAATCATTGAAAGTGAAATATTCTCATATCCGCAGGGAACATGAACTGTGGCAAATTAATCTTCTTGTAGCTATTCCTAGAGACGTTTATACGGTGAGATAACTTTATTTACATTAATTGTATTTCCATTTTAATATTCCTGATTGATCACATATATGATTCTCTGGAAATTTTAGTCTTTATCCTCATTCTTTAGTTATTCACAGAGATGATTCCAATGTGATACTTTTCCTGTTTCCGCTTTCACTTATGTCACTGATGTCGTTGTGTCATTAAAGGTGATTTGTTTCCTAATGAGTCCTCCTGTCATGTCCTGCTAAAAGCTACTGGTGATGAAAGAAGAACCAGAGAACCAGAAGTTGCCCTCAGTACCTCCTCTGAAGGCTCCTCTGAAGTGCCTGACCTCTGCGAGCCACGCGGTGTCTTCAGGTGTGCCACCGTCCCATCCCTGTCATCCCTCCCACAGTGCCTGAGGTGTCGCTTGCGCCTAGCCCATCAGAGACGGGTCAGAGGATCCGCTTCTTCAAGTTCACAAGTGACCCGGACAAAATGGCGGTGGGCTGCGGAGGGTCATTATGGCACTGTCTCGAGGTGATGACTGACTCAGAAACGTGACAATGGCCTGAGTCAGGTTACAGGAGGAGCGTGATGGGGAATTACCTGCAGAAGCTCCTTCACAGTGCCCCTGAAGACTTTGAAGTGCAGACCACGAGGTTCGAGGCTTCTGATCCCCTGAAAAATGCTTTTGTGTCTGCAAGGTGATTGAGGAGACCTATAAGGATACTTGGGTAAGACCAGGAGTGATGTTAAGACAGCTGAGATGCAGATCCCAAAGCACCAGCCTAGACGACAGACCCATAGGACAAAACATCACTCTTATTCTGTACCTGGCTGATAGACCAAAGCAGCTATAATTTCTTGAAAGCTGCATTTCCACATTAACCATACCTTAGACAGCTTTCAGAGGCTTGGTGTGCCTCCCTTCTCTGAACACGACTTAACCTCGTTTGTGTGTCTCAGAGTCATGCGATCTAATGCCCGCACAGATGCAGTGAAAGGTGCTGAATTAGCTTTCATGCAAAGTGCTCTCCTACACCCTCCCCCCAAACGCGGAGGAGAAACACAGAAACACGGGTAGAAAAGCCGACTCGATGTCGACATGATAATTCATCACAGGAGCCATGATGATGACTTCACAGATGACCCATTGGGGGGGTGTCGTATTTTATGGTTTTCAGGAGTTACGGCTCAGATACCCCCTACCCAACCACCACCCCCCCCACACCTATTTCCCACAGCTACATAGATTGCTGGGACACAGCAGAGATGGAAGCGGAGAGTCCATCATCAGGCCATGGCGCTGCTGTCCTCACGCTGGGATGCTCACAAAGCCTGCCTGGAGATGGATGACAGGGGGACAAAGAGGCGCCCAGGTGGAAGAAGACCCCCAGGAGGAGGCCAGCCAAAGAAAGGGCTCATGACAGAGAGGCTGGCTTTGAAGACAGCCCCAAAGCTGGCCCACCTTCAGGGGTTCATCAGTGGCCTGCCTGCTAACATCTTGAGATGCTTCTGAAGGCCCCGAGGGGAGGCATCGGTGCTCATCACCTTTCAGCTTATCTGACTAACGTGTGGACCTCACCACGGAGCACATCCTAATCTCTAATTACCCCTACAGATGTTTAATCTTCAGCCTAAAGATGTTTGTGGTGCTTAATTACCAACCACAGTGAATGTTCAGGACATGCAGGTGGTTTCTCTATTGTAGCATCATACAGTAAAATGGAACCTTTCCTGCAACAGCCTGACTGGACCCGTCGGCAGCCTGTACCAGCATCCAGCATGTTGGCTTCTACACACCATAAAGTTTTCACCATCCCGTCAGCACCATTACTCACCATGACCTGGTCTGTCAGCCATTCTCTGGGCGTTACACTCACTCTCCTGCCATTCACTGGGGCTTAAAGTCACTCTCCTGTGATTCTCTGGGTGTTGCAGTCACTCTCCTGCCATTCACTGGGCGTCACACTCACTGTACTGCCATTCTCTGGGCATTTCACTCACTCTCCTTCTATTCTTTGGGTGTCACACTCACTCTACTGCCATTCTCTTGGTGTCACACTCACTCTCCTGCCATTCTCTGGGCGTCACACTCACTCTCCTGCCATTCTCTGGGCGTCACACTCACTCTCCTGCCCTTCTCTGGGCGTCACACTCACTGTACTGCCATTCTCTGGGTGTTACAGTCGCTCTCCTGCCATTCTCTGGTTATGCATCGGGATGTTTGAGTTCAGACAGTATACTTGTGCCATGAATCATGAAGACACATGTGTTACTACATCCGGGCGTTTCTTGGCAGAATGTGGACGTGCTCACCATAGATTTATAGGCTGGAAGAGCGCAGCCTGGTGTCACACGTGATTGCCGTAGCCTCGCTGCATATGTGTGACCTTTCTCGTACCCTTAATCCGCCACCGCGCCTTGCCAAATCAGAACTAGAATAACCGGTTCCTCCAACTTTTCTTATGGGAGAAATTTAATCCGTTGGCCTCAAAAAATAACACAAAGCCCCGTTCAGTGTGTACTGCTCCGAAAGCTCAATGCGGAGTCATACCAACAGCGCAAAACCTACCCAGTAATTGCTGCAGCCAATGGCCACTTCTTAAAACATTATCAATTAGCAGTTAAACGAATCCAAGGGTGTAGGTTTGGTTTCAGCATCGGTAGGGACCAAATCAGCGCCGAACCCCCTGCCCCTGTAAACACGCGGTACTCCTACAAATATTAGTAGGGATACGTCCCTAAAGTTCATGCTCAAATCTATGCCTTGACCGAATCATTACACTCCTAATTCCAATTACATGCTTCTGTCTCAAAGAGGTTTTGCCACGACCAAGATGAATTTCCACCAGGATGGCATGTTTTGATGTCCCTTTGATCTTAAAGGGTCACCTTTATGAAACGACCCACATCTATTTTACTTTTATACCCCCATGACCTTTGATTCAACTGCTCTTGTCTTAATCCACAGATCCACTTTCTCAACCGCTTGGCACATTTTGGAGCCAGACAGGTTTTATAGCAGAGGCCCTCCTGACAAACTTTTGCTGAGATTTCAGCATGTGCCGAACGTGGGAATTTTCAGCCAAGCGGGGGCTATAGAGGCGGCAGCGGCCACAACAGGGGGAGATCCCGACCCAGCCCCCGTGACTTTTAGAATCGCTCCTTATGTTTCAACCTTGCCTGCTGCGGACGTGAAATATTTATCAGACACTTCACACGTCATAACAGAGCCGAAGCCCTGTCTGCTTGGATATGTGTGGACCTTCTGATTTACCGATCTTTTACCATATTTCTCATGTGATATCAGACATTTGGTTTGTCGTCTGTGATAATTCATCTGAAGGATGACACAGATGGTTTCGCTGTACAGAAATATCGAAAGCTTGACGTACAGTGTGGCAAAAACGCCATCTGACATGGAGAAGCGTGGTATTCGACTGCTGCATCCCAATGCAGAGGGCGGAGGAGGAAGCTCGCAAAGAAGCCAGCACTGGTGGAGCCACTCTGTTCCCTCATCGACACCGTAAACTTTATGACGGCTGAAGAACATTGGCGGGACGTAGAGGGTTTCCTGCTGCTTGGGATGTGTTTCACCTCTGTGGCATTGTAGGTATAAATCCTCACATCAAATGAAGTCTGTCGGCAAGTGACTTCAACAGCTATCATAAAAGTGAAACAGACAGTCTTAATTGGAGTTCCAGACTCAAGGAAACTCAACTAAAATATTAGCATAATTTCGGGTAGGACAGAGGAAATTGTTAAAACATGTGAGCTACAAAAAGACTGCCATGCGACCAGATGATTAGCTGGCTCTTGGGCACCCCCCAGTGGCGGCTTTGCTAGGAGGCAGACCCCAACGTGAAGAGGTGTCATTCTGGAAATAGCATTCATACAGATATCAGAAGAGTCAAATACATGAGGGTCAAAGGAACAAAGTCTCGAAAAAAAGACAGCAGGCTTTTCTGGGTTTCCGAAATGTTAGTTCCCCTCTTAGTTACTGTTTCATTTAGCTGTTAACAGGCAAACTTTCACAAAATATTCATCATAGCTATTGATATTTGAGACAACTAAACAGCCACAGGCTTTGCCGTGTGGATCTCCGTTACTTTATCACAGCACTTACGGTTTTTCAATTTCCCCACAAAACGAGGACTGGATGAGGAGCTAACCGGCTAATCACATCTCAGCACCAATGACCTTATTCCATGTGCGATTTTTACCAGATTCTTCCTTTGAAAACATAGTAAGAGTACAGGGCGGGAGGGAGCTACACCCTATGGAGGACCATTGTGGATGCCACGACACCAAACGCACATGTCCCCTGAACCTGGAACGGTGTTGATAGCTTCTCTGGTGGAATGCGAATGCTCTTCTCTACTTGGCTTTTCATGAAGGACAAAGAACTCTGAGACATTGTGAAGAACTTCCCTCTTTCCCACACGACGGGGAGAAGCCGTGAGACAGAGCCGCAGCTGAAGAGCATAATTAAATTGTAGCAGGACATGTGGAAAACGCATAGAGGGCTTTAAAGGCCTCGACGGAGATCATATGCAGACCGAATAGAGATCTTCGGGGAGGTACAATTTACAGGCACGTCAGCTGCAGAGAGACATCAGGCGAATTCTGTCACCCCGTAAAGTGAAACAAAAGGAAAGCAAACACACGGGAGAGAATGGAGAGGAACGGTTTCTTGCCACCGGAGGAATATGGGGCAGTTTGTGGAGATCCAGTCCAGTGAAGGAACAGCTGCTGGCAGACTTGGATTAACGGCGAAAGACCTGTAATTAGAGCAACACTGATAGTATAAGTGTCTACTGCCTAATGCTGAGACGCATGATGTGTTTAGGCGTACGACTGATTATGTTGGCAGTATATCAAACTACAGAGTAAAACGTTTGTGTGTCTGTGGATTAGGTTTATCTTACATTATGGGGACCCAATGTCCGCCACAATGTAATAAAAATGTGTTATTTTGACATTGTGGGGGCCATTTTTCAGGTCCCCACAAGATCTGAGAATGCAATCAAAAAACTAAAAATGCCAAAAGTTCCGTATTTTATTTAGTTACTTATGGTAAAGGTTAGGGCTGGGTAGGGGTTAAGGTCACCATGTTGTGATTAGAGTTTGTCCCATAGAAATGAATGGAGAGATATAATTACAAACCTGTGTGTGTGTGTGTGTGTGTGTGTGCGCGTGTTTGTGTGTGTGTGCGTGTGTGCGCACGCGCGTGTGTGTGTGAGTAAATGGTGACTTCAGGTTTCAGTACAGGATAAATCCATTAAAGCGCGTTTCCTGTGACACACCGAGGTCCCTGGGACGTCCCCAGGTCCACATCCTTTAAGCAAATGTTTTCACAGACCATGAGCCTTGCCTCTCAGGGGACACAATAAGTCCATCAGTCGAGAATCTCTCTTCCTCCCCCCCCCCCCCCACCTTAGATAAACTCTCCTCCAGTTCTTCTTTCTTTATCAAGGGAGTGAATAAGCTAATTAAGATCATTAAAAAATTATACTTTTTTGATATGCGATTGGGGGTGTTTAACAGAGCATTATAACACACAATACGGCCAATCTAAGTGACTGTAAATGTGGTGTGCTTGTTGGTGCCGTATGAGGTTCCAGTGTCTCAGAAACAGCCACCATCCTGAGATGTTCACACACTCCAGCATCTAGAGTTTACATAGAATGGTGTGTGGAACAAAAAACATCCAGTCAATGGCATTTCTGTGGCTAGAAACTCCTTGTTAATGATAAAGGTCATATGAGAATGGTGAGACTCGTTACAGCTAACAGGAAGTACACAATGAACAGCGCATCTCTGGACGCACAACTCGCAATTAATGAAGTGACCGCTGAGATTGTTGGTACAAGAGCTACTCTGCATGTAGAAATTGAACCAATCAAAATGAAAATGACTGTTTCAGACTGAGTATGACACAAACCCCTCTGTCTAATGATAGCCTGGAGTGGCAGACACTCAGATAGAGCGCCCCCTGTGGGACGGGACTGAGAGCACCTCCTCAAAGGTTTGGGATGAAGGGCATATAACCTAGTTCAGGACAGAGAGCAAATAGCTTGGACTAGGATGGAGAGTGCCCCCTGTGGATCAGGACTGTGATACTGGCACTGCACAGATAGACACCCAAGTAGGACCTAGTGCTTTCAGGAACCACTGGAGAAAGACGGATGAGTCTCCGTGATGAAAGGAGGCATATGTCACTGCTGCTGCTCTCCCCCAAATGCTGCGAAGGGCTGGAGATCCGTCATCGGTTACTCGCCCCCACCTCACTGCGGGTGCTGCGTGCGGAAATAGGGGCTGGGTGGGGGGAGGTATGGGGGGCGATGTGGAGTGCTTCATTTGTCTGGGGGTGCGGCTTTGATCTGCGGGGTCTAGGCCAGGGTCAGAGGGCTTGCCTGCACGCCCCCCCCCCCCAACACGCGCAGGCACGTTTCTGATTGGTCACTCCCCCGCCTCCCCCGCGACACAGCTTTACCCTCCCGTCTCTGAGCTAAATGATTTATTCTGAAGCAGGGGTGGCTTATGGATGAAGATGTGACACACGCAACAGTCTCAGGTAAGCTGAACGTCTCCTCAGGTCCGGGCCACTCATTATCTCCAAACCGGGGGGGCGGGGGGCTGTCCTCCTGCCTCATCTTCAGCTCGGGTTACCCGCCAAGGGAGCACCATCACGGAAGGACCACCTCGGGCCTGTGGGCTTATTAAAAGGTAATCAGGTTAATCCCGTGTGTTTGGAGGTGGGGCTGCAGGGTACTGACAGGCTGGCCCGCGGACCACCGTGACGACGTCAGTGCCTCTGTGCCTTTGAAGTCGGGGTAATTAGCCGGCCACCTGATACCCCATCAGCTGAAGTGGTTCTCTCGGGTCGGGTCAGTCTACCTTGGGGTGCTAAGGGGTGCAGCATCAACAGCCCCCCCCAGTGCTACAAAAGAACCAAGAACATCCAAACTAGAGTTTTAGTCTCCAGCCTCGTACCTATTGTAAAATACTTTAGGCTGTATCCTCCCTGGGGGGCCAGTCCGGCGGTGTTTACTTCTTCATGGACGAAGGTAAATTAAAGTGTGCAGCAGGACAGGCTGATGCACCGCCGGACGAGCCGCATGTGACAGGCAAGAAAAAAAAGCTGAACACGGCACACTGATGCGAGACGACGTCGGCGACAGCACCGGATGCTGAAACCTCTGGGGTCCGTGTTTCACAGGAACCCCGGCACGTTTCAGCTGCCGACGCTTTTTGGCAAAAAAAAAAAATGACTGATGGCTCAGGAGGAGAATGTGCAGAAGAAAGGTAACACCCAGGCTCGTTTGCTTCTGCCCGGACCTCGAGGAAGTGCAAAACCAATGGGATCTGAGGCCCACATCATTTTTCAGACTTCCGTGTCACCCACCGAGACCTCCTGTGGTCTTATGGCTGCAAATTTTGCAATTTCCTTCAAGACAACAAACACAGAGAAACAGGACACCATCCATAATGACATCTTATTAATCAAATCCTCTTCACACAAGTCGCTCTTTCACAGACATCACGTTCAGACTGATATCTGTGAAATTGTTAGACAACTGTGATGTTTTTTGTCTCCGGTTTCCATGAAATTACTAAGAATCCCTCCTTACATAATGCCATCATACATCCATCCAAGGTCAAAGTCGGGCTCATTTTCCAGAAAAGTTTTGCCTTTTAACTTATTCAGACATGACTGTTCGATGACACTCAGAAATAAAAGCTGTGTACTAAACTGCATAAAAGTGCGGTCAGCAGGCTGACTGAGCGATCGATCAGGTGCAGGGTGTGTACAACTTTAGCGATCGGCAGGGTGACCGAGAGATCAGTTAGACAAACAGAGGCTGACCACTTCAACCCACTTGGCGGCACTAATGACACATTTCAGCTCTTTTACTCAGGATCTGCAGTGTGATGCGGCTGTTCAGCCAAAAACTCAGCATCAGCACCAATAACACGGACAGGGGGGTGTCTAAACTGTAGGATTCTGCATCAAATTAGAAGTTTAAATCAAAGTCTGAACTGAGGAAGTCTAAACCAAAGGAGATAAAATGTAAAAAGTCTAAATAGAAGATAATAAAAAATATACCACTGCATGGAGTGTCACTGTATTTGTACTTGAATTTTCACTGTGTTTACATAATTAGACTGGAGCCCACACAAAATAAATAGATGACATACAGTTTAAGTATAAGTTTAGAGAAATAAGAAGTGCAGTGTCTTTTTCACAGGAAGTGTGATCTTTGACAGGAAGGAGCTGACAATAACGCGGGTTCGATATCAAATAGCAGCCAGCTCGTTATATAAGTAAGCCACACCGGGACGTGGCCTGGGGCCTTTCACGCGGATGCCGTTTGATGTGCCGACCGGGTGCTCTGCGTTTGCGTCACACCTGTGTACCCGCGCTCCAGATCCCCCACGCCCCCGGCCTGGCGACAAAGGGCAGCTCCGTGCCGCGCCTCTTTTGTGTGGGAGAACAATGCAGTGGCCATGGGCACTTGGATCACTTCGGACCGCTGACAGCTTGGGCCTCGGGCGGAAAGACGGCCGGGGAGGGATCCGTGTCTCACGGCAGTGGGGAAAAGAAAACGAGACAAAGGGTGAGATAGTTACAGGCAGAGAGGAGCTGAAAGGCAGCATGGCCATGAGAATGTACGCCTTGGGGGATGGAGGAGGACGTGCTGGACGATAGACTCGGGGGCGCTGGGTTACACACTCTTTGAGACACAGAGAGGAGAAAGTGCAAAAGTATGGGAGACATCAGGGCCTAACGCAACACCAGTACATTGAGGCTGGGGATCAGTGCCGGCAATCGGAAGGTTGCCAGTTCGAATCCCATGAATGCCAGAAATGATTCTCCTCCATAAGGCCCTTGAGCAAGGCCCTTAACCTGCAACTGCTTTATCCTGGGTATGACGTTAATCTACATCCAACCCTGAAAGCAGGTTCTCCAACATACAGGGAAAACTTGGGGGTGACAGGATTGGCACTCCAGCCACCGGGAAAAATCTTCACACCGTTCCACTTCATTAGAACTAGTGTGGTGCGACGGTATCACCAGCTGCACGCCTGCAATCAGGTTTTCATCCCTGAGGTGGCTCGTCATGTGGGGGGTGCAGCAACGTGCGGTATCAGAGCGCGCTCCTTACCCTACCTCTCTCAACAATAGTGATAAATCAAAAGCCAGTTGAGAACAGCCAGTCCTAAAAAACTAACTAATTATCTCACACTAAATAAACAAGTTGCTTATTTATTCACCGCATGACGCACTAACTCACCTGACCCCAAGTTGAACTGTTTTAATCACCAGACTACATCTGATTCCTCTTAAAGTCGTAACTGTGATACACAGTAAATACATGTGTGATTATGTCCGACCAGCACTGAGTGTCAGCATGTAAGAGACACTCACAGGGAACACGGCTCGTACACGGATGCAGACAGATGCCTACACGTCTGGTCATTGTCCTGCTGCCTGACGGGCTGATGAAATTGCACACATGCAAGCGGTCAGAACGAGTCCACTTTCAGAGTGAAGTCACGGACAGAGCCATGCTGGAGGAATGGACTGTACCTGCCCCCGCACACACTGTAACACGCAATCAAGGCCGCCCCCGCCACACGGTGCCTGCCACACGGCCCCCGCACACACTGTAACACGCAATCAAGGCCGCCCCCGCCACGCGGTGCCTGCCACACGGCCCCCGCACACACTGTAACACGCAATCAAGGCCGCCCCCGCCACACGGTGCCTGCCACACGGCTCCCGCACACACTGCCCCTGCACACACCCCCTACAGAGGTCCCAGGCCTAGGAGCATCAGGGGGCAGGAGTGGGGTTGGGGGGGTCACTGACAGTCAGTCGGTCCCACTAGACCACCAACACCAACGTCATCAGTTACATCAGTTACGTGATCAGTTACTCAAGTGCCTTTGATTAGCAGC
>JAODLD010000038.1:20057607-20070403 GCA_026781065.1 Mormyrops boulengeri
CCCAGGGTGTCCCCTGCCTCATACCCTGTGATAGACTGGCATCCTGTCCTGTGCGTCCCCTGCCTCATACCCTGTGAAAGACTAGCATCCTACCCAGGGTGTCCCCTGCCTCATACCCTGTGATAGACTGGCATCCTGTCCTGTGCGTCCCCTGCCTCATACCCTGTGATAAACTGGCATCCTGTCCAGAATTTCCCTGCCTCATACCTTGTGAAAGACGAGCATCCTACCCAGAGTGTCTCCCACCTTGTGCCCTGAACTTGCTGGGACAGGCAGCAGGCCCACAGGGATCCTGTCCACCATCAGTGGTCACTTCAGATGGATGGATGTATACTGCTGCAGCTGAATGTATTTTGTTAGACCAGCACCGGTGAGCAAAGCCACAAACCTTTTTGCCGCAGATTCTGTTTGGATACACAGTGATGGCTTCCTTGTCCACACGCTTCATGAACCAGTAGGGCAGCTTCTCCTCCAGACTGGTGTGTAGCTCAATCTACAGAACATGATGGAAACCATTTCCTATCTGCCTCATATTTTTAATACAACATTTCATAGATGTGCACAGTGTGGACGTCATGGACAATGTGGACGGTTTAGATTACACAGTCCTCAAAGTTTTGGTTTCCACAGACCGGTTTACACTGAATGATTGAGGTGGGGCGGGGGCAGGGGGGAGATGTGCCAGTAGATTGATTGGCAATTTCATGAGTTTTATTCAGATGAATTCAGAAAGCTTGACGATGAGGAGTCATAAAAATGTATAGTTCATATTTATAAATATATAGTTCATCAAATGCTGACTACAGACAGGTACCTTTGGAAACCCCTAACATGGATGGCACAGACAGTGTACAGTAGATAGTGTGGATGTTGTGGACAGTGAAGATGGAGAGGACAGTGTGGACAGTGTAAATGATGTGGACAGTGAAGCTGGTGTGTAGAGTGTGGATGTTGTGGACAGTGAAGATGGTTTGGAGAATGTGGATTGTGTAGACAGTGTAGATGTGGAGAGTGTGAATGATGTAGACAGTGTAGATGTGGAGAGTGTGAATGATGTAGACAGTGTAGATGGAGTGGACAGTGAAGATCATGTGGATAGTGTGGATGGTCTGGAGAGTGTGGATGGTGTTGAGAGTGTGAATGATGTAGGCAGTAGACAATGTAGATGGTGAGGACAGTGAAGATCATGCAGAGAGTGTGGATGGTGAGGACAGTCTAGATGGTGTGGAGAGTAAAGCTGAAGAGTATAGTGTGGATGGTGTGGACAGTGATGGTGGCGTACATGGTGTGGAGAGTGTGGACACTGAAGATGGTGTGTAAAGTGTGGATGTTTTGGACAGTGAAGATGGTTTGGAGAATGTGGATTGTGTAGACAGTGTAGATGGTGTGGACAGTAAAGATCGTGTGGAAAGTGTGGATGATGTAGACAGCGTAGATGGCGTGGATAGCATGGATGGTGTGGACAGTGAAGATCGTGTGGAGTGTGTGGATGGTGTGTAGAGTGTGGATGGTGTGGACAGTGTAGACGTTGTGGAGAGTGTGGATGGTTTGGAGAGTGTGAATGATGTAGACAGTGTAGATGGTATGGACAGTAAAGATCGCATGGAGAGTGTGGATGGTATGGACAGTGTGGATGGTGTGGACAGTGTGGATGGGGTGGAGAATATTAATGGTGTGGACAGTGGATGGTGTGGATGGCCTCCTGACCTGCATGGCAATGCGTTTGAGGGCCGCATTCCTCTGCACCTCTGCTATGTCCCCAACCGCCAGACCTATCTGGAAACAGCATGCAGCAGCATGAGCCTAAAGACCCTTCACATCACCTCTCTGCGTTACATAGACGAGGGAATGGCTCACCAGCAAGTTCATGAGAAGAATCGGCATGAGAAGAATGAACCAAACCAAGATGGCATACGTCAAATATGGAAAGCAGAGATTCCCACTTAAATAGGGGTCCAGGAAGTTCTCCCGATAATTCAGCTCTCCCACCATCATGATGAAGGTCTGCATCACCGAGAGGTCCAGTCTATTGAAATTATCCTGAAAAAAAAGCATCCAAAATGAATGTACTGGAAACGGCAGGATGCAGAGGAGTGCAGAAGCAAGGGGGCCTTCCGTTATATGCTTGGGCTGGACCCTTAATGGGAATTGTGTGAAATACCCAGATGAACATGTTGTTAACAGAAGTAAAGTTATGCTTGGAAAAAGTGCTGAGAGTCCAGTGAGACAGTCCAAATGAGCGACTCGTGCTGATGAGCATGGTTGCCTCGGGGTGGCTGGGGACACAGGTGACGTACCTGACCAAGCATGAGTGAGTAGAAGGCCAGGGCAAAGGCCAGCAACAGGAAGAAGAAGAGCATGATGATGCGGATGAGGGTGTTCATGATTTCCCCGAACATGACCACGTAGATCCCGAAATGTTCAAACCTACTCCATGGGAGGGAGGGGAGGAGGGAGGGAGTGACAGGGAGCATCTCAGAGATGCACACCTCATGGTGCTTTGGAAATCTTAATGTGTCTACAGAGTAAGCACATGGCTTTTCAATACTGGCAAGGTGAATAATCTCCAGCCCAGATAAATTTAGGAACTTCTGAAGGTCAAGAACAGTTTTTAAATGCCGACTGTTTAAAAAAAGAAGATTGTTACTCATGGTGGAAATTCAAATGAGGATTTTAAGGGCTGACTATCCTTATCTGGACAGTTTATGCGTATACATACACACACACACAGGTTGGAAATTATATTTTTTTTTTTCTTTGTGGGGACTCTCCATTCATTTCTATGGGGAAAACTTTAATCCCAACATGACAACCTTAACCCCTACCCAGCTCAAACCTTAAACATAAGTAACCAATCAAAATACAACACTTTTGGCATTTTTAGTTTTTTGATTACGTTCACAGTTTTTGTGGGGACCTGAAAAAATGGGGACATTTGGTTCCCACAATTTAATATAAACCTAATCCACACACACACAAACAGGAATACATTTTTGTTGGTTTGTCAAAGTTGCTGTAATGTCTACTAATGAGGCCTTCAAATACTGAGTTTACCAGCAAGAACATTTCTGAAAATTAGTTTTTTTAAGTTACAATAAATATAAGAAAAAGCAGATTTGCAGCATCCATCCATCTTCTGAAACCATTGAATCCCAACAGGGGTCACCAGAGCCTGGCCTGGGAACAATGGGCGCAGACAGGAACCAACCCTGGGCAGTCGCCAACACACCACACACACTCACTCACTCACTCACACACACACACACAACTACAGGGTCAATTTAGACACACCAATCAACCTGTCCTGCACACTTTTGGACCATGGGAGGAAACCGGAGCCCCCGGCGAGAACCCACGCGAACACGGGGAGAGCATGCGAACTCCACACAGAAAGGACCCGGGACCGAACCCAGGACCTTCTTGCTGTGAGGCAGCAGTGCTAACCACGGCGCCGCCGCACCGCCCCTGCAGCAAAACACATCTTAAGAAACATTCAAACTCATAAAATATTAAGTTAGGACAGTGCATATGCGCTCATAAACACAGACAGAGGCACAGAGAGATACTCCCACCTTTGCAGATAGAGCAGGAAGTTGACCCAAGAGAAGAAGACGGCCGAGGCTCCGGCCTGCCAGGACCAGGGGGTCGGAAGGTTCATCAACAGAGGGATCACAAAGATGAGTGAAGAGACTGCCGCACCCCAGTCCAGGAAGTTGGACACGTCCCTGACGTAGCTGAGGCGCTTTGAGAAAGAGGGTGCAGAGTCAGCTGCATCATCCCCGGTGTAAAGACTGATGGGCCAGTGTTGGGTTTATATAACGCTCAGATGATTTTTCTTCAGTGATGCTTCTCTGTCGGCTCAGAATCTGGTTTCATTTCTCTTTGGAGGGTGGTAATAAATTTTAAGGACACATCAAGGCCGACACCCAAAAAACGACTCCATCCCGAGCTACATGATGATGAAATGAAAGAGTAAATGGACATACATTTCTAAAAGAGTGTCTGATAAACACGAGACAGACTCTGCTCAGACATGTCTGACGGAGCCTCGGAAGTCAGCTGGTTTTGGGTTTCTGTAATCTTCTCAGGAGGGAGAACGTGGAGCTGGACCTACCTGCTGCAGCAGCTGGACCAGCTCCTTGACCATGGTGTAGAGGCTCATGGCCAGAACCAGGAACATGCAGACCGTCAGGATGTAGCTCTGCTGCAGGAGGAGAAGGTCGACATTTCAGGGCCATTTCATGTGAAACACGGGAAAATTACGTCACTCACGTGATGAACGTCACTCTGTCCATCATTCCTCTCTCCATATTCATGTTTCATTTTTAAACTTACATAGCTTGTAAAATTATCTGCAAACATACCAGAATCATGTCACCTCAATGGCTTTCAGACAGAATCAGGATGTTGGGGAATTTAAAAGATAGTGAGAGGGGGTGGCAGCGATCTCTCTGTGAAGTGAGAAAGAGGCTGTTCATGTCGGAATGAAGGGCATCTCACCTTCTCCAGGGAGTTAGACTCCATATGCAGAGACGTGCCGTTGACTGTGTTGTTGGAGGCAGGCCTCAGAGTCACGATGATATGGGAAAGAGGCAGCAGGCCTAGTGAGTAGATGGCCAGGTTCAGGATGTGAGCTTTGCTGCCATAGGCATTCCTGGAGGAAGAGGAGGATGAGGAGGACAAAGGGGAAGGAAGAGAGGAGGACAGGGAGACTCAGCAGAGATCCCAAATGACACTGACGTCACCCTCATCATGAAGATTTCATTTCCAGATATAAACCAGGTCTAGAAACAGATTTTCTTTTTCCACTTCCATGTCTGCACTGGAGGAGTTGCTTCTCATCTCATTGTATATTGTATATAATGACAATAAAAGGCATTCTCATTATTTCTCAGATCTGAACCCAACACAAAAATCAAGGAGGTGGTCTGACAAGGAGGAAAAATCCACTTGAGTTTGGGAATAATAATTTGGAGAAAGAGAGAGAAATAAACATACCTAGATGGGTGCAATAGCATACTATGGTCCAGCAGAAGTGGGCTTACTGGCTAGGGCAGTCTTTGCCACAGCTAACAGTCCAGCAGAAGTGGGCTTACTGGCCAGGGTAGTCTTTGCCACAGCTAACATTCCAGCAGAAGCGGGCTTACTGGCCAGGGCGGACTTTCTCACAACTAACGGTCCAGCAGAAGTGGGCTTACTGGCCAGGGTTTTCTTTCTCACACCTAACGGTCCAGCAGAAATGGGCTTACTGGCCTGGGCAGACCACAGCTACCGGTCCACCGTGTGTTAGCCGTGATAGTAAACACGGATGTGTCTGTACTCCTCTGTGTACACAGAGAGAACACCATGACAGTTTGGAAAAATGTGGCCACCAGCATTACTTTTTCACCCAGAAAGTTGCTTTGATAGACTCACCATTTCATTTCCAGATACTTCTTACACACAGGATGGGTGAGGAGCTCAATGCGGTTATACTGCACCATGGCCTTCAAAACACCAAGGGGGAGAAGATCAGCCAGTGACTGGTGACACCAGACTGGACCTATCATTGTAAACTCTTACTGGCTCACTTCCTACCTCAATTTCTGCCACCATCGTTATCTAGATATCTGACAATATCCCTGGTCATCAGTACTGCATCATCACTCTCCAGAAAGACCTTGTTTTTAACTCATGAGTAGAGCATATACATACGTTGAGTGCAGCAAGAGGTTGGACTGTGTGTCCCTCGTCCTTTTGCAACTTCTTAAACATCTTTATGGGCATCTGGAGCCATCTGAAGTTGTATGTAATCTGTTGGGGTTGAGGAGAGATTAATTTGAGGTGGGTGAAACCCTGAATAAGTAAAATCAGTAGGGTGAACACTCATCTGGATTTGGTTCCAACAGTCCGGTTTTCCAGCCCTCTTTCTGCACAGCTGTGTTCTCCATTTAGCCCCCTTGTCCTCTTTTTTTCCTCCCCCCTACCCACCTCTCTGTCAACAGCTAGTGCCACTCTCTCCCGCCTTCAGCTGCACAAAACCCACATACACATACCACGGAAGCCGAAAACGGCCATTCTTGCAATATATTGCAAATATATTAAACAACATTGATATCTCAATAAATGTACTGTACTCAGCTTCCGTAATATGTTTATAACCCCACCCCTGTCAAAATCAGTCTTAGTGCTCATTTTCTGGACACAGGTATCCTCCTTATTAGACTCATGCTGGTGGTAACTTCAAGTACCACGCAGCAGGCTGCCTCTGAATGGTGTGAGGTGTTATAATGTCAAATGACTTCCAAATGAAACTCACTTTGTACTCAGAGCTGTTGACGTCGTCTTCAGATTCCTTAATACACTGGTCCAGGAGATACTGAGCGAAACAGAACATGGTTTTTCCAAACATGAATCATCATGCAGACGTAAATGTGAGCCTGAGCGCTTAAGTGTTAAAAGACAGACCTTGAAGGACTCTGGGAGGAGCTCTATCATCTCCAGAATAACGCATCGATTACTGGATCTAGGATTGTAGGTCTTCAGGGCCTCTTCACTCCTGAAACAGCAGCAGGCTCATGGGAGTTTTACTTACACAAAAATGTTCTGAGGGCAGAGGGAAAAATGATTCAGAGAGATAACCAATCACATTGTAGAGGAGGTGGGACCAAACTAGAGGAGGTGGGACCAACCAATCAGATGTTTTGGTCCCACTTCCTCTAGTTGCATGGGCCTACCTCCTCTACATTCTGATTGGTTATCTCTCTGAACCAATCATTTTTCCTTCAGCCCTCAAAACATTGAAGTAAAATTCCCATGAGCCAGCAGCAGGTCATTGTCAGTACAAATTTCACGGTGTTTTCATATAAGCTGTGCATTTTCCTGTCATTCTTGCGTTTTTGGCTGTCCAGTTAACTCTCCTTTCATCTAGTACTCCTACACAGAAATGTCCTTCTTATATCAATCCAGAAGTTCAGCATCTGACATCGCATCAGGCATTGGGATCTCCTGGCCACCATTATGGACAGCTTCTAATCAGTAAATGAGGTTCCACTGACCTCTCAGACTCTATAACAGCGTTGACCACTTCCTTTCTACCATTTTTTAGTGCTTCGTGGAGGAAGGTGGCGTCGTTCTTCTTGAAGGTGACTCTGGCGCCCCGGTTCATCAGCAATTTCACGGCAGAGGCATGACCTTCCTTCGCTGCCACGTGCAGAGCTGTGTTCTTTTGCACAAGAGCAGACAGTCCAGTTTATAGCAGATTTCTGGCACACTTAGCATTTGTGGGGAGTTACATAGGGCCCACTCCCTTAAGAGACCCCCCCACATACACACAGCTCCTGGGCCATCAAATACCACCACACGATTTGGCCCGTACCCCCAGTTTTTATAAAAGCTCATATATGTAAAAGAGAGATTTTTACACTAAATACAATGGATATTTAAAACGAAATGCAAACAATAAACAGATATTCATTGCAGTGTGTAGACAAGGCGGACATTTCAGGTGCAGAACGTAAAAATCCAAACCAGGATTTTGTTTCAACCAACCAGTTGAGTACTCTGGGCCTGTGACTCTTTATACTCAACCGGATCTTTACTTTCTGGACCTGAAATGTCCGCCTATGGTAAACAAACCCCATTAGGAAGCCAGACAAGGATTCAACACTGTTTTGTTTTTGTTCTTTCAAAAATGCACACACAGACATAAGAACGAAAAGGACTGTGAGTCCAAATTGTGTTCACTGGGCTCCCGTTTCCTGTCTGCAACATCAATTTTTTTTTTTTGCACTCCAGTTCCGCCTAGTACAACTTCTCTATTAATGTGTGACGGCTTGTCCAGGCTGAGTGCCTGCATACAGCAAAGCCACCTGTCCTCACCCCGTCCTCGTCTGGCTTGTCCAGCAGCTTCAAGTTAGCCCCCAGGAGCAGGTTCATGGTCTTGGTGAAGCCCTCCGCCGCTGCGTGATGCAAACACGTCCAGCCCGTGTAATCACTGCGGGGCCGAACCACACAGTACCATCTCTTAGCTGTACACAGCATCACACATACACCTGTCTCCGTCAGTGAGTCGTCCCTTTGTCAGAGATGGGCCGTGACCCCCTCGTGAGACTATGAAGGATCACGGCACCCCCTGCTGGCCGAAGCTACCACACATTCAGCCCAGTACTAGCTGCAGTAACTGCTGGGCTGGACCCCCACCCCCAGGGCTTGTTTGGGGTCATTTACACCCCATACCCATCCCGGAATACAGTCCCTGTTCCCCACTCGAACCCTCATACGATGTGAACCAATTTGGCCTTGGGAGGCTTCACGGAGAGCTGATATGACATTCTGTCCATGAGGCATAGGGTATGTGCATGGGGGAGGAAGGTTAGGGTTGGGGTAGGTGTGGGTTAGGGCTAAGGGTGCGTGTGGGGCTGTAGACCTGTGGAAGAGCGCCCCCTTCCTCAGTAGGAGCTCCACCACTTTGGTGTGGCCGCCACGGGACGCCAGGTGCAGGGGGGTCTGGCCTTTCTGGTCGCCCTCATTGAGAAGCCTGGAGTCCACCATGCCCTCCAATAGCCTGTGGCACGTGTTGATCCGCCCATACCTGCGGGAGAGCGACAGACATGCTCTAGTAAAGCCGAACACAGCTTCCGTGGCCCTCGGAAACGGCGTCTAAATGCACGCCATGACAGCGAGCCCGAGGGATGGTGCGGGGTCCTCCTTACGGTCATGCTGTCACGGCGCACATGATGGTCTATCGATCACATCACGCCGTTCCAGGTTAATAGGCAATTAAAAAAGCCAAAATTCTTTTTTAACCAATTCCCAAATCATATATGCACTTAATACCTGCCGTCCTTATATAGAGACGTGAGAGTTTGAGTTATGGTCTCCGTGGCATTGGCAGATTAAACAAATGGGGTCATGTGCACAGACAGAACCGGCAGCGCTCACTGAGCTGCGAAATGAAGGGCTGACTTCTTGTCCCGGGATTTGTGGCACACTGACGCGTCTAGCCCCAGCATGCTCTTGACGCTGTTGAGGGTTCCAAGACGGCAGGCATAATGGAGGGGCGTGCAGCCCTCAGCATCCTCGTCGGCCAGCAGCAGGCGCACACTATCCAGCTGCAATGACAGGGCACCGGTCACTGGCAGGACGGGAACGCAGGCACACGCTGGCCGGAAGCCATGTAAGATGCCATTGATGCCCCCTGGAAGACCTGTAGGGGGCACTATAAGAAGAAGACTGCAAGTAAAAGGGGCTACATCCCTGTGGTGATTTCACATACACTTTTATTGATTGAAAATGAGTAATTTGTTTATAATAACCATAAAAGGCCCTGTCCGCTGTGCGCAAACACCATCATTTATTCCCGGGTGGTGTGACAGCCTCATTAACTGTTAGAGCTATGGAGGGAGTCTTCCGCCCCCCCCCCCACCCCCCGCTTTATCTGACAGTCTGCATGTGCACCTGCTTCCGCCTCTAAGGCTGAGAGTTTGAAGCGTCACCTGGAGCGTATCCTCTGAAAGGTTCTTCAGGCCCTTGGGCTGCAGAACGACGAGGTGCAGAAAGTTCCTGCCAAATCTGTCCTTCATCTTAATATCGGCGCCTGAAAATGTCAGACAGGGAATGCAAGTGAGCTCAGGCACTGCCGCCTCTGGTCGGCAGGTCAAATGTGGGCGGGGCTGATCCCACCCTGCACTCACCTCTGGAGAGCAGGAGTGCCACACATCTCCAGGCACTACAGCTGGTGGCCAGTAGCAGGGGCGAATGACCCTTACAGTCCACGCAGTTCACATCTGCACCCTGCCGGGGCACAACGACACGTGGTAAGTGCATTCCATGGATTGACGATGCATATTATGGGTTGGCCACACGCACAGTGAGTGTGACACGGCTGATGGGGCTCACTGGGGGGCGGGGGGTAGGTGTTTCACATCAGCACTGATGTCTGCCTGTGCTTCGTCAGTGACATCATCACCCTTAAACGCGGCTGCGTCGTCATGCAAGTAGACATTTCTCAGTCTGCAGACACCTCCTGACTGCCCATGTGACCATCATGCTATGACCACCAGCAGAAAAAACCAGCCGCCAGTCTAATCAAGTCAGCATGATCCCGTATTTAGCGAGCAATATGTGACGTAGGGAGTGATGTAATACTCCACAAAGCAAGAGCAGGGACAGGCGCTTAAGGGACGTAATTGCATCCAAATGATAATGTGGTCTGTGCAGGTTAAACGTGTCTGGCAGATTTATACTTTTTCCCCATGAGCAATCAAGTAAGAAAGACACGTCTGAAAGCATGTGCCCTCTGGGCAAAGGGCGTGTTATTTATCTGTACAGTTTTCTCATCCAATCAGATTCCATCTAATTCAATTCACTGGTCCAATTTTATTCTTCAGTTTTCCCCAAGACAATAAATGCCAGTTCACATTACTAATAATGCAAGCGACAGACTTCCCGTGCTTCCTCCAAACTGCAAATGTTGCCCATGTTTTTCGTCTTTAATATGAGAAAATAATGACCAGTAATATTGTTATACCACAAATGATTTATACTACATAACACAAACTGTGGAGGGTTACCTTTGAAATGAGTAACTCTGCCAGCTCAGCATAGTCAAATATCATCGTCCTGCATGGAAAAAGCCAGAAAGCATGCGATGAGCCTTCAGCTGACAACAAAAACAGTAGATACAGTGCCTTGGGTACTCTACTACCATACAGTGTAATGACAGTGCAGTGGGTACTCTACTACCATACAATGCAGTGACACTACAGTGGGTACTGTAATACCATACAGTGCAGCGAAACTGTACTGGGTACTCCACTATCACAAAGTGTAGTGACCCTGCAGTGGGTACTCTACTACCATACACTGTAGCGACATTGCAGTGGATACTCTACTATTCTACTGTGTAATAAGACTGGTTACTAAGTTATTACATATTAGCAAGTATGGTGCTTTATACGTGTGTATACCTATATACATACATATATATATATATATACATAGATCGCCCTCCACAATTATTGGCAGCCCTGGAAATTATAGTGAACACAATGTAACTGAAGCATGTTTCCCCTGTAAATTGTACATCTTTCAGTTGAGTGGACTGTGTAGGATCATTCAAGTTGTAATCCATGACTTCCTGATTAACTGGAATACAAACATGAGGAGACACAGAGGCCAAATTCCCTTAGTCATCCATCAACATGGGAAAGATAAGAGAACATACAAACCAAATGAGGGAGAAGTGTGTTGACCTCATAGGTCAGGGAATGGGTATTAAAAAATAGCTACTCGCCTTAAAATGCCCATTTCTACTGTTAGGGAGCTGTATATATATATATATATATACACATATACATATACAGATACACACACACGTTATATATATATATATATATATGTGTGTCTGTTTTGTACACACAAACAAACAAACATGTACGCAAAGCAATACATGCACATACTGAGCCACACACACACACAAACAAGTTTGTAATTATACCTTTATGGTCTCTCCATTCATTTCTATGGCTATAACCCTAATCCCAACAATGACACCCTTAACCCCCACCCAGCCCTAACCTTAACCATAAAGAACCAAACAAAATACAATTTTTAGTTTTTTGATTGCAGTTACAGATTTTTATAAAATTGAGTGGTCCTCACAACATCAAGATAACAGGTTTTTATCACATTGTGCACACAGACACAAAAACACACACACAAACACACAGACACGGTTTGGTTCTGTTGAGCTAATGGATATTATGATTGCTTACTGTTCAGAATGAAACAGGTGGGCCTGTAAATGATATATTTGATTTATCACCACATCATGAAGCTATTTTACGAAATATCACATTAACACATTTCCTGTTAAAAAAAACATTTCCCATAAAAAAGTGTTTCAGGCAAGGAAGTAGACATGATGCAGAAAACTCATTTCTCTAATTATTTTAATGCACAGGAGGACTAAATAGTGATGAAAAGACCATCCCTTAAATGACCAGATTCTCCCTCGAGGCGTGTCTGCATGTGACAGACCTGTGCAGGGGCGTCTATTTAGGGCTGTCAGTGTGTCTGTTTGACAGACCTGTGCAGTGGCATCTGCTTGGAGCCGTCAGTGCGTCTGCGTGTGACAGACCTGTGCTGGGGCGTCTACACAGGAGCCGTCAGTGCGTCTGCGTGTGACAGACCTGTGCTGGGGCATCTACACAGGAGCCGTCAGTGCGTCTGCGTGTGACAGACCTGTGCTAGGGCATCTACACAGGAGCCGTCAGTGTGTCTGCGTGTGACAGACCTGTACCACGGAGTCTGCGCAGGGGCTGTCAGTGTGTCTGCATGTGACAGACAGTGCAGGGGCGTCTGCTTGGGGCCATAGGTGTGTCTGCATGTGACAGACCTGTGCAGGGGTGTCTATTTAGGACTGTCAGTGTGTCTGTGTGTGACAGACCTGTGCTGGGGCATCTGCTTGGGGCCGTCAGTGTGTCGATGTGTGACAGACCTGTGCAGGGGCGTCTACACAGGAGCCGTCAGTGCGTCTGCGTGTGACAGACCTGTGCTGGGGCATCTACACAGGAGCCGTCAGTGCGTCTGCGTGTGACAGACCTGTGCTAGGGCATCTACACAGGAGCCGTCAGTGTGTCTGCGTGTGACAGACCTGTACCACGGAGTCTGCGCAGGGGCTGTCAGTGTGTCTGCATGTGACAGACAGTGCAGGGGCGTCTGCTTGGGGCCATAGGTGTGTCTGCATGTGACAGACCTGTGCAGGGGTGTCTATTTAGGACTGTCAGTGTGTCTGTGTGTGACAGACCTGTGC
>JAODLD010000038.1:20092681-20119627 GCA_026781065.1 Mormyrops boulengeri
GTTGTCCTACTCCATGAAGACCTGACATTCTCTTGCTCCATGAAGGACCAGTGTTGTCCTACTCCATGAAGACCGACGTTCTCTTGCTCCATGAAGAGGTACCATTTTCTTGCTTAAAATAAACCCTCTCCTCTTTGCATTCCCAATGGGTTATTCATATATAATGTGGGATAATAGTTAGTTACAGAACATATCCAGTTCCAGAATACAAATATAATGTTTAAATGTAATATATTAATTTAAAAATATATTAATACTGATTTATGTTGTTTCAGTTCCACTCAGGACACTGTCCTTATGCTCCTCTTATGTTTTTTGGCACTCACTCAAGTCACTATCACCGAGAAGCACCAAGTAAGAGTGAATACTGGCAGTGAATCAGGCTGGGGGGGAAGGCATTAAGAGGAGAATCCTTAGGTCGTTATTCTTTGAAATCGCAGAACACTGACTCTAGGAATAATTTACCAAATACATTTCCACTCTAGATGAACTCTGTGGGATGTATAATGATCAGTTTGTGTTTTTTTCCTATAACCTTTTTGAGCAACCTGTCAGAATGGAAGCACAGCCTAGTGAATGCTGTAATTCAGTGTTTCAGCAGAATGCACTGCTGTTTAAATGGTTCATGTGCACTTTGCATGTTTTTGCATGTGGCTCCAAGTCTGCACAGAGAGGCGTGAAGCACTAACTTTCGTGTGTGGGCTTGTTTTGATGAGCAGGTCGCCTGACAGTAAAATGTCACCTATTTGCATTTGCTTGCCATAAGGTTGTTTACATCCACACCGCTGTTTACTCTTCATAATAAGTTCCTCTGCATTACTTAAAGAGCATTCATGTCCTATTGATTGTATCTGCATGACTACGATTGTCCAGCTTGCACAGGACTTATCTGCAGGCTTTTTTTCTGCGTTTTGCCCCATCTTTCAAGCCCTGTAATAACCATGGCTTGCACTTCCTCTCCCTGACCCTTATCGGACTGCCCCCTCTGTCTGCTAATTGTTTTTGCTTTCTCAAATCTCCTGGGCTGGACCTCACTGTCAAGTGCTTCTCCATCTGACTAAGTCCGACCGGCAATTTCAGATAAATTCAGCTTTCCCTCCCAGAAATGTCCATTCTGTGTTTTAACAAATTCAGCAACATCCTTGTAAGCATTTGGCAAACATGACCCTGCTTTGAATAAAGCCTCGTTTGTGCAATGCGTCCATTTCACAGTGGAGAAGCAACGTTATGAGCTGAATTCAGCCCAGAGCAGACTAACAATGTCTTTGTGCATAATAAAATAAGCATGTACGTGAACTATTATAAAATGTATCTGTGAAAAGACTTATTTCTCTGTAAAATAACATATGTATGTAAAGAATATATAGAGCAATATATATTTATAATATTTTGGCTAGTGAGTACTGCTGGTTTGATAAGCACCATTACAATGTTGTTTACGCATGAATGGGCCTCTTCTGTTATAAATGTCTGTGATACGCCATCAGCCCACAGTGTACCTTATTCACTTCCCTGCAGCCTTGAATAAGCAGGTGATTAACAAGCTGTAATTCCACGCTACACTATCTACCCACTTCTGTGTACTGTTTTGTTTGCATATCTGCTGTTTGTGTGATAGTCTATGACTGCACATATCCCCCATATTAATAACATCCTGATACACTTTTTTACTTACTAATGATCAACAGCCATGCATAGTTTTGCACCTTTATAAATATAGTTATTGGAAACACTTATTTTCACTCACTAAAGCAGAAAAATAATTGCAATTAAAAAAAAAAAAAGCCAAATTTGTTCTGACTTCTGTGACTATCACTTTTTATAATTAAATTCCTTTGAATTTTCTCTGCTGCTCAGGGATTGCAGTCAGATCTTCTACAGCTAATTGAGCTTTATGTGTCAAAAACATTAATTTTGTAATGATAGAGCTCCAAGATCCAAGTAAAGAACAAGCAAGGAAGAACAAGCACCAAAACATAAGCCAAAAGTCAAGGTCAAGACACAAGCTGACAAAACACTTTTCTGCTTTGACACATAATTGAGGTTCATGGAGATGCTGCATGACATGGTGTACACGGACATATCGAAATAGACTAGTCGAATAAATGAGGAAATCGTCAGTATACATGATCAAAAACTGCTTTACCATATCTTGAAAAATCTCATTCACAATCGCCTGAAAAACTGAAGGTGCAATCATCAGTTTGTTCGGCATTGCTAAATATTCATAGTGCCCCTTAGTGGTAATAAAAACTGTCTTCCATGCATCCAGAATTCTGATAAGTTTATTCAAACTGTGTAGGTCAAGCTCAGTAAAATCTGCCACTTGGCAAACCTGTTCTCACGCAGCTGCGATCAGCGTGAGCACATAATGGAACCTGACAGTAATTTCATTCAAAGCTTGATAATCTATACAGGGACGCAGACCCTCATCATTCTCTAACACGAAGAAGAAACTGGATGCGGCAAGGGATGAAGAAGGTCAAACAAATCTCTAACAACCTCATCTATACAATTGTCCATAGCTTCTGACTTGGGAATAGACAGTGGATGAATGCTACTCCGTGGAAGAGAGGCACTCTGAAACAGATCGATAGCAAAGTCTCAGGAATACTGTGGAGTTGCTTGTTTTGCTCTGACATTAATGTATTGCTGTAGAGCTGGAGTGACATTGGAGAGTTATAGTGTGACATTGTGGGTGTGGCCCGCGATCTGCCGGCCCACCAATGGACTCTGACAGCTTATACCTTGCTTTTATTAAAGCAAGCTCATTTTCAATGTGTTAGCAAGTAAGAAAGCAAGCAAGTCAATTTTATTTACATATCACTTTAAAAACAACCTGCGTTTACCAAAGTGCTGTAATGTGTAAATAAATAACTAATAATAAAATACACACACTGTCACGCCCAGTCCCTATCGCCCTCCTGTGGACCACACCTCCTCATTACCCTCGTGTGAATCCCACATGTTCCCAGCTATTTCTGGTTTATGCTCGTTACCCCATGTATTTAGTTTGCGTTCTGTTTAGTCTTGGTAGATCTATCATTGATGTTAGTTGATGTGAGTTGCTGGTTGTTCCCCTGTCTGCTTACTGCCTCCCGAATTAAACCCCGTTTTCCCCGTTATCTTGGCTTGCTCGCCTGCTTCCCTGTTCGCCGCCCACCGTACCTGACAGAATGACAGATCTCCTTGACGCACCTCCGCGGGCCGAGGACCAGCACCTCGGTCTGCTCCAGGAGGTAGTATACTGGCTGGACCTGCCGGAGGTCCGTGAGGACCCTGGACTCCTGGAACTGGCCAGCTGAAGCGGGACACCTCCTCCAGGAGATGACCCCGCTCACGAGCGTGTACGTCCTTCCCGATGTGCGCGAAAACCTCTGGCAGCTGGTTGAGCGGGTAACGGAGAAGCGGCTCCAGCCGCTCGATTTCTCCGGGGCAGCCCCGTCTCAGCCAGCAAAAGGAGGAAAAAGAAGAGGCGCAAGGGGAAGGACCCAGAAGAAGCCCCGACCTTCAGCCTGGGGGCTTGCCTTTTCCCCGCTGCCTCTCTCCCCGCTGGAGATCGGGAGGAACCCCTCCCGATACAGCCGCCGGCAGGGACCACTGCAGCCTCACCGCCACCATCACCAGTAGCTTCCATATTCCGGGGAGGTTACCTGGATTTTAAGGGGATCAGGGCCGCTCTGGACACTATCCCGCGGGTCCCGCAATCCCTTAAAGGGACGATGCCCCACCCGGAAGCGCCGTCTCTAGACGCGCTGTCCGAGGCGCCGGATCCGGTGCTCGCGGCCCCGCTTCCTGCCGCCGCTCTGCCCGCGGCACCGCTTCCTGCCGCCGCCGCTCTGCCTGCGGCCCTCCAGCCCGCTGCCGCCGCCGCTCTGCCCGTGGCCCTGCCTGACGCCGCCGCCTGCCCTGTCTACCTCGCCCGAGGCCGCAGCCGCTCTGCCCGCGGCCTCGCCTGCTACCGCAGCCGTTCTGCCCGCAGCCGCACCGGAGGACACGGCCTCGCCCGTCCTGCCTGCCTTGCCCGGCTCGCCCGTCCTGCCTGCCGTCACCGCCTGTCTCGGCTCACCCGCCTCGTCTGCCCCGCCTGCCTCGCCAGTCTCGTCACCAGTCCCCGAGAGGGTCCCGGACTGTAGGACCATCGCTCCTCCTCCCGTGCTAGAGGAGGAGGAACTTGAATGGGATCCCTCGGGGACCCACTTGATGGCCACCAGGGACTGTGAACTGGCCCCTCCACCATCACGGCCACATGGTGGAGCCCGACCTGGCCCCCGCTTGTCGGTCTCCCGGAAGGGGAGAGGCCACAGGCGCAGGGACCGGGTCCCTCCCGCTCTGCCCCCTGTCTCGCCCGTGCATCCCCTGGCTGTGGCTCGGTGGCTGTCTGCGGGTCCTGCGGCACCGGTCCGGCTATCACCTCCGGGTCCCCCTCCGGTGCCTCGTCGCCCGCCTGCAGTCCCCCTGACTTGGCTCATCGGCCGCCTCCGGGTCCCCCTCCTCCGGCTCGGCGTCGGACGGCGCCTTCCCCGGCTCCGGCTGCGCCATCGCCTGCTGCGGCTTCCCCCTCCTGCCTGCCTGCTCCGGTGTCCCCTCCTGCTCCCTCCTCGTCTCCCCTGGTGTCGCCTCCTGCTTCCTCCTCGCCTCCTCTGTCGGTCCCTCCGTCTGTCTCCTCGTCCCCTGTGTGGTCCCCTCCGGCTCCGGCCTCCCGTCCGCCTGTGGCCCCTGCGTCTGCCTTCCCTCGCCCGCCTGGGCTCCCTCGGCCTCCCCTTGTTCCTCCGTCCTTTCCCTTTGTGCCTCCTGTCTCCGTCCCTCGTCCCTCCGTGCCTCTGTTCCCTTCCAGTCCTTTTGTCCCCCCAGTGTCGCCCCTTCTGGTCTGTTTGTCCGCGTTTCCCATCCTTTGTCTGGCTTTGTTGTGGCTTTTGCCCCTGTGCCTGTTCTGTGTCTCCGTCCTGTTTCCGGTGTCTCGTTGATGGTCTGTTTTTGTCTTCCAGGTCCTGTTTTCCCGGTTTTGTCCGCCTATTCCCTTAGGCGCACCCGGAGTGTGCGCCTTTTAGGGGGGGTTCTCTCATGCCCAGTCCCTATCGCCCTCCTGTGGAGCACACCTCCTCATTACCCTCGTGTGAATCCCGCATGTTCCCAGCTGTTTCTGGTTTATGCTCGTTACCCCATGTATTTAGCTTGCGTTCTGTTTAGTCTTGGTAGATCTGTCATTGATGTTAGTTGATGTGAGTTGCTGGTTGTTCCCCTGTCTGCTTACTGCTTCCCGAATTTAACCCCGTTTTCCCCCGCTATCTTGGCTTGCTCGCCTGCTTCCCTGTTCGCCGCCCACCATACCTGACACACACTTATAAACAAACAATCATCTCACCAATACTTTTTAAGCCTCCGTGAAGGCTAAGGAAAGAAATGGTTTTCAGTTTAGCTTTAAAAAATCAAAAACTTAAGAAGCAGCCCTAATGTAACCTATATTCTGTAATGTTACCATGCCCAGGGGGGTTGGGTAGCCAGTTGACTTTGGACCCTCAGAAGTTTTTTCCTCCCCACTGAGGAGTTTTTGATTCCCTCATCTGTTGTCATCTAGTATTCTTTCTCTCCCCATTCCCCATTTCCTTTGATTGACACACACTATTGTCAAGTGCCTTGGGGTGACTATGTTGTGAAAGGTGCTATATAACTATGAATTAGTAATTGAATTCTACACTAAACACTTCAGGAATTAAGTTATCCCCCTCATCGTGGTATGGCCAGACAATGTAGTTGTTCTTAGGGATGACGTAGTACCAGGATATCTTTTAAAGAAACTATTATGAGCGATAGCGTGTCTTCAAAATGTCACAGTCCATTTTATAGTGCGAGCGGTTCAGCGTGCTGAGTGACTCGTCCATCTCCAAAGGATTCGCTGTTTAGAGCCTGGACCTGGGGATAAGGATTGATAGCTTGACAAGGTACTTGACAAGATGTGCCAGCTTCTCATCTATAAATTTCCCTGCCTTACCAGAGTCTATCAAAGCATTGGGTAATGCAGCCGTGAGCAGTCAGGACAGCAGCTGTGAACTGCCTTTGGGTTGAGTTAATCAGAGCTGAAATTCCCACATGGTTCTCGACGGGTGCCCTTTCGCTTGTGGAACATTCTGGGCTGCTCGCTAGATGATGTCTGGCTTCTCCACAATATAGACACAGACGGTACAAATATGGTGGGAGCATTCTTCTAGAGACGCAGGGACTCGGCCCAGTTGCATGGGTGCTGTGCAATGGTGTGGGTGGCAAGAAAATCAGACGAGTGACTAAACCTCTCCTAGATGGAATCACTGCTCAACAGAAATAGACATCTGGATGTACTGGTCCAGATTGGTGGTCTCACCGGGCAGGATAATTAAGTCTTCAGAATGGGCTATAACCTACACAATCCAATATAGACCAAATTTGCTCTAGTTGGTTGGTCATGGTAATAATGGTTATTGCGTAAGGAAACCCTTGCACTTGTCTGGAGGTGTGACAATCAATATGGTTATGGAAACAGTGTAAACGGCAGTGGATGGAACTTGCAAGGCCTCAAGCATTTTTGGCAGGGGTGGGAAGGATTGTAATAAGTGCACAGGCTCATTTAACTTTTATTCCTGGTTATTCAACACAGACTGAAGCTTCACTGGATCTGTCATAACAGTGAGACGTTTAATGCTTCACACTGAGGACTGACATGCACGGAAACATCCTCCGAGAGGGAGAGCCAAAACACAAGGCGAGTTCAAAAACAATCCAGAGCAAGACAAAATAATCAAGTCCAATGAGCGGGCAAGAATCCCAAAACCAGATCAAATCATAAACGCAGAAAGCCAACAGTTCAGCAAATAGCAGACTCAATATTTCACAAAAGTCCTGCGTTACAGATGGACTTATATTACCCTTAAGTTAATCAGGAGATATGCAACAGATTTGTTTGATATTCTGGCATGGTTGGGCGTAGTCTGTCTGGGTGTGGTTTAGATGGGAGTGGTCTGACAGGGCATGGCCTGACAGGGGGTGGTCTTGCTGGGCAGGTCTGACTGGGTGTGGTCTGTCTGGCATGGTTTAGCTGGGAATGGTCTGTCTCAGTGTAGTCTGGCAGGGTGTGGCTGTAGGGAGTGTCGACCAGCAGGAGGTGTTATATGTAAGTGATGAGAGCACTGATTTGTGATGTAATCAATAGAGCGGGTGACATAGAATGGGGAATTCCGTGTTATGGGTGAAACACATGCATGAAACATGAGCAAAATTTTAGGTTAATTTTTAAATGAAAGTACTGTAAGTACTGACACACACTTTTTGACACAGTGTCTTCGTGAACCCTATTCACTGAGCACCACAATGAAGTCTCGTGATCATATTGACACCCGTTGGCATAAGTAACTAACTGTAGTGTTTATAAAATAAACGTGCAATTAATCAGTGAGTGAAAAGTACTTAACCAAATTATACCTTAATGGGTCAATTACTTCCATTTCCCTTGGAGTCAACAAGTTCATTAAGGCTGACAGTAAACATAGCTACACCATTCTTATTTTTGTTCATATGGTAGATAGTATTTAGTGTATCACCAAACCTATGTAGCATCCTGAACAGTCACCTTGAAACCAGTCTGGAAAATCAGGTGTCCTATTTCACTGTGATTCTCATTTCAGGAGCTGGGGTGATGTCGACCACGGCAGGCAGGTCTGTAGGACCTTCTCAGGGGAATGTCTCTGAGTCTAAATAATTGTGTTTTCAATCTTATGTGACAGTGGACATATACAGAGGATGAAGAATAAAACTGAAACACCTGGTCAATAGTGTTTGAGATTTCACACCTATGTGGGCTGTAGACAATGTGAAACATGCATTGTTCTCTAATGCATCCACCTTCACTATCTTTCCCACATCCAAAAGAGTTTCATTGTGGAGGAGCCCCAAAGCAGCCATATGTGACATCACCCCACTAACTATGGGATTTGAACTGGCAGCCCTCCAATCACAGTGCCCTACGGACCAAATCACACACCCATGATAGCAGGGTGTTTAACTTAGCATTTTTTTATATTGCTTACATGGGGGGCTTCATGAAGCAGCTCTGTCCACAGGAGAATGACGCAGTAAATTATAACATAATTAGCCAGGATGCAGATAAAAGGATCGATTTCAGGTAGGAGTTTTCAAGTAAAACAGGCAGTCAGTTCAAAACATCTGAAGCTGAGAGGCGGGCAGTAAGGTTGGTGTTCGGCTTCCTCTGGGAAGATGCAGAGAACCTTCCCGGTTTTCCTGCCAGGAATTCCATTAGTGTTCCGGCAGAATGGAGTGCATCGTCTTGGAACCTCAGGACAGAGTCGCTTAAACACCGGCCGATGTCAAGGGGTTGTAAACATCGGAGTGCTTTGGAGAAAGCCTTTGGTTTGGCTATACGGCAGCCTCTGACAGGGACACGCCTGAATGCAGTAACAATGGAAAAGGAATTATATTTTAAGCCAAGCTCTGACAGAATTTTAATGAGAGGCCTGACATGTCAAAATCTGGGAGACTCAGAAGGTGACGCTTTCCACACCAGACATTATTCCTGTACACTCATTTGTGTGCTGCCAAAATGATTCATGTTTAACAATACTTGGAGATACTGTGACCAAAATGTCATTTATTTTCAGATTCTTATTATGAGTAGACAGTAAAATTGGAAAAATATTGAAAAAATTATGTTTTAGGTTTAGGCTTTTAACTGATTTTTACAACAGTAATTAGTAACAAAATTGATGTAACAACTATCCCGTCTATGCTGGAAGTATGTCGTTTCTTATTAAATCTGTGCTTTCATTCTGGTTTTCAGAACATTTTTATTATACGAGCAATGAAATTTAAACTGCCAGTCAGCCAAAAACGTGTAGCACACATGCACATACACACTTTAATATAATTTATATATTACACTGTTAAATAGATTAAATACATTATATGCATCAGTGATTGTTTGAAAATGTATCCTATTTCTGAATATTTGTTAAAATGTTTCATTCTGAATTGGATTTCATTTTCCTTATTTATTGTATGTTGCAGAAGACAAAGGCCATTGATTGACTTAGCTTGGAATGGCTGGAAAATGTTACATAAACACCTTGTTTTTATGTTTACTACTCCTATGTTTGGAATTATTGTCATATTGTAAAACAGATATAAACACAGAATCTTTATTGGCTGACAGTTATCAGAAGTCATGCAACACTCTCAGGTATAATGACTGTACAAGCAGCATTCAGATAAATAGACCCTTTTTGGTACCAAAAGTCACATGCCCATTTTTAACGCCGAGTCATGATACGATCACTGTGATGGACTGATAAACACAACCGATAAACAGCGTCTTAGATATTGCTCTTTATAGATCATTGAGGACTATCGCAGAGCTGGTGGCTTCGAAGTTCACCTAATTATGAAACAGATATATTACTGACATGATTTACTTTGACCGGGAATATGACGCCCCTGGCAGCCTTTAAATGTGTGCTTGTTAATAACGCGATTAATTACCAACATAAAGCAAAGCTGTCAACTCATATAAAAAGAGAGTGACCAGGCAAAGAAATTAAGCTGTATGCTACAGGTTTGCCCTTTTATAGATCGATACACCTATATAAATATTTAAATATGAATTTCTCGCTTGAAATAATATTTTATATACCACAGCATTTGAAGTGATGTGTAATATTGTGGGTGACAGTGAATTGACATCTCTATATTGGCCATAAAAACACTGTAATGGTATGAAAGTGTATGTTCCCTGTGATAGACTGGCATCCTGTCCAGGGTGTCCCCTGCCTTATGCCCTGTGATAGACTGGCATGCTGTCCATTGTGTCCCCTGCCTCATGCCCTGTGATAGACTGGCATCCTCTCCAGGGTGTCCCCTGCCTTATGCCCTGTGATAGACTGGCATCCTGTCCAGGGTGTCCCCTGCCTCGTGCCCTGTGATAGACTGGCATCCTGTCCAGGGTGTCCCTTGCCTCGTGCCCTGTGATAGACTGGCATCCTGTCCAGGGTGTCCCCTGCCTCATGCCCTGTGATAGACTGGCATCCTGTCCAGGGTGTCCCCTGGCTCGTGCCTTGTGAAAGACAGGCATCCTCTATGGCAGGGGTGTCAAACTCCAGTCCTGGGGGGCCAGAGCCCTGTGTAGCTTAGTTCTTTCCCTGTTCCACCATAGTGATTTAGCTCAGGAGCTGAGTGATAATTAGCACAAAGAGTTGAATCAGGTGTTTTTAATGAGGGTAAACCAAAAACTGTGCAGGGTTCCAGCCCTCCAGGACTGGAATTTGACACCCCTGCTCTATAGGGTGTCCCCTGCCTCATGTCCTGAGACTACCCCAGCCTTGAGCTCTATACTGTCTGGGATGGGCTGCAAGCTCTCCACAACCTTCTGCTGGATAAGTGATTGAAGGATGGATAGATGGAAGGATGGATGATAGATGGATGAATATTTGTTATATTAGCTTCTTGCAGTCATGATAAACCCCATAAGATCAGACAGAATATGGTCTAACCTGCGTGGTACCAGTTTCAAGTCCAGTCAGGTAAGAATCACACAGGCATGCAAGGAGCAGTTAAATCTGCTATATCTCAATGCCAGAGCTGATAAATAGAATAAAATACATACTTATATCTGACTGAAACTCTTATGGGCAATTTAAACATCCATCTTCCATAAGCACTTATGCAGTAGGCAGAGTGGCAGTGAGTCTGGGGGCTGTTCCAGTGATCCAGGGGACACCCCAGGTGCAGAGCCAGGCCATCACAAATAAACATTTTCTCTTGTAACAAAGTATCATTTTAACAATTTCTTTCACACAAATCACGATTCTTTTTTAACATGATTAAATTTATTGCTTTTCTGACCTGGAGTATAGTTCAGATTAGCAAAAGTAACACATATAGTTACATGAATGGAACATATTTCGTTACATAAACGTAGCTTTCATTTTCATACAAATGTGCAAGCACAACTCCTGTTTTTCTGTGTGCTGGCCGACGTGGGTAATGACCTTTACAAGTATGAAAAGGCCCCTCCCAAACCACCAGGCAGCCCCCCCAGGGGGCGGCGAATGTATTGCTGCTCTTAAAGATTCCATAAATCATGCGTATGAGGGGTCCATGACTGTGGGACTGACATGTAATGCCCCACTTCACAGACAAGCACACATGGGGCACTCTCCCTCACTCCCTGTACACTCGCCCACCCTGATCACACAGTACGCTTCACTGTCTCAGCCGTTAATCCTTGGAATGCACCCAGGAGCTCTGCCGTTGTAAGAAATGAGAGGGTAGGAGCCCTCAGCTGCATCTTCACCCCCTGCCCCCCACCTGGGACCCAGCTTTTGGCATGGGGGCTATTTTTAGCAGCAGCCCTCCACTGAGCAATTATTATAATAATTTAGGCGGCAGGCCGGGGCCGCCCCGCACGCTCAGAGAGATTATAGATGTCCCTGTCCCCCAGCCCCCTCCCACTGCACTCCCCACACTCTACATGCAAATCACCGTCAACTGGAGCTCTAAAAACCCACCAGTCCTTAGAAACACCCCCCTTATCCAGCAGAGCTTCATCTTTAACATAAATAACTTGCTTGCTTTTCAAAATGTGCCGAGATCCGGAGTGATGGATGGATGGATGGATGGATGGATGGATGGATGGATGGATTTCTCCCACACATTATGGCAGAGAAACATGTGAGAGGTGGGGGAGAAAGATGAGGGGCTGGTTCTCTGCAGAGGCACGTGAGGTTGATTGAGTGATAAGCAAACCACCACCCCCACCCCCTGCCCTGCCCCACCACTAGATTACCAGAAGCAGCAGTACAGGCTCCAGAAAGGGCGAGGGCTGTCCATCAGCCTCATGCCACAGAGTCACCGCTGTGTGATGCAACAGCAAAGAGTTCCTATGGCAACCGCCCACACGGAGATGCACGTCTGCGTGGCCGAGTACTTAGCTTGCATAATTCACCAAGAAGAGCGTTAGTAACGCGTTATTAACTGAGCAACAGAGAGCGCTGGGGCGGGGGCGCATGCCCCGTGCCGGAATGCAAAGGGTTAAACCCGGCGTGTCCACATGACGCAAAGCGCCATGCTGTCAGGCCCCAAGTGCGAGCTGCAGCCCTCGCCATTATGACATCACGTTGCCTTAATATAAATTTTTCTTGACGTTTACATTTGTCAAGAGGTAGCAATGTGAGTAAAGTGCGCTCATGGCTGTGAGAGTTTAACCTTTAGAGCTCATTCATTATCAAAGAGCTGCATAAAGGCCTATTCTGATCCAGAGTGTGCACCAGGACGGGGGCCAGAGGGTTGTTGCTTTAGCATGTCCCCGATTCACCTGGACCTGGAGGGGGGATGACACAGCAAGAGACTGACATCCATCTAACGATGGGGAGAACGGGCCGGCTCACACAGCCGGAGTAAAAGCCCCAGCCCTGGAGCTGCGTGGCTACAGCGTTACGGGGAGTGCAGTCAGTGCGGGATCAGAGTTACGGGGAGTGCAGTCAGTGCGGGATCAGAGTTACGGGGAGTGCAGTCAGTGCGGGATCAGCGTTACGGGGAGTGCAGTCAGTGCGGGATCAGCGTTACGGGGAGTGCAGTCAGTGCGGGATCAACGTTACGGGGAGTGCAGTCAGTGCGGGATCAGCGTTACGGGGAGTGCAGTCAGTGCGGGATCAGCGTTACGGGGAGTGCAGTCAGTGTGGGATCAGCGTTATGGGGAGCAGGCAGTGAATGAACTTGGGCAGAGCAGGGTTAAGGTTCAATGCAATGAAAGTCTTGGGGTGGCGTGTTTGGGAGCTACGCTAGGGATCGGAAGGTTGCTGGTTCCAATCCTATGGTGAGCAGACTGATGAGCAGGACCCTCAAGGAAGTCTAACCCTGCTTTCTCAACTGTATGCCACTTTAGCACCAAATCAGCATATAAAAAACAGAGACCCCTGAGGCAGGCGCCAGGCCATCGGGCTTCAGAGACAGAGAAGTATATATAGCCATTTGGCAAGGGGGCGGGGCATTGGGAGAGAACAGCCCTAGTCACTGCACGCTCCACCCCCAAGACATCCTGTTCCAAGCTGCCCTCTGGAGGGCATGAACCATGTGAAATGAACATATGAGTAATTAACGGTACGTTTACATCATCAGGCGTCGTGACTTTATGGTCATACTGCCCTAATTAATGTAATGCGCACATCTTAATACGAAACATGCTTAGCCAAGTACATTTTGATCTATGGGAACGTTAATAAAAAATAAGCATTTTTTATTCCAGATAAAGGTCAGACAGAGCAGCCTCCGGCGTTCCCGTTTTTAAAAGATCACTTTTTACATAAAAAAATGCCATGAACCAGGTCTGCATCAAACTCCCCATAAAAAAAAAAGCAAAATATGTCAGCTGCTTCGTGTTCCACCCTGGAAAAATAAAAGCAAAGAAAATGTGGTGATTTAAAGTATCCTGTTTGTCATTTAAAATAATAATGTCCAAAAAATAATATTTCTGATTATTCCTATTATCAGTTGGGTCAACGAGGCAATGCAGCTTGCCAGTTAATCTTTCGACTGAGAGGTCCTGTCTTCCTGCTTTAATTTACATGCCTGTCCTGGCGGTGGCGTGGAGTGGGCATGCTAGGCAGTGATTCATTAACATTCTGCAGAGACAGGCCTTACAGTGCCGCCTTTACACCGTGCCAGGGAGTCTAACTGCTTTCTGAAGAATGAGACCGCCGCCGGACAGTCTGCAGTACACTTGCCACACACGTCACACACGTGATGTCTGAAGTGTCAAGTACAAACAGACCCTCTTGACAAAACCGTCCTCTAATAAATTAATCCGTCCAGTTTAAATTGGTATAGCGCCCTCTGCTGTAGGCTGCTTTGCAGATCATTAAAAGAGACTCGAAGCATTGATGCTGCTCACAATGGATACATTCTTCCCGTTGAAATACATCAAAGAGGAGGCCTTGTGCTATATTAGTCATATTTCATGTGAGGTTCCACTTTTTGAGTGAATATACAGTGTCTGTACTTCGTCTGGAACGCCTCACTAGATCATTGAAACATATTGAGGTATAATATGGGAAAAATCTCTTAGTGTCCTACAGGTGAGTGTCCTGTTTGGGGGGCGGTTTTCTCCCCATTAACGAGTGACACTGTAGAAATCTCTGCAGAGACCAAACTTTGCCAAATCTCAGGTTAATGTCATGTGATGTATGACCTTGCTGTACACAAAGGTAACCACAGCTAAGGGGGCAGAGAGGCCCTATCTGTTTGTGTGAGTGCTGCACATTACAGCTCAGGTGTTCCCCTGGGGTTGAGGCATGTTTACATGTCATGTACTGAGTAACTAATCTTCGGCGTGTTTTATTCATAAATAACTGCACATTCTGTGTGGAACATTCCTTCCGGTTTTTCCTCAGAATCCTTTCCCTAAACAAAAAATGGCATTTCTGTGGCCAGAAACACCTTGTTAATGAGAGCAGTCAGAGAATGGTCAGATTCATTAAAGTTAACAGGACGGCCACAGATAACAGCTCAGTACTACAGTGCTGCACAGACAGGCATCTCTGAAAGGACAACTTGCCAGTGGCTCTGGCGACGAATGGGGGTCCTACTTGGTGCTACATAGGGGTGTCCAACACAGTGCCTGCTGAGTGTTATTTAGTACTAACTGTCCTTATATTAGACCTTTGCATAACTGACTTCTAATTTATTAGTGATGAATTAAACAGAGAACACAGTGTCAGTTGGTCTTAAAACACGAATTTAAAAAAAATAATACAAGCAAGCGAATAAACTACTGCACTGCCAGTGTGAGCTGTATATTAGCAAGATTAAATAATGGCTTGGTATGTTTAGAATTAGTTTAATTAGAATACATACTTGCACAGACCAGTCGGTTTATATAACAGTAAATTGAAGCCTATTGGCGTGAACAGCAGCCTCGGTGAAGGCCAAGCTGGATTTCGGATCCAGATGTTTAATTACAGAATCGCGTGTAATGTTGAGTCTTCTCGTTTTAGAAAGCTCTCCACTCATGCATGCTGCCCAAACTAAACAGCCGCCTACAAAATAATCCGGGCACCACTAAGCTACCGCTCAGCCTATTCTGGGATTGATTACCTTTTAAGGATATAATCAAAGGTTTAAATCTGGCACCTTTTAACCTCTGTGCCATCACGCCATTTCTATGGAAAAGCTGAACTGTGAGCACCTCCACCCATAAAGGCGACGCTGGACACCGCAACCCCCCCCCCCCCTCCCCCCGTCGTTTGTATCCTGATTCCCTTGTTCAGCCAGTTGCAGCCTATTCTGTAAGCGACTCTCCCGCCCGCCCTGCCAAACCGCCCACCAGGACGGAGACAGCAGTGGAGACGAGTCGGCCTGTGATTCACGGCGCAGGAAGAACCCTGCGTTCGCTCCGTGTGGCACAGCTCGAGGCGTGGGGGAGCGAAGCCCAGCCGGCAGCCAGCCGTGGACGAAGCCCCGTGGGTCAGTTGAGCCACTTTGTTGCACCTATCAGGGACAACCTGTTTGATTGCCCCCCGCCCCCCCAAGAATAACGGCAAGAGTTCTTCACATTTCCATACATAGTGAGTATGATAGGGCTCTGACATTGGGCTGTTCTTCATTATTTACTCCGTGACACATGACATAAGACATCACTGCTCCTTTTGCTGTCTTCACTATTTGTGTACATTATACTACAATTCTGCACACATACAATACTAACTACTGTCTATTGCACTATTTGTCTGCTTGCTGCGGCACCAATATCCTGGAACCATATATGGTGCATAGTATTTTTCATTTTGTACATTTGATTGCTTCCTTTTTATTTATTTCTGAATAAATTTATTTCTTTATATTTATTGCTCCAATTGCTCTTATTATTTATGGTTGAACCCCATGCCTTTATCTTGCACTCAGCATCCAGAGAAACTACTTTTTTGTCTCGCATTTTATTTTACAGAATGACTATAAATGTCTTAATCTCTCTCGTTTCTGTCAAATCGAGATCTCCCATGTGAACGCTTTTGGCTGACCCTTCCCCTCCATCGTCAGGTATCTCTCCAAACACTGCCTGCTCACTTTCTCCTGTGCAGTTCTCAGGTAGATGCGCCTAAACACTCCCTTCGTTCAGCCTGAGAAATTGTTTCAATGCTCGGTGACAAATGTGACCTAGCACAATAGATGGTTCAGAAAAAAGTAGCATTGACTTTAAAATGTAAATATGAGATTATACTTTCATCATGCAGTAATAGCTACTTTCAAAGCACATGGATTTGTTTTTATAAAGCGTGTTTATGATGCCCACAAACATGGCGGAAGGGCCTGTAGCCTTCAATTGCACCTTTATCGATGTGCTTTGCGCTCACCCAGGCTTTCTGCTGGTAAATGGTAAAAATCTGACTTGCAATCACAAGCGATATGAAAGACGGATTAAAATACCAAGCACCGCACGTTCTCCAGGGTGTGTGCCGTCAGTGTAGCTATGGACATGCCAAAACACGCTGCCAGAAGCTGACACATCCTTACAGATGGCAAATGATAGTACCTTTTCTCATTTCCAAGAATTTATTTCGGCTTCCACTGCCTGCTTGTTGTTCTGTGTTTGTTTTTTTGTCCCAAAGCCTCCATGTTCGTTCCAAGACGAGCTCGGTGTCTCTCTCCGCGCCCAGATAAGTTGGGGGCGCCATCGATCACCGGCGATGGCCTGGCCAGCCTCACGTGACCTCTGCGCCCTGACTTTGACACGATGGTTTCTTTCATCATTACTACCTGGCATTTTTACTGCAGAGTCGGTTGACCAGCTAATGACTGCCACCCCCGATCTATTTTAATGTCCCTGACTGCGGAGGGAGGCTCGTCGCAAAGAAACAGCATGCTGCCCTTACTGTCGACATTTAGGCTGCTAGGAATGCACTGAAGAGCCCCAGGCTGGCAGACCTCAGTATGCCATAAATTAACCTCCATCCTTTAACCAGCACATGTAAAAGAAGTAAGTTTGATTTAAAAAGTGTGAACATTAAATAATATGTATCCAGGTCCAAGCAAGGGGATAGTTAACTACTCAAATGGTTAGTTAAGTTCCGCTCTCTGAGTAAAACTAGTCTGAACATCACTAATTATTTATACATGAGATGTACCTGTCACGCCCAGCCCCGATCGCCCTCATGTGGACCACGCCTCCTCATTACCCTCGTGTGAATCCCGCATGTTCCCAGCTGTTTCGTGTTCATGATCGTTACCCCATGTATTTAGTTTGCGTTCTGTTTAGTCCTAGTAGATCTGTCATTGATGTAATGTTATGGTTGTTTGTCCCGTATGCTCGCTTCCCCTGGAATAAACCCCGGTTTCCCCCAACCTGGACTCGTGCGCTTGCTTCCCCACTCGCCGCAGCCCCAACGTGACAGTACCCATGTCTGAGGTTACTATATTATCAGAATTAAAAGTACAATGATCTCTCTCCTCTCTTTGAGATGTATACATTTTTTAAATATTTTAACAAATGTCTTTGTTATTTATACCTTTTGATTATTACTGAATTAAATTCTTTAAAAATTAAATTGTGAATAACGGATTCTAATTCTGGCTCTAAGGAACTTCCCAGTTAAGGCAGTAGTAGGTTGGACGAAGCCGTGATCCAGAGTTATTCACAATGCGCGAGGCAGCCTCGTGTGGCGGAGAGCGTGACGTGTAAGACGCCAACATGTAATGGTCATACATGACAGCCACGTGTCTCAGCGGTGACGCGCCCTGACGCTACACACACTATATGGGCTTCACGCGCCAGGCGTGTAACATCAATAGTGTTCAGCATCTCATCCATATGCACACGAATACCTGATAACACAAACAGCCTAATTCTCAGCCTGGGAGTCGAACTACATTCAAATGAAATGGGGAGGAATTGTATAATTAAGTGTGATTACACAAGTAATAGACTTATAATGATTTTCATCTTTCATGGTTATTCCAGATTCTCACTGCTTACTCTGTTCTCCATTTGTCAGAGATGCTGCTTCTGCCACTGACATCGTTCTCTGCATGAACCGCTAACCGCGGCCATTCCCCCTTACCTGCATGTGCGTCTGCCCAGGTGAACAAGCAAGTGTGAGTGAAGTTTTGGAATAGCAGTCATTGAAGCAACGAAGGAAGGACACCGGTTATTAAAACTGAATATACATAATCGACAGCGCGTTGTTCTATATTCCCGACCCGCACACTAAGGCTGCCGTTTCCGCGGGTGCGGAGTACGTGGGTCCATGTGCACATGCATTACAGTATGCCTGCATAAAGGCGAGAGTAATGATCGTAAAACCCAGAAAGCACTGGAAAGCTGTCAGATAAAGGCGGGCGCTGCTGTAATATAGCTGTAATATAAATACAGCGGCCGGATACGCCGCGCTTGCATTTCAAGGTGGGCGACTTCGCGCCACGGTCCCTCTATATAAAAAGGCTATTTATTGGCTGTTAATAAATGAGTGTGCTTTTTATTGCATTGCTACTGTTGTAATATTTGGGGAACAACTGTTGAATGCTTATTTTTGCAAACTTTAATAGGCAAAATTACTGACATTCATTAGACAGTAATCTTCATATATGAAACGCCGAAAACAGTGCGCTTTCATTGCACTTTTTCATATATGTTAGAACTTGAAAAAAAAAAAAAACCCACAGTGGGAATGTAAGGAGGACGCACCGCGTCTCTGTGCGGTGCCGCATCCCGGGGAAGTTACCGGTGTGGGGAGAGCCGTCACAGCAGCGGGGGAAGCGGAGCCGGATCGGGGCCGAGGGCTCGCCGTGTGGACCTAGGGGGAGAGCCGTGCGCACTGGGGATGATCTGCTGCCGTCCTTGGTGATGTACAAGCCCAATCCAATTAGGTGTCACCTCTAGGCTGTGATGCGGCTGTGCCGTCCCTCTCTGCGCTCCCGTCCGCAGTCCGCTCCATGCAGCCGCGGTGCGCCTTCACTCCCGCAGCCGTGAAGCAGCCCCTGCAGCGGGGACGCCGCTTCTTTATCATTCTCTGATTTCAAGAGGCCAGCTTGTGTGTTTTCCCCCTGATCTTTAAGCGTTTTAATTTAATTTAATTTATTTTTTCCAAACAAAATGAGGAGCGCAGATTGGCGGAGCGCGGAGAGCCGGGAGTCGTAGGGGATCCCGGATCCCGCTGTCAAAAGAGGGACTTTCATGCAAAAGGTGGCTCGTTTCCGCAAGGTAGGAGAGCCGCGATTTTAATCCTTTAATATAATGTGACATGGGGGTGACAGCAAGAGATGGCATGTCCCGGTTACTTTAGTTTCACTGTTATGCGTGTTTGATACGGTCGCAGGAACCGTGGGCGTAACGTTATTTTAATGTTTGCACGGGCGATACCAGCACAATGCGCACAGTGCTGCTGCAATAATCCAAAGATCAATTTAAAATACATACAACCTTGATAAGTTAATAGAATCCGGCGATCGCTGGAGCTACGCGACTCGAAAGCTTATGCAAAAACCGCAGATCCAAAAAATCAGATCAAAAACGAATAAGTAAAACAGGTGATAAGACACAAAAAGCGTCGCAGAAAAATAAATGTATAATGCCAACAGTGAAATCACGCATTATGTAATTATGTTTATTTCTCGGCGATCTTTTTAAATGCACATTTTGTGTTATGGGATGCAGTGGTACTGTACTCCCTTCACGGATACCCGAATCGACGGGAAACTGTTGCATCTTCGGTACCATTCATGACCTACCCGAAATGAGCGATATAACGCGTGCGTCCGTCAGGAGAGATCATAACACCTGCCGATAAAATAAAGTGTATACTCTGCCCTCATTTTCGTATTATAGTGTTAATACGATGTATTTATTTCCCCGCATGTGAACTTCCCGCGGATTCAGCTCTGTGACTTTATCTTATATAACACGCGTCTTAACCTTGAGCAGATAAAACGCGCTCTTGCTGATTTCTACTGAGATTGACAGCGAGTAAGTCCCGTGTAAATTACGCTAAAATGAGCAATTGTCCTTTTAATCCCAGGCTTGAAATGCAATCATTCAGGATAAGTTTTAAATAGCCAAACAATTACAAAGTGTGTTAGTGAAGTAAACATAAACCCGGGATTTAGTTAACGCGTTACTAAATATACAAGCGGGTCTAAGCCCGTCCTTCTTAGCGTAGAAACAAAGTAATAAGTGCGATTAACGGACTGAAGAGCGCTGAATTATCCAGCCTATTTTGGTGTTTATCGAAATTTTTATGTTTAGTGCCATGAGCAGAACGTGAATAACTATCTTCTTATAGGGCGCAAATTATGTTGGGATGGCGAGTAACAGGTGTAATCCCACGCCACATATGCTGAGGCAGTAAAGAAATCACATATACAACATGATACATTTGTTCTGTATTTTTCAAATTATGTTTCTTGATACACCGCCGGCGGAATTTGAGGCGTTTTAATGCGCAGAATACTAATAACGCACATGCTAAAATCCAGTAAAATTTTCTAGATTAAAAAGAAGAAAGAAAAATGTGCTTCAAGTTATGAATAACATTTTAATCGATTTGTTTTTGGTTTTATTTCAGCCATGGAGGGACTTGTTTAAAGTGGATCCAAGGTAGTTTTTGTTTTGTTTTGTTTTGTTTTTTTTTTATCTGTTTTTTTCCTGGAAACGTCAAATATCCATTTCAGTGGTGATGGCCGAGAAGCCGGGTTGTGGTTTGCCCAAAAGCAGCACGCGAGCCATGGGCTCCCTGCCACCAGAGCCCATCGAGATCATCCGGACGAAGGCGCGGTCGCGGAGGGTGCGCATCAATGTCGGGGGCCTCAACCATGAAGTGCTGTGGAGGACCCTGGACCGGCTCCCTCGAACCCGGCTCGGCAAGCTCAGAGACTGCAACACGCACGACTCCTTAATGGAGGTGTGCGACGACTACAGCCTGAACGAGAATGAGTATTTCTTCGACCGGCATCCTGGCGCCTTCACTTCCATCCTGAACTTCTACCGGACAGGCAAGCTGCACATGATGGAGGAGATGTGTGCTCTGTCCTTCGGACAAGAGCTTGACTATTGGGGCATTGACGAGATCTACCTGGAATCGTGCTGCCAGGCGCGCTACCACCAGAAGAAGGAGCAGATGAACGAGGAGCTTCGCAGGGAGGCGGAGACGCTGAGGGAAAGGGAGGGCGAGGGGGAGTTTGATAACACCTGCTGCCCAGACAAGAGGAAGAAGCTTTGGGACCTTCTGGAGAAGCCAAGCTCCTCTGTGGCGGCCAAGGTAAGGGCAGGTGCGGTTGGCAGGTGCGGGTGCAGCGTGGGCGCCTCTGCGTCTGCGACGGCAGGATGGACCTCCAAGAGGAGGCGAGGGTGTGGAGGTGTCGGGAAATACAGGCTGAGCCTGTGGTGGCGAGATCGCAAGGATCTCTGGCTGTGACCGAATTGGAAGAAAGGGGACTGTCCCCTCCCCAGGTGACACAGGACGCAGTCGCCCTCTCTGAGCTGCATTCAGCTTGGTTACAGGTGAAGCATTTTCCGGAAATGGCTCTGCTGCCCAGTCAGTGATGGATGCACATCCAGGTGTAGCTGTTTAGCAGCCGCATGGGCCGCGAGGTGAGGGCTGGGATGCACAAGTGTGAGCGTCACATATCCTGCCGCATTTCAGCAGCTGCACGTCAGCACGCTCGAGCGTCAGACCTCTAGCTGGTGTGTTCAGTCTCTTATCTGATTTACGGACATCAAAACACAGGAAGCTATTTGCCGTGGTTTACTTTTTATGTTCTCGACATAATATACACCCTGCATGCAGCAAGAGCAAAATGTTGGTGGTATGAAATACGCCGCTTTGTGATAATATTTTTATTTTTATTTCTAGTATGCACCCTCTTTGTGGGTGTATGGAAAAGTTATTAATTTGGCCTGAGTTTGGTATAAACAGCTGCATGTTTCCGCAGGAGTTCCCAACAGTACTTATGGTCTTCGTGACATTTTACGATTCAGTTGGTATGCTTAAAATAACGATGTTTTCCACACAGATTAATCTCAGCGATCATCCGAGTTCCCCTGACTGCTCCCTGAATATCAGTGCATTGCTTTCAAATCCAGTCTAATCTGTCCCTAAGTCAGACACGGGCTGTACCGAGGCAGACCTGTCCCTGACTGCCTGACGTTCTGTCTGTTTTCGTTCGATCAGTGCTAGTTTCAATACCCCTAAACTGAAGCCCCCGACATCTAGCAGCACCGACATATCAGGCCTCTGCCCCACAGGTGTCGTCGTAGAGATACCCCAATAGAGATACCCCAGTAGAGATACCCCAGTAAAGATACCCCAGTAGAGATACCCCAGTAGAGATACCTCAGTTCATGCTCCTGGAAGGTATTTTGTCTGAAGCTCAGTGCACGATTCTCCTTGGATGCAAACGAACAGCCAATGAGCGGTGTCAGCTCAGCCTTTATTTAGAAATATTTCTTCATGCCCCCATCTGTGTGCAACATAAAGTCTTTTAGTCACATCCTCCATTGGGGAAAATGGATCCTAAATTTCGCCCCACTCTGTCGTAAGTCACCCGAACGGCTGGGAAGTCGTGATGAGGTCTAATCCCTCATAATTTACGCAGAGTCCCTGAATCAGTGCTGGAGGCTGTTCGGGGTTTTGTGGGGGGGCACCGCCGGCGCATTTGGCAGACCGGCCAGCCCCCGCGAGCAGCATCACGCGCCGTGTCCCTGCCCAATGCTCTTTTTTAAACGTCACCTGTTTGTTGCACACTTGCGGCGTGAGTCACACGCGATTAGGTTTCAGCTCCGTTCCTCAGCTGATCCGAGACCTCAGAATGCGAGTCGAAATATCAAAGGTGCCGGTAATCATCATAAATGTGTAAAGGCGCTTTAGAAAACCACTCTGAGCCTACAGATATAAGCTGATAAAAAAAAACAACAGCTTGCCTCTTTTTATATTTTCTTCTTGTGTCTTATTGTATAATATTTCTTGCAAACACCCACCAGATGTGTGTGTATTGGTTTTTTTTCTTTGTTTATTGAATATGTAATATTTTCAAAAATAATATCCAGAATGATGAAGTAGATCTATTTTATTTTAATAATTTTATATCGATAAGATCATGCTTCTGGACACTGAGCATAAATTTAACACAGTCATGCAGCATTTCAGCCAGACTGTGGTTTAGCCACAGCTGAGATAGTGGCAGGAATTGATGTCAGACAAGACACTCGGGACACAGGAAAAAGCTGTTAGCCGGATTCCGGGAACCACCATCCTGACACACTTTGTTTTCTTTGCGTTTAATAACGAGAGCCAAGTAGCAAAGATGTCCCGTTACATGGACATCTAACATGCATATAATGTAAATGTAATATGTATGTACTCTGAGGGTTAGCTAACGTAATGTAATTTAACACATATGTAGTGTAACACATAATGTACCAAGGGTTAGCTAACACGTATGTAATGTAAAACCTATGTAGTGTAACATGTATGTATACTGGGGGGGTAGCTATCACACATGTAATGTAACACATATGTAGTGTAAATGGACTGCATTTATATAGCACTTTTCTACTCCTACGAGTACTCAAAGCACTTTACAAATTCATGCCTCGCATGAATTCACCCATTTATACACTGGTGGCAAAGCGCCAACCTGTACACCAGGAGCATTTTGGGGTTCAGTGTCTTTCTCAAGGACACTTTGATAGGGCCAGGAGGAACCAGGGCTTGAACCTGCAACCCTCCAGGTGCCAAACGGTAGCACTACCTCCTATGCCACCATCTTCCCCACTCTGGGTACACACTGCGTACTCTGGGGGTGAGGGCACAACTATGTCCAGAAGCTACCTACTGCATCTCCTTCCACTGCAACACCAGGGTTAAATTTGGCCAGCGGTAGAATTACATGCTTACAGGAGGCCCAGGGGTCGGCAGGTCAGGGGGAGGGAGCAACACTTTTACTAGCCGGCCGAACACCCAGAGTCAAATGGAACAAGGGGAGAGTTCTTTCATGCACTGATGCAATGCAGTACGATGTGCTGGGGTGTTAGGGAGCCACATTCTTCCCTGGCTCTTTCTGTGATTGCGTACGCAGTGACTCTCCCATTTGATGGGGCTGTCGGCGTAGGACAAAGCCACCCGTCAGGTGGCACCGGGTGATGCAGAATGACCACGCCTCTGACGGAGCTGACTGTACATTTCCGGTGGGATCCTACAGCCTTCCATACCCAAATCATACCTCACGGAAAACACAGCTTGTGAAGTGTTCAGTTTAAAATGAGATGAGCGAATGAGATCAGCCGTGCGGAAGAGGCAGGATGAGAGTTTGAGGTGAAGCCAGCCTGAACTTTGAATATGGGTATGAATATGGCTCCGGGACAGGGGGCAGGCTTGAGGCCTGGGTATCTGTTAGAGGAGCACAAGCCGCCCCCAAAGTCTGTCGTCCTCATTTGCATGAAGACCGAGTGTAAAGCACGGCGGAGATATTGCAGTTTCATCTGAGTCGTGCAGGTTCTTACCGCGGGGCAGCTTCTGTTTGAAGTGAACCATTCACCACACGGCCAGTGGCCCGCAGAGCAAGATGAGAGCTTCATCTGTGGGACGTTTTCTGCATCGCTGCTGCGTAGCCGTCACCCATGTGCTGGACGCTCACACGTCAATAATGGACACTAAATGGGCCAGACAATTAACACATCACTGCTAATTACCGGGAGAACCTACTCTTTCAGAAACAGGTGATTCAAGGTTTATAAAATAATATGGTTTATAAAATGAGGGATGCCCATCCATCCATCCATCTTCTCATCATTGTTTCCTGTGGAGGGTCGCAGGATGGAGAGATGTATAAGCAGTAAATATCTTAAATGTCTGTATTCTTCAGCAGAGGTGACCAGAGGGCTGTGTGAGCCAGCAGATAACAGATGGATAGATAACACCAACCTGCTGATTACTTCACCGCTTCCAGGATGAGGCCATTAATATAATCGAGTTGGCAAGCCAGTTCATGGCTGATGAAGGAGCGTGTTTATTTTTTTGTCTGTGGCTGTGGCTTGTGTGCGTTTGCGATGGCTTTCTCTGAAGCGTATCTGATCCGTACAGCATGGCTAAACTGTGCTGCTTCAGATAACACTGCCATTTAGATATTAATCACCTGAATAACCGGGGCGTCACTGGCTGGACGCGCCGCTCTCATTAGCGGGATTCCCTGTGTTTCCTAAAGCACCTCAGAGGGGATCTCTCCTGGCAATTTGAGCATTTAGCCTCTGCGAATATGTGTGGGGTCTGGAGCGGTGCAGGGCTCAGTGGGTTAGGACACCGTGCCGGATCAAATCCCCGGGTTGGCAGAATGATGTCACCGCTGGGCCCCTGAGTGAGGCCCTTAACCCCCAATCGCTCCAGGGTCTGGCTGACTCTGTGTTTTTGGGTAAAAGTGTCTGCTAAATGTGTGTAAATAAGTCTGTCTGGCGGCAAAGCCTGAGGGTTTGTGGCGCAGTGGGGTTTGCACGTGGTGCTGTTATTTACTGTTGTTATTTCCTTAGACCTTGGGGAGTCTAACCTATGCAGGTTGGGGTGGGGGGGACCTGTAGTGATTATTCGGTCGATAGAGACATAAGTCCCAGGTCGCTGGTGTCATTACAAACTGGGATGGACCTGCCAGAGTGACCAGGGCGCAATGACACCATGACGTCGATGATGCGGATGCGGTCCAGGGCGGGCAGGGTCAGCTCCCTAGGAGCCGATTCGACTGCAGTCCCTGCTGGGAGGCCCCCAGGGCGCGCCGATCGACCAACACGGTTGCACAGGTTTGGATCGAAAGTAGGGGAGCATCACGGTAGTGGGCCGTGCCCCCCCCCGCTGGGTCCAGTCCCACCACAGTGAGCCCCTCCTTTCATCCTAACCACGCGCCTCAAATCAATAAGCACTGGCATTTTTAAAGCCTCTTTCTGGCCTCTTTACTGTCATTCTGGCTTATTATGGGTTCCGTCATTTCAATTGTTCCCTATTTTCCTGTTTATGACTGGAACCCTGTGGTTTTCTCATGCTGTCCTTGCTCGGTCCACCAGGAAAGGGTGTCCTTCACCACACGTGAGAGGCATGGGGAATCGCCCACATGTTACGTAAGGTGATGCGCCCGGGCGTGCTCGCAAGGGGGCGGTGGTTGGGGGTCATTCCCTAAATCCTCTTTGCTGCTTTCATAACTAGATAAGACAGCCCAGTTAGATTAGAGCGAGGTGCTGCGGGCAGTACCGCTTCCTCTATGGGAATGCCCCCGCCACAAGCCAGGTTTTGAAGGGCGGGATTGCGAACAGTATAATTAAAGCAGACGCGTTCGGAAGCTGAACTAAGAGACTGAATCGCGATGTGTCTTAACTGAATTTACAGCCTGATAAAATACTAATGCATACCGTCTGAATTTACTGCTGACCAAATCCTAATGTGTGCTATCTGAATTTACAGTCTGACAGATTCTAACAATCTCCTGAATTCTAATGTGTCAATACTCTCTGAAACTGCAGTTTAAAGTGATGACCACATTAATGAATGAATTGCTGTTGTGTATCCACAATGTCACACAGTACTTTGTGAAATAAAGGTTCAGGGTGAGCTTGGCATGAAAGTATGTGCCTGTGTATGATTGCTTGTGTGTGTCTGTGTGTCTCTACGTGTGTAACATTGCTCCCTTGTGTCAGGCACTGCACCGAGGCCCATAACCGTGGTGAAAATACTGCAGTTGGCCAGTTTTTACCAATAAATCTGATTTTTATAGAAACTACGCGGCAGATGTTGATGTCACCCACTGTATTAAAGCCCAGGCTGTCACAATCCACAGTCACCTCCCGCCTCAAGGGCTATGCCATTTATTCCAGCCCAAGTCTCCAGGGGGGGCGGCCGGCCGCGCCCCGGGGCGGGCCCGCGGGGGGGGGGGGCGGGGGCCGCGCGG
>JAODLD010000038.1:20144761-20156127 GCA_026781065.1 Mormyrops boulengeri
TCAGCCTCCGTAAATACCCCCCACAGAAGAGTCAGCCTAAACACCCCCCCAAAGGGTCAGCCTCTGTAAACACCCCCCACAGAAGAGTCAGCCTAAACACCCCCCCCGCCAAAGAGTCATCCTGCGTTCGATTATTTCTCGGCAGTCCAACAATCTCCCGATCGAGTTACCTCATCTCGGAACAAACATGGCTGCCTCCATGAACACGCCGTTGTGTGTTGTTGCTTTATATTTTCCTTTTTCGTGACATTTTCATCTGAGTTCTGACTCGGAGAGAGGTGACCGAACGCAGAATCAGCCTCTGTAAACACACTCACACCCCCCCAACCAGGCATCACTGTATCGACCTCCCGGTTCTCCCTCGATATTTGTTCCCAGCTGGACGTCTCCCTTCTCACAGATGTGATTGGAGCTCAGCTGGGCCGGTGAGGCGGGCTGCTCGCGTGACCATTCTGTTTACAAGGCCGATCTGATAGAGCTGTCCCAACTGTCTGGTGCCGAAGGGTAATCTGGGTGGGAACACATTTTTTCCTTTTCAAACATCAGTGAGAGTGTGGCGGGGGGGGTTGTCGGGGGAGTGTCCCACAGTATGCCTGAAAAACCAGCGTAAGGACGGCTACCATCTTTCAAGAAGGAGGAAAATGGTGGCTTATACATCTTTGTAAGCACTTTAATGTTTGTTGCCTTAACGTGGAAACAATAGACCTCATTCACCAATGTCATCCTAAGTTTTTTTCTTAAATTTGTTCTTGGGGTATTAAGAAAAGTCTATGACAGATTTGCGACATGTTCTTAAACTACAGAATTGCTCACAAATGTGTTCTAATGATGAATACCACTGTCCTTGTAAACTGAAAGCGTGTGCCAGTTGTTCCTAATTTGCATAGGTAAACGCCCTGCCAACCCCCATAAAAGGGCATGATGCCCACACAGAAATTAAGAGGAAAATTTGGGAAAGAAGTCAAGAATGCCCAAACGAAAATCTAAAGACGGTGGAGCACCGGACTCTGAACGTAAGAAAAACTTCCGTAGTTCTGTGGAGGAGGTACTACCACAGGAAGTGAGCAGCAAATGAGCTGTAATATTTAATATAATATTTAGTAGCGTCAGTACTGGATTTAAAATAACACAAAACAAAATTCATGGGATGCTATTACTCATTCAGTAACAATTCAAAAAATTAATTAATAATTATAAAATTATAACATGTCCACAAAACATTATTTTAATAATGCCAATTAATATTTAATATAAAAATTGTCTATATTATAATTTGGTCATTATTCAAGTAATTATTGATCCTTAAAAATATAATTATTAAATAATTAAACACTTCCCCCATCCCCACACAGGAGGTGGCCTCTGTAAACACCTTACTCCCCCTGCCCCCCCGTAAACAGAATTTTAATCGTTATTGGGGTCAAAATGATCCCAGACAGGTCGCAAGGGAATTTTTATAAATGATTAAAATGTTTCTGTGATTTAAAACCTGTAATATTATTTGCCAAAGAAAATACCATAAGAAGTAACTTTGCACAAACTGTTCAGCACTGAAATGCGCACGTGTCCATAGATTTTCTTCTTAAATAAGAACAAATCCCAAATAAGAAAACATTGATGAATGTCAACATCTTCGTGAAAACTACATAAGTGGGTTTTAGGAAGAAATTTCGATGATTTGTCTTTATAACCAGTTCAGTAGTTTAATACCATTGTTGACTGGTTCCCAGTAATCTTTGTTAGAGTGTAATCTCCTGCTAAGGGTGTCTCTCACACACTTGTCTGGTATCTGATATCCCACCTGTTAAATGCTGAGTGATGGTACTTTGTAGCAGATGGAGCCCCTCTTAAAATAGGATTCCTAGGAATGTTGTTCGGATTGAGCGCGGCGTCCCTTCCTGATAGACGCCCTGTACTGTATATGTGTGTCCAATAAAATATTACTGAGGGAATGTGTTCAAAGAGCAAGATTAGGGGCATCAAAGGCAGGTCAGGACGTCTGTTCTTCCTACATTCACTATGAGGGATCGGCTTTCACATCAATGGGAATCTTTCGGAAAACCGGGATTTGCACTACAAAAGCAAACAAAACAGAACGGATGGAGAAGTGGCTTTGAAGGAACGGTTATCTTAGCCCTCTTTGAAGGCGGCAGTCTCGTGTGACTTTTTTGGCAGTACTTTATGGATGCTTCTCACCCGTCTGTGAGGCTGGTTTGTGTGTGGCCTGTGTGCTCAGTGCTGTCCCTCATCTTCCCAAGGATGGTGCATTTTATTGGTACCTTTGTGCTGTCGGAGTGCAATATTTCAGCACAGCAATACCAAAATCACCATGACCATCACTAGGAAAAGCTGATTACAAGGAATGATTACAATGACTACTAAAATCCAATATTTCTTTATCAAGGACTTCCCTCTTCATACCGTAAACAAAGTTCGGGCAGTTGGTCTATTGCTCAAGTTCTTTGGGAGACCTCTGGAGATGAGACGAAAAATTCTTCTGTTTTGTGTACTGTGTTGCTCTTTTCACATCACTTTCATTGAAGTCTCTGTTTTTTTCTTTCACGCTAATTCTTTCTGAGAATCTCTGGAAGATTTACATACTGTAGATGTTTTTGGGTGAGATAACAGGCACAGAAATGGCCCGAAGTCCTCTTTAAAATGCCTGTCGGTTTGGCTATTGCACTGCGCTCATCCCCAGAAAGCACCTCTACTCTTTCACCGTTTTCCTTTTTTCTGCCTACTGCAGTCCGTCGGCTCGTTAGCAGCAACAAATCCTTTCCTGACACTAATTAGTGCTTCCTGGGAAGCTGTGCAGCGAAGCGCATGAAAGGGTGCAATCTTCTCATCGCGGATGTGTTACATAATGCCAGCTCTAGCAGAAGGACACAATGGCCTTTGATCTCTACATGGATGTGTGGTTGTGTACACGTATGCGGGTGTGTATGTGTATGCGTGTGGGGTGCTGGAGAACAGCTGGGGGCTAAAATAGGCAATAAGAAGGACCCTTCCCACACTGACTCATGCCATGGGGATATCTGTAGTGTAACAGGAATGTCTCCTCTTAAATGTGATTTACTCCAAAGCAGCATGTATTTATATATTTTTGAGACCTTTAATTTACAGACTAATTGTCTATGATTAGTTTTATGTGCCTGTTACTTCACAAACACTAAAGAGCTGACTGGTGCTGTTAATTGTACTGCTAATATTCACACATTTGATCCTGTTTGCGTGATAACTCAAGAAGTATTTGATAGATTTTTTTCAACCTATGGAGACCCATTGTAGGGGTGAAGGTCTGGATCTTCAAATTTTGAGAATAATCACACCAAAATTGAAGCAACAACTGTTAGTGACAGCAAAATGAAGGGTGACTTTGATAAGATATTTGACCTTGTGAAAATTATTCACAACTCTATTTGATATTGTTACTCTTTTTACTCAAGTTGATCTTTGATGGAACTTGTTACCACTTATATCTACACTAGTGATGCACTAATATGGAAATTTCTGGCCCATACTGATCGCTGATTCTTTCTAAAACTGACAATTTACTGTAATTTACTGTAATTTCTTTCTGAAATACGTTTAAAGGGACAGTCTACCCAAATAAATTAATAAATAAATTACATCCCAAAAATATGAAAAAGTATTTATTTTTTGCTAAGAAAAAATGTGTGTGCATCCATGTAATAACATGCTTGTAGTGGGATCACATGCAACAGATGCTATTTCCTGATTGGCTGGTAGGTGGCTATTAACTCTGTCTAACTCAATCAGGACAGATATGAACTCGGCAGAAAACTCTACACCGTATGGCAGCGCCTCGTCCATTAATCCTACATAACGGGACACATTGCTTAGCGTTATCCCTTACTTCTCAGCGTGGGAAACACAAAGCGTGGTGTGTGTGAGCGCGCGAACTGGTTGAAACGCATGTATCTCACGGTCAGGGCGTGAGACTTGAGAGCCCTGGTACACATCTTATATATTTATAACAGAGAAGGGCTGATCATCAAGTGTGATCAACTCTGTAATTTTCTGAGTCATATCTTTGTATTTCACACTGTCTTCATGGAATTTTCTTTTGCTACCAGCCGCTTGTATACTAGGATTATTTGTCAATACTGCAGCCTTCTTTACTGGGATGGATTTGGTTTTCAGAAACTCTTCATACTATTCACTGTCTCATATTAAAATTTTTCTAAATTGAACATTTTTCTAAATGTTTAGTATGTGGCTGTGTAGTCGGTGCATCTTTAATCTACACCTGAAAATCTACAGCGTTTACACCTGAGACAAATAGCTCCAAAATGAAAACAGCAGTGCTAGGTGGCATCAGAGGATATAAAGGTTTTCAGATGTCATCTTATGAACACAGCCATCTGTAATCGGAAAAGTTTCTGTTTCAAACCACACAGGAACATTGCACAGGTCAGTTATTGTCAAAATGTGAGATGTGAGATCATTTTCTAAATATTCTAAAATAAAATATTATCATTTTTTTCATTATCCGCCCCCTGCGCCGCAAATTTTATTGGTAGCAGTCCAGTAGCTAGAGGGTGAAATGTTGTGTGAGTAACTTTGTGGGGAGGATTTAATTAAAGTTGGACTTTTAATAAGGATTTTTGGAGTGGTGAGAGAGCGTGTCAGGCAGGCAAGGGCTGTTATATTCTACTTTTTTGTATTTGGTGAAATTTATTTTGGCCTCACCCTCACCCCTCCCATACCTGTATGGGGTGGGGGAACACTCAGTGAAATTTATCATCAAGAAATTTAATTGTGTCACCTGAGTCCTGGTCAGTGGTAAAATGGTAATTGGTAAATAAAGGATCATTTCATTTCAGTTGAACTTTTAATAAGGATTTTTTGGGGAGATGAGGAGAGTGTGTGCGATAGGCCTGGGCAGTATTGTGGTGATATCTTCAGTTTTCTGTGGAATTTTTTTTTTGGCGAAATTTATCATGGGCAAACCCCCAAGCCTAAGATATGGGACTCAGAGACAGAGGCTGGGCAGCATGGGAAGAGTAGTGGTCAGGTGGGGAGGGGCTGAGGGGGCAGTCCAGGGAATCCATTGTTGCCATTTTTTGTCAGCATCCTCGCATTTGTAAGCACACCCATCTTGATTGTTCTAGTGTTATAAATAATATATGTTATTTCCATAGTAAGAATGCTAGTAAAACAACTTTTTGTTTCTTTGCTAGTGTTTAGTTTTCACAAGTTTGCGATGTGGTACATTATACAGATTTCATATACACCCCGTTGCACCTGTGGGGCAATTTTTTGTGCCAGATACCTGGAGCATGTGTGTGTGTACAGTGAAAAACAATCTAGCCAGCAGAAACATCTAAGAAAAAAATCACAGTGGTGTCTGCATGTGTATGTAACTGAGATCTTACTGTTATCCTACAGAAAATGTTGGTCATAGTGCAAATGAGAAATAAATAGAATATAAACATGTAAACATATAAAGAATATGAATAATACTTTTAAATACATTTGAATGAAACTACATTTTAAGATATGGACATTAATACATAATACATACATAATCCAATACAGTTAACCAACTAATTGGTGGGGAAAGATTGTACAAATTGGCACGTCAGCAGAAGGTGCAGTACATGAATATGTGCAGTTTCAGGGTTTACATTTCACCACTAAGACTTGGAGCAAAAAAAACTAATTTCTTGCCGTTCACATTTCAGTTTGTTCCATCCAGTAAATGTAGAAACTGCAGAGGAGTGTCCACTACAGGGCAGGAGTGTTGGACACGGGAGACGAGTGTCCACTACAGGGCAGGAGTGTCGGACACGGGAGACGAGTGTCCACTACAGGGCAGGAGTCTCGGACACGGGAGACGAGTGTCCACTACAGGGCAGCTGTCAGGGTCGGAGCCTGTCTAGACCTGCCTTGTGTGTCTTTTCCCCATCTGGCCAGCAGTTCTCAATGGCCATCCTGTTTGGTATTCTCCTAGTGTGTTTCCCTGCTTCCTCGGCTGCTGTGTAGCTCAATGGCCTAAGAGACTGACACCCCTTCCTGTCATGAGTTTGAGGCTGACCTGAGGCCTCCCTTACCTTTGTGTTATATTTTGGTTTTATTCTATCCCCCTGGTGTCTGTATGGTTATGTTATGTCTTGTTTATGGTTACCCTGCCTGTGTCTATGTTCTGTTTTTACTCCTGATTTCTCCTGATGTTGACAGTCATCAGTGTTTGTTCCTGTTTCTTAGTCTCTAGTGTCTGTTACCTGTAAATTACTCCACCTGTTGCCCCATACTGATAATGATTGTTGATTTGATTATGGTTCACACCAGTCCTGCATCATGTCTTGTTAGCAATGCATTTAAGTGCCTGTTCTTGTTCTGCTCCTCAGTGGTTAATTATGGTTATTTTCTATATGATTCTTAGTTACTCTTACCCCAAATTAATTATTGTAATTCCCTGTGTTCCTTCCTACAGGGGAATTGTTGTTCCTGGTGTTGTTCCTGGTTTTGTTCCTGGTGTTGTTCCTGGTGTTGTTCCTGGTTTTGTTCCTGGTGTTGTTCCTGGTGTTGTTCCCTGCCTTAGTTTAGTTTTGAGCCCTTGTGGTCCTTTTCTTTTCTGTTTCTTCCTTTATGTTCAGTTTTGCTTCATCAATTTTTTAATAAAAACTTAACAGCAGGAGTGTCTGATACAGGAGAGGAGTGTCCGTTACAGGGCAGGAATGTCTGTTACATACTGTAGTAGAAGTGTCTGATACAGCTGGGCATTTTGGTGCCGTCCTCTTTAAAGCATTGATGAAGCATGAGGTGATGGCAGTAAACTGTGAATATTTACAACAAATATCAACATTAGAGAGGAGGACTGCGAATACTCAAGTGTGTCTGTCTGTGTGTATGTGAGAGTGAGTGTCTGCGGTTGTGGGTTTGTATTTACCACATTGTGGGGCCACTGGAATCTGGCAACCCAAATGTGTGTGTGTGTGTGTGTATTATGTTTATATTACATTGTAGGGACCAAATGTTAACCACAAAGTAACAAAAACCTTATTATTATAAGGTTATTGTTATTTTGACGTTGTGGGGGATAATTTTTTCCACAAAGATCCATGAATGCAATCAAAACACTAAAAATGTCTTGTATTTTTGTTTGGTTCTTTATCGTTAAGGTTAGGGCTGGGTAGGTAATGTTGGGATTAGAATTTTTCCCATAGAAATGAATGGAGAGTCCCCACAAAGATATAATTACAAACCTGTGTTTGTGTGTGTGTGCGCGCCCATATGTGTGTGTTTGTAATTTACCTGACAACTTAAAGTGAATATTTTCATTACTTTGACTTACTGCTGGAATATATACCTCCTTGTATCATGTTTTATCTTTATTACAAAATAACTGTTCATTTGTGCATCTCCAGCTTCGTCCACTGGGGGATATCTGATACAAGCTCCGAAGCCTTGTTTCTCCGGTCCCTTACTCACACTCAATTGTAAACATACTGTTACAGCTCTGTTACTGTTCTCTGATGTCCAGTTTTTCTGGTCCCTTCCTCTTGCTGATTTGTAAATGCACTGTTACAGGTCAGCTCAGTGTCCTCCAAGGTCCCGCCTTGTCAGTCCCTTCCACACACTCATGTGTAAATGCACTGTTACAGCTCAGTGCAGTGTCCTCCAAGGTCCCACCTTACCGGTCACTTTTTTATGCTCGTGTGTAAACATTTTTAGAATTTAATTTAGAATTTAATGATTAATTGTCATTGTTGACACACCACAGCACACAGTGCACAACAACGAAATGTGTCCTCTGCATTTAACCCATATGTGACAATGTGACACTGGTGCTGTTACAGCTCAGGACAGTGTCCTCCAAAATTCGGTTTTTCTGGTCCCCCTCTGGTTCGTGTGTAGATGCGCTGTTACTGCTCAGCGCAGTTTCCTCCGAAGTCCTGCCTTTTTGGTCCCTTTCTCCCGCTTCTGTGTAAATGCGCTGTTACTGCTTAGCACAGTTTCCTCTGAAGTCCCGCCTTTTCGGTCCCTTCCTCCCGCTTGTGTGTAGATGCACTGTTACTGCTTAGCGCAGTTTCCTCCAAGGTCCCGCCTTTCCAGTCCCTTACTCACCCTCGTATGTAAACACACTGATACTGCTCAACACAGCGTCGTGTGAGGTCCCGCCTTTTCAGTCCCTTCCTTATACTTGTACTCGTGTAATCGCACTATTACAGCAGCTCAGCACAGTGCCCTCCGAGGTCCCGCTTTTCCGGTCCCTTCCTCATGCTTGTGTGTAAACATGCTGTTTCGGCTCATCGAAGTGTCCTCTGAAATCCCGTTTTTCCGGTTCCATCCTCACACTCATTTGTAAACGCACTGTTACCACTCAGCACAGCCTCTCCACAGCCGTGACTCAGTCTATTTTACGTCCTGCCTCTTGTTCACATTCACTCTGCAAATTAATGGGTACTGCACTCGATTTTCTAGGCTTTATAAAATTACCTTATGGGGGAATTTAGTAAAAGATTTGAGGACAGATTAAAGTCCGAAGTGGCTTTGAAATGAAGTTGGAAGTTGAGTTATGCCACAGCTTCCACAACGTGGAACTCTGATCATCCCTCTGGCTCCTAGCTAATGATGCCCCACTCCCCCTCCCGCTTTCTGTGCTTTCTGGGTCGTGTGTTTCTGCGTATGCATTTGGGGTGTCGTGCGTCAGCCAGTGTCATCAAAGGACACGGGAAATCTCCCTGTTTGGCTAAACTGCTAAGCTAAGCCTCAGCACTCTCGCTCTATCTCTCTCTCTCTCTCTCTCTCTCTCCTTTCTCCCTCTCTCCTGCTCCATCTTTTTGACTCTCTATGCTTGACTCACTGAATTCTTCGAGGCTCCTGTTGCGCAGAGAGTTGTTCGGAGCCAAAGGGGGTATCATGCTCTTGACACTTTATGACAGCATCCTGCCAGGCCGGCCTCACTTTAAGGCCAACACGATCCATCAGATCACCGGCCCGCTGTGTGGCTAGCTGCTCTTTCTCACTGTATTCAGTTTTGCAGATTTGCTCCTGCCGTCAGCCGGCCCCATCCAGCTCCCGTGGTGACCGCTTGCCTTCCCGAGCAAAATGCCACAAAACCTCAGACGAGTTTAATTCTTCCTGCTGGCCTGAGTGAAAATGGAAAATTTCAGAGTGGGAATGCAGCGAGCTTGCCGTCTGGAGTTAAGCATCCTCGCCACCCACACACACAAAAACATGTTTTGTGGCTGAAGTCTATCTCCACAGCTCTGCAGGGTTTACCTCATCTCCGTGGCATTTTAAGTCTTTGAAAGAAGCCTCAAGATGGCGCCAAGAATTGGCCTGCAGGAACCAGGGGGTGGTATTGGCATGGTTTGATACCCTCTGTTTCACCAGGTTGAGGGCTTTTCCAGCTGGAGCTCCAGACCAGCAACTGAGGATGGCTGTGAAACAGCATTCTCGTCGACCCTTCCATCCACTCTGTGAGGACAAACGTGCAACAAGCAAAAAGCACTCCTTCTGCTGGTGGGGGGGGTCGCGTCATTTTGGTGACCAAAAACACACGTCAGTCTGAGCCGGCTCTGGCTCTGACTCTGTGCTGAATTTATCATTGAATCTGCGACGCGCAGAGGCTCTGATTATGTAACGCCGCATGTACGGCTGCAGCAGCCACCGGCATGCCTATGAATTCACACTTCGGACGGCATTTGCATATCTGCTAATAAGTTATAAAAATATTTGAAAAGATGAGATGATGTTTAATGCGGGGGGGGGGAGATGGTAGGTCCATACATACATGTACGCACGCGTCCCACGGACACAAACACATGTGCATAGCATCCATGCATAACATGCAAACACACACACACAACATGCACCAACAATTATATAACACACACACAAACACACATAACACACACATGCATAACACAGAAAACTCATGCACACATATATACAGCATGTGTGTTCACACACATACACAGTACATGTGCATGCACACACACATGCGTAACATAGACACATAACACACATGCACAGAGATACACAGCACATGCCTACACACACACACACACAGGTTTGTAATTATATCTTTATGGGGACTCTCCATTCATTTCTCTGGGGAACCCCTACCCAGCCCTAACCTTAGCCATAAATAAAATAGGCTTTTGGCTTGTGGGGAACATTTGGTCCCCACTAAGTAATATAAACATTATCCACACACACACACACACACACACAAACACACACACAGAGCTGTCAGAGTCTCGGGGTAGCTGGGGGGGTCCTTCCTCACACCTACCCTTCTAGATGATTCCATCACTCGTACACCATCCAGCCTGGACATGCTGGGGGCGCGGGATGCACAGATAAATGATGAAACAGCATTTATGTTACAACCAGGCAAGCTCGGACCGGGGAAGCAGGAGAAGGAGATGAGGGCTTCGGTAAAAAGGGTTTCAATGGGCATACGAAGAGGCATACAAGACAGGAATGTTAAAACAATACGATAACAGAACTAGGGAAACATACTCTGATGTGGACTTAAATACACAGAACTAATGAAAACAATTCGAAACAGCTCATGACACGGTGATTCCACACAAGGTTAATGAGGGGGGCGTGGCACACAGCAGGATCGGACGAGCGGGTTGTGACAATCTAGGTAGCTTTGGGATAGATGGCTATCAAACTGGACCAGGGAGAGACCTGCTTAGCACCTCAGAGATCTTGTATGACTTATACTCTGTCATTACTCTGTTATTACTGTGTCATTACTCTGTCATTATGCCGTAGGCCTGCTGTCCGAGGTGCATCATATCTCCCCGGAGACAGTTTGTTTGCCATCATACTAAATAACTCGTCTCTGGGACTGAGGTTTTTATTTTACGTTATCACAGTGTCTCACATCACTTCTGCCTGCCTGGTGTCCATCCAGTCACTGCTAAGGATGTGCGACCAGCTAAATGCCGTTTAATGATTGGAATACAGTTGTGATAGATATGATTTTTAGTAAATATTTGTTACATACTGTATCACATTTGATACGTCTGTATCACAGAGTACTGTATACGTGCAGCAGCTAGCTGGGCATCCTGTCCCGACACAGATCGGACTGGCCCGCAATGTTCCCTAAGCCACAGGACAATCCTTCCCGCACATGAGGGTGGAATCCAGAGCTATTTCTGATCTGCCCCATGACACATAAGCGGATTCTTGTCTCCAGTGGGGGTGGGGGTGGGACTCAGGGTGGTGGTGGGGGGGAGTGATTTCCTTTAGATAAAATCATGAGTGATTGGAGCAGAGGCGCCTCCCCCCCCCCCCCGGCCGGGCCGGACGGGGGGCCGGGGGGGGGGGGGGGGGGGGGGGTGGTGGGGGGGGTGTTGGGGGGCGGGGGG
>JAODLD010000038.1:20179335-20214424 GCA_026781065.1 Mormyrops boulengeri
GAAAGTTTACTTGTGGTGGGTTGTAAGGTCTGGTGAACCACCTGTATTCCCTCTGTTTTTGTCTGAGGCTGATGTTGGGCACATGGAACATCATCACAGCTGCCAGAAAAGTTTCCAAACATCCACAACCTAGTTGTACATGTTCTATAACATCTAAACATTATAACTGGTGATGCAAAATTTCTGCCAACAACCTGAAAACGCGGTGGGGGCCATATTTAATGTGGAGGAAAAAAATCTGGTTAATTCAGTCAATAATCACTAAATGTGACTGTTAATGGGTCGCATATGGTACAATGGGCTGTAAAGCAAAAAAAAATTCTTAACTTTGATGAGTGGGTTGAATGTAAAGCAGAAATAAAAGGAAGGGTCATATATGACCCCGTGGGTTCCTCAGGGTTAAGTGGTTCCACACATATGATTTTGCTCCATCTTCCTTCCACCATATTTTTGAGTAATTCAAAAGGAAAATTTCAATAATCAAGTGATTAGGTTTAATCCAGTAATCACGACAGCTCCAGCTGCATGTGCATAGTGTAATCAGATTTGTTGTGATGCTTGTGATTTATTTGGCAGAATCTGAAGATGAAGCTCTCCATGATTCTCAACATGAAGGATGCGTACCATACATTTCTGAAGACCTTCAGCTTTGTCAGCTTGGTGGAGAATATAAAGGTGTTCTTGGATCAGTTCCTGGAGGATCATCCCTCTGACTTCATCTTTACGGTGCGTCAGAACATGTCATGTCCCCCCTTGCAGGCACCTGCTTCCTCGGCCTCCATGCTGATTGACTTAGGCTATGTGTGACTATAGAGATGTCGGTTTTTCTTCACTGCTGATTGCTTTCTTGTACTCCGGGTATGTGATGCGATGCCTGTTTAATGTCAGCTTGCATCTGGGGGTGGGGTGTCATTTGCAGTGTAGTTGAGCCCCTTTATATATAAGAAAAGCACACAAAGTATATGTGACCAACATGCCCCTCGTCACAGGTGCCCTGATTCTGTTGCTAAAGTACCTGGTTGATGCATCCTTAAGCGAAAGTAGACGTCAGCAATTGGTAGGTAGTTAGCTGGCTTGTCTTTGCAGTGAGATCCCTTCTCCAGAAGCCCTGCCTCTGATACAGTGCCCCCGTTAGTTAACACATGACATCTTTAGAGATCCTGTCATCCTGTTGGTTTTGGAAGGACGGCAAACACAAAGACAATGAAAATTAAGTAGCAAAATATGGTGCATGTCTGGCGTGCTGACGTCAGAGACATGTGTGTGCGTATGTGTATGTGAACTTGATCGTGTACTGCCCTTGTTGAAATGAATTATATCTGGGAAACCACATAATGCATGTCGGTGACCCTAAATCCATCCTCATTACCCTTTATTGTATTTTACTGCCTGGCTCGATGGAGCAGTGGATAAGACCAGAAACTGCTCAAGCCCTTAATTCCTTTATACTTTTTCTTGGCTCAAGTGGCCAATTATAAATATGGTAATCATTTGCAATTAATCAAAATCGCAATTATTGTCATAAATTTGACACCTATTAAATGTACTTATGTGCAAATATGCACATAGTAGATGTGTAATGAAACAATTATTAGAGGTGAATGGGCAACCATATAAATTTGGCAAAGGGAGCGTGAGCACCCTCTGCACTGTGGGGCAATCTTACAGTGACCTTGTACTGGGTCTAGGGCTGGGTACTGAACTTTGGTACTATTGTGGTACCGACTGAAATGCTTCAATCCTCTCAAGTATCAAAAAAATTCTTTCGGTGTCAAATTCCAATACCCAAACAGTAAAAATCAGCATGTGAGCTAATAAGCACGCAGCATACTTGTGTAAAGACCTAATGTCACTGGTGATTGGCTGTTTAGCGTAACATTACATGAACATGTCATATAGTCCTGAAGAAAAACATATGCCCAGAGATAAACTCGTGAACTGGTTTGCATTTTGTGTTTGTTTGTTTGTCAGGCAGTGTAAAAAATGCCGAAGAAATCAAGTGTGGTTCCACAGGGTTCCAGGTTACAACCGTTTAGTCGCATTTTGTGACCATTTTTGGGGACAATGCAACTAAATTTTTTAACTAGGCGCACCAGTACGACTTGCAAATATGACATCATTTACACCCAAATATGCCCCCCATATAGTGGCTGACCACATCGTCATATATCACGTGAAACCTGGAGTGAACGAGAATTGGTGTGTATGTGTATGCATGCATGCATGCATGCATGTGTGTGTGTGTGAGTGAGACCATCAGATTCAGTTCCTCGGAGGCACTACTGTGGAGGCACTTACAGTGATAATCTTGCTTGACCACAAAAACCGGCACTAATATTGAAGTTAACAGAAAAAAGACAAGTAGATTGTATTATTTTTGTATCTCAATAAGACTGAATACCTTTTGCCTGCCTCTCCAGCTAGTGCCGGTGGTGAAACGTGCCAGTGATTATTAGCGGGATAACGTCACATCATTTTTTTTAATCTGTGGAAAATGAAAGATCGATCTGCTGGCCAGATTTATTTATGAATTATAAACATGTCATGGGTCGTATAAGTGAAGTGGGGGCTTTCAAATCTCATGCACTCACTGTGAGACACACGCATGTCCATCTAGTCTCCTAGTCTAGTGGATTTTTCCTCCATGGGAGCGGGTGCTTTATGGAAACCTCCTCCCTCCCCCTGCAGGCGGCTTCAAAGGAGGCACGGTCGTGTCTGGAAGCACAGGCAGGGCAGATGAGCAGTGAGGATGAGAAGCCCTCGGGGAACACTAAGGAGCCATCCAGGTATGGAGACTGGGCCATTATTGGTGAAGTTGAAAGTCTGTGGTCTGCCTCGCGCTGCTGCACGGCGGGAGTAGCGCCCAGAAGTCGTATTAGGCGGAACTGGAGCGCAGAAAAAAAAATGATGTTGCGGACAGGAAATGGGAGCCCAGTGAACACAATTTGGACTTACAGTCCTCTTCGTTCGTATGTCTGAAAGTTCGTAAGTAGGGGAGTGTCTGTAGTTGTTGTGACTTTTAACCTGACCCCCACTTCCTCACTTAAACAGAACTGTGGGGGCCTCAACGTCCTGCCAACTAAAAACAAGGTAAGAGGCCATCGGTTTTGCACCCAGACTGCTAATCTCAGTAACATTACTGCTCACAGCTTCCCACTCTTGGGGTATGATAGAGCAGACCCCACCTCCCCTGTTTTTGAAGCCCTATTTAATGCCTGCTGATGTAAGCAGGGGTCCTGTATTCCTGCCCCAGACTTATGGTACAGCCGTTAATTTGCTGCTGGATCATTTTCACCTGTTCTTGAAACACCTTCATCAGGCAGCCTGACATTTTGAAAATCATTTTGCCTTTGCTGGCCTTTTTGTTTTCTAAAGTCAGATTTCACCTCAGCTGCTTCTGAATTAATTGCCATGGCTAACAGTGATGATCAGTCAGAGATGCTAGTCTTGGTGTCTTCCTCTGAAAGGGGTGTCACGGCCTCTGATAAATGTGTGCCTGGAATCATTCATCCTGAGCAGCTACCCATGCCTGCTTGTGGAGAGTTCTGCCATAAACCTTGTAAAATAGCGGCATGATGATTTTTAATGTATGACCATCTGTGGCACTTAAACGAACATCAAGCTAACAGTCTTCTGTAATGTCTTCTTTTTTTCCTTAGGGCGAAAAGAACTTTATTTCCTAAACACAATATTTTCCCATGGAGACCAGACAGCAGCAAGAAACCTCAAAGTAGCCATCACACACACTTTAACATGAGAGGCAAGTGTTTGCACTTATTTTCTGCTTTTATTAATAAATGTTGGCATGGTTGCCTATGTGCTGTGATGTCTCTGATACTTTGCCGTCTTCCTGATGCCCATTGGCCTGTTGCTGATCCTTTGAGGACAGCTCACAGGATCACCATAACATTTTTCCCTCCGCTGAGAAAAATGCATGTCTGTATGTATCTCGCAGGTAGAGACCGTACTACCTGCCAGCCTTCCAAGCCACAGAATTCAGTAAATCCATCAAGTAGAGGACCAAAAAAGGTTCATGTCCCTATGGATGATTTTCTTTCACTGCTCAGAAATTTCTTTGTGAATTTATCAATGCTATGACCGCAGCGTGAGATCAGTAAGTGTGTGTGATGTGTGAGTGGGTCACATGGTTGGATGTGGAGTCTAGGTGAACACATTTCTCTCTGACTGTATGCAGAAATGGACGTATGAGGAAGACCGAGACTTGAAGAGCGGCGTGTTCCGTTACGGCATGGGCAAGTGGGCCAAGATCCTGCAGGAGTTCAACTTTGGGGACCGCACAAATGTCATGCTGAAGGACCGGTGGAGAACACTGCAGAAGCAGGACAAGGTGGGAGGAAGGGGAAAGAGCTAGACAGTTGCCAGGGTGCTCACACCAGCCCTGATCCCCCACCGTCAGCATCCTGCGGCCCTGCAAGTACGGGTGAATCTCTTAGGTCCCTGTTTTTGTGACCAAAAGACCCCATTGGTCACTTTAGGCTTTGCGTGAATGCAGACTTGGGATCACCGTCATCCCCTTCAGAGAGATTCCTTCCATGGCTCTGTCATGTACTACAGAAATTCCTGACCACAGATGGTTTTCCAGAAACTACCACCATCAGACTGTGTGGGAGGGAGCTGTGTTGCAGGTCCCTAAAGGAAAATGAATAGGTTTCTCTTAAAGACCACAGACCAAGCGTAGGAAGCCTCTTATGGTGGAATTACAACTAATTCATGGTCAGAAGTAGCTTTTGATGGGCTCCTCAGTTTGAAAAAATAAACATTTAATCTTTTTGTGGTCAGTGTATTATTTTTTATTTCCTTTTAAGCATATGGAGCATTTTGTGTGTTTCTTTCAACATACTTTTCAAAGTGCAGCAACCATGAACATTCATTGCAGCCACCAGGGGGTGCTAGCAAATGTCTGAGCATTTTACCTTCGTTAGATACTTATTAAAAGCAAGTATTAATCTTTTTGTTTTGGCCAGAGATACATCTCACACCCACTTTGCACCACACCTTCTCTAGATACACACCAAGCCTCTGTCTGACATGTGTGTACCAGGTTTGGAAAATACTGGTTTATGGTTGTTAATATATTGGTTGTTATATATAATTTTTTTCCTTAGCAAACAGGCTGACATTACCCTTGTGATTTGTGGATAGTCATCGTAAGATTTCAGATGTTGAAACAGGTGTATTTGCATGCTCAGCAAATGTAAAATTCTTTAAAGATTTAATGATTCGCCTCTAATGCCATCTGAGAGTTTCTCACATCACTGTTTAACTGCTATCCGTGCTATGTAAAGGAAGCAAGTTTATTTTAAATGTTTATTCGTTTTTTTTTAATTATTTTTTAATAATCCAGATGTGTGAGACGTCTCTGAGATAAAATATTCAGCTCTGTGGTGTAACAGAAGTGTGTCTTTTTGCGTAATTGTTATATCCTCCGGAATCCCGAATGCATTTTAAGATTGTATTGATGGTGATTATTAAGTCTGGTATACTGTGCATCAGATTAAGGTGAAAATCAAAGCGGTAACCAAAACGGTAAGATACTGCTTTAACACATGAAGAATAGTGACTTAAATGCATGAAATGGTACAAAATTGTAGCATGTGGAGTTGCTGTGTGTGTTTTTATACAGAGATGTTGCAGTGAGGACATGTCCATAGGGGCTGGTGCAATTTGTGCCAGGGGCCTGTTAGACAAAGACCAAGCTGTGCATATGTGGGCAGGTGCAGCCAGCCAGTCTTCGCACCCGAGTCCATGTGCCCCTGCATCGGCTGTTACCCACTGCCTGCCACTGCAGCAACTCGTCCCTGGGTGGGGAAGAGGTTTACTATGCCCTGCTGCGTCCAGGGTCACCTGCCTACTCCAGGGTGCCTTAAGTTATGCTATGGCTGGATTTATGGCAGTTTTCGGTCTCCAAAAGGATAAGGCACCTCACCCCCCTACCGACAGAGAAGAAGCAGGATCATGGCCGTATCCCCTGGTCTGCACATAAAGGGGGGAGGAGAACGAGCTGAGGCCCGTTCTAGTCTCAGGCCCCTTCTTGTCATCTTTTACTTGTTTTATTTAACGTAACTGTTCATGGGGTTTGTACCAAACCTGCCAGAGGAGGCGCCATCGCCCCAGCAGCTGTGGCTTGGCTTCACCGTGGCGTTTGGCTGACACGCCACACACACCTGATGTCTGGCTAGCAGGTACTGTGTCCAACGGGCATGGGGCCGGCACTCCACCCTGCAGTGGGGAGACAGTGAGGTTATGTGGAACTCCACGCTGTACCTGCCAGAATCAGTGGGGACTTAATGTCAGGCAGCCTGGTGGGGCTGGGCCTGGGTGTGAGAGGCTGCCTTCTCCAAAACCCTCAGGATATCATGGACTGTCACGACAGTGATTGTCACGCCTAGCTTCCAAGCTGGTGGTCAGCGATGAGTTACCATTATCCCACCAGGCTGGGCACAGAGAGGACAGTGTACTGGGTCATGCTGTAACATCACACAGTGACACCTTGGACTGCCGGATCTCCTTGTGTGTCCTTTTGGCTCTGCCCCCCGCCATACTTGGCCGAAGTGATGAAGGCAAGACCTGAGGGGGCATGATAGTGAAATATGCAAATCTGGATTCAGCCCCCACACACAAACACACACACACTCTGGGACTCTGCATTGGAATATAATTAAAGCAAGAGTTCTGGAAGCATCTCAGACTATGAATCGGGCTCAACCTGTATTTCAAACATTTTTCACACAAGATGATTTGCCTTCAGCGTTTCAGGAATTTAAAGTACATGTTCTGCTTTTCCTTTCCCGCATCCCCTTCCGGATGCAGATACCTCTGGCCAGAGCACAGCTCTGCCCCTGGTAGTCGAGGTACTCCAGGCAGCTGGCTCGCTCCACCAGCAGGGGGCAGGCTGCCGGCGTTCGCGGAAGGTCACCTGGTAGGGTTGGGAACAGCCGGTCCAGTAGCTCCAGGGGCCGACCACACACGGCTGGGCAGTGGTCACATGTGCGAGACCGTAAGCTGAATGTGTTTGATCGCACGTGTTGACACCATGAGCATGTTTGGTCACACGTGACACAATGAGTGTGTTTAATCACACGTGTGACACCCTGAGTATGATTGCTTACTCGTGTGACACTATGAGCATGTTTTAGGCCATAAGTCAAACCCATCCTTTGTGTCAAAGGTTTTGGGATGTCCAGGGCCCTTTAATAGTCAGACATGGCCAACATTTGCAAGAACATTATTTTTTCTGAATGAAACAATCATTTGTTTATGATATAGTTTGTGAGCAAAACTAGTTCTGGTGTCTCATAAACTTAAAGCCTGTTTATCATCAGACTTTACCAAACTTTCATTAAATATCTACAAAGAAATGGAGCAAAAGCACTATCTAGCTGCTCCTAAATACTAGACTATTCAGTGCAAGAACTGGATTAAAATATTTGGACATAGTCACTAATATTACATACAATGCTTATTATCAGCTGCAAAATACCTTATGACACTAAGTTGTGTAAAATGCTGATGACAGTAAAATAAACTGCTCTGTGGACAGATGTGGGCATGCTGCAGGTTCAGGGTGCCTGGCTGATGCTAACACGCTAACCCAAGTCCTCCTCACTGAACTGTGCCCCTGTTGCGACACAGGCCTTGCGGACCCATGGAATAAAGCAATAAAATGTCATTCATTCCGTAGCCCCTGTCTTTCCATGGGAACTGCAGGTCAAATGTAAACAGCCCAGTGTTTTATAGGAGCTAGCTCTGGCCCAGTGGCTTCCCCTGGGAAATACAGAGCTGTTTTACTGTGGGGACGGACGCAGCGTGGTCCTTATGGAAGTGCTCACTGAGCTCATCTGCTCAGTGAATCCATGAAGGGGTGTATAGTAAACACCATGCTCAGCTTTATAAAGAATCCATGTATGTATAACAACCAATATGTATGCTGCAATTTACGATCAACTACTGCATCTGAGAGGTGAGTTTTAGATGCATATAGGAAGAGTCAGGCATTACAAATATTGTTTCAAATGCAATATAAATATCAAATATCAGTTACAATGCAGAGTGTAGCACAAGGCACTGTGATTAATGACCTTTTACTGCATCCCATATTATCTTAAATTTAATTTAAAATATTTATGTATTCCTTAATATTATATAATTGTGTACTTTGTAATTAGTTTTCTTCATGTTTATTTGTCTGTTTTGTATTTGCATGCTGCTGTTGTATTTAAGAATCTCCCCCTGGATTCGATCAAGTTTAAATAACCTGATCTAATCTTAACCTTACTGTTAAACTGCACTAAATCAACATGCGAACACAGCGCCACACCCGAACAGGAGTGGTCCAAACCCGGGCAGTGTTCGGCCTGGAAGTCCCCCCACACCTGGAGACAAGCTGCGATAGTCGAAACAGCAGTCCCTGGTCCTCCGACAGGCCTCGCCGCAGAAGCAGGTGTCAAACCTGTGGTCCATCCTCCACCCGGTGCTGTTGCAGGCCGGGTCGGTACCAGAGCAGCACATCCCTGAGCAGCCAGCCTGGGCCGCGTGGTACACTCCCAATAATACCCCCAGCAGGACCAGGCCCTGCATCGCTTTTGCTGGATCGGCACTACCGCCGTGGCCTCACAGCACCTGGACCACTGACATTTGGACCCCCGTCCCAGCTGTGGGACCTGGAGGGGAGGGGGTCGCGGGACGAGAGCTGATGAAAGGGTGACTCGGCGACAGCTCAGACTGTTCCACTCTGTCCGCACTCTGGGGGAATGGGGAGAGTTGCCCAATGAATGCACTGGAATGTGAATGTGGTGCCCAATGAATGCACTGGAATGCAAATGTGCTGCCCAATGAATGCACTGGAATGCAAACGTGCTGCCCAATGAAAGCACTGCCCTGCAAATGTGCTTCCGGGTGAATGTGCTGGAACGCGAATGCGCTGCCCTGCGAATGTTCTGCCTGGTGAATACACTGGAATGTGAGCATGCTGGCCCAGCTTGAGGTCACAGCCACATGAGGAATTTCAGTGAAGTCTTCAGACACTCTAGCACTGTTTGGCCTGTTAATCATTCACCAGGACAAACATTAGTGGGGCAGGCACACATAAATGAGGTGAGAGTGAATGTGCATATCCATACTACACTACATCCTGATGTTAGCACCATTACAAAGGATGGATAGGATGTTAGAATACCGTCTCTTTTACCTGAGATATTTAGGACATTCAGAAGCCTCAGGCTGTCTGGCTACTTTCTGTCCAGCAAGCATGTTAAAATTACTGACCACCCAATTGCACGTATGGTTTTGGCGAGACCCTCCCATCTCACAAGAGGCAGATTTCGGTCCAAGCCGTGGACTAGATGGGGTCATCTGGGTTTAAATGACCAAACAGTTTCGGCACCTGATGTCTCAGGTCTGTATTAAAGCCAAAACGGCACATCCAGGCTCAGCTGGGAAGGCCAGTCTTGTAGCTCTGCTACGACTGCATCATCCTGATAATAACACTGTGCTCTGTAGGTATACTGTTGATTTAGAGTCAGAAATCCGTAACCCTACTCTGGGGCTGCTAATTAATGAAGTCATTAATGGATTTCTTCCAGGTCTTTGATTTAATCTTGGGAAATTTCTCACACTTGGAATTCCTGTTGCCTCAGCAGGACCTAGCCGAAAGTGTCCATTTTTTATTACATCATTTTACTGTTCTCATGTGAATTTGCAGACTGAAGCCAGGGGACATGGTTCCCATGGCGACGTCAAGTGTAGCGCTGGATCTTAAGAGTCATCACGATGGTGAGTTCTTACAGACATTTTTTTGCCACTGACATGGTATTCAAAAGTGTAACCTACACATTTTGCCATGGTCACACGTGTCTTGCTATGGACACATTTGTCCTTGTTTGGACAGGTTGACGATCCCATGTGGATCAGTCGTCTTTTTTTTCTAAATGTCATTCTCGACACACCCCAGCAAAATGTATCATCTGTATTTAACCCATATGTGATTTCATACCAGGTAGCCATTACAAGCACTTGCAGGTCAGGGATTCAAACCAGCAACCTTCCACTCATAAGCCCACTTCCCTAACCATTAGGCCACCACTGCTCATCCATCCAGGCTTCATTATCATTCACACTTGAAACATTTATGTTAATTGGCACTAATTGCTTAATTGCATTGTGTCCAGTTGCAGCTGCATTAAGGCTTTGTTACATTGGTTGTGTTTGCATGTTGTGTGTGTGCTGGAGTTGACGATTGGCTTTTGAACCACGATACAAATTAGGCTGTAAGTTCCAAAGGCACCCTGTTCTCCCACGCCTGCACCGTGTCGTGCAAAACTATTAAACCTCATCTGCTATGTGAGTCATGTTTTCTTCAATTTTTGCTACCTACTGACCAGAATGTCCAAATATTTACTAAGTGCTTCAACCAAAAGCAAACAAATAGGCTAGGTTTCACTATCTTAAGAAATAAAATGTGATGTTTTTCGGGACTGAAGGCTTTTCTCCTTAGCTGGGAATGTGATGTGTGCATGGTGGGCTTGCGACGTGTCCTATGGGCTTACTGGCTTTGTGTGGCAGCCAGGCTCTAACTCCACAGCTCACCCTCATTCTCCATGGACTCAAAGACACAGCACAGTCTGTATTCCAGCCTGATGCCCCTTCGACACAGCACAGCATATGAATAATGATGCACGGCACCTGTGACAGTAGTATGTGACAGTAGATACTGGACCTTTGATGACCTTTGATCAGGGAAGGTCAGGCTCGCAGATAGCAAAGCAAGGTGAAACTTCACGATCACGTGATGTCGAGATCAGTCCATGTGTGCGAACACCTTCAGGGTGTCTGAGCCACAGAGACATCATTATGTCATGAACTCTCAAGTAACCATCTCCAGTGCCATGGCTTGGACAGGACAGCAGTCAGTCACAGGGCTCCCTGTACGGGAGACCTGTCCATCACAGGACAAGGTACAGGACGTTGGTGGTGTGGCGGTACTTTTTGCAGTTTAAAGTCTGACACATTTATTAAACATAAGGATATGCAAAATTTATATAGATCACAAATTTTTGGGTGTCACAATACGCAACTCATTAATATTTTAGGCACACTGCTAAACTGCTTAGCAAACTGTGGGTGTAAGTAAACATCCGTTAAGCACCGAAAAGCCAACGTCCAGACAAATCTTTCACCCGTTATCTAAAGCGCAGATGATGATTTCCCATGTGCCATAAAATCGCAATTACATCGTGATGTGATCACAACAACCCTACACCAATTACAGGACAACAGTCTGTCTTGTGTTCAGTGATCTGGGTCTTGATGTTGCCTTTTGTCACATGTCCCTGCACACAAGGGGTATTTTCAGATCAGCTTACAGCATGACAGCAGGAGAAAGGCATAGCCGGGGAACTTGGCGGTTTACTTTATCACCTGCGATGCTTCTTTACAACAGTTATTGCTCTGTCAATCCAGATGACACCTTTAGGGGGTGCTAAACTAGGGATGAGTGTGGCAGTTTCTGGGATGTGCCATCAGCACCTCACAGCTCTCACAGTGTCATCATGTATCTAAAACGGCCATCCTGCTGAGCCTCATAGGTGTGATAGGTCTTCATTACGTTTTCATAGATGTGGACGGAACAGTAAGCAGATAATGAGGGTTGGTGTATGCTGTGATGGACTGCTGTCTTAACCACGGTGTCCTGCGATGGGCAGCTGTCCTGTCTGCGGTATCCTGTGACAGACTCCTGTGCTGTACCTGGTGTCCTGTGACAGACTCCTGTCCTGTACCTGGTGTCCTGTGACAGACTCCTGTGCTGTACCTGGTGTCCTGTGACAGACTCCTGTCCTGTGCGGTGTCCTGTGACAGACTTCTGTCCTGTACCTGGTGTCCTGTGACAGACACCTGTCCTCTCCACAATATCCTGTGACAGACTGCTGTCCTGTGCGGTGGTGTCCTGTGACAGACTGCGGTCCTGTACCTGGTGTCCTGTGACAGACTGCTGTTCTCTCCACGGTGCTCTGTGTGTCCTGGGATGGTTTCAGACTGAATGCCACACTGTGGCGTAAATGTTGTAGTTGAGGCATCACTCTATGAAGGCAGATGATTAGTCTGGCTGTTTCTTAATGAAATAGTTGCATTCTCTGGCTGTCAGAGAGAAATTATCTCACCAAACACTCCTATCCTATTCAGTCAAAATAGATGTTGAAAATAGAGAAGTCTTTACAAACTGCAGTTTTCTGTGAAAATGAAACCAAGGGCACCAATCACACGTAGTAGTGAGCCAAATTGTACAGACATAGTATTAAATAAGCCAAACGGCACAGACTCTGTGTTCCTGGGTGGGGTATCTCTTCCTCAGTTGTTCCCGTTTCAGAATTATTCTGAATTGTAATTAAAGGTAATAGCTCAGCTTTGCCGTGACCTGTGAGATTTAGAGACATTGTTGGCCCCCGACTTACTCTCTGACTGACATGTTTTACCCTAACTTCAGCTGAGCACAACATTCCAGCTCAGGGTCCTAATTGGTGTGGAATAACAAATGCATCCCGCATGGCACAACAGCCGATGAACATCGTGACTCGGGGGCCATCTCTCACCTGGAAAAATATTCCCGGACTGTTTTTAAAAGCCTGTGAGTCAGCTTTTGGCAGTGTCTGCACAGACTGATTCATTAACCTGTCAGAGGAAGCTGTACTCCGGCTCTGAATGGATTTGTATGCCTATTTATAACTAATACCATTTATAACATGAAGCCAGGATCCAGAGACAGCCAGGACCGTTCCAAAAAAATTCCATCCTGCCTGGGTGACGTCAGTTTTGGGCCAGACTGACTGGCACGTGGATTTATACGTACAGAATTGATCATGTGGGTTGAGGGTAGCATGCATGAGCACATTATTGATTTCCTTGTGATGAAACCTTTGACATCGATGCCCAAACGAAGCCATCATGTATTTCCATGTTTTTTTTTTAATTTAAACTCTGACACAAAGTCTATCATCACCCTTCCCACGGGGACTACAGCAAAAGTGTAATGGCACAGAGAGAATATTAGTCTGTCCTTCTAATTCCCTAATTACATCCTTAAGATCCATTTTGCCATTTGAGGAAGAGAAAACTGAAGGACATGGAAGGCAGGTAAAGATAAAGGACCACCATTCGATTGGTCAGCGAATATGTCAATCACATGGCCTCAGCGAATGACACTGTGTTTTGTGGATAACAAAATTCAAGATGGTTGAGGAGCAGAGGTGACTGATGTAAATATGTTTATCACAGAAATGTCAGACTGCAGCAGGAGGGAATGCTGTGAACACAAGAATCTCCTTTTAGAGCTATTTTTCAGTAGGACCATGGCAACAAGTGTCTATCCCAGAATTCTCTGCAGGATCTTGGTGGAGTGAGTACAAATGAATGAATGTGAGGAGACGGTTTAGAGAAAGAACCAGAATTAATTTGTGAAAGATGTGTGCTCACCTGAATGGATGCCTTGTGCGATAACATTCTGTCACTCATCGGGTGAAGCATTATTTCTGGTAACTGCCGTGTATTTTACTTTTCATCCTACAGATCCGAAGGTGTACCATTGCACAATGCATTTCCTGAGAAGGCTTTGACTTCATAGCTGTGATTACAAAGATACATATTCAACAGGCGATGGTTACTCTCATGACAGTTACAGAGTATATCAGCATGGTTTAGGTGACATAATCCTGGACAGTAATGTTACTATACCCTGATACAGTATAGGATCAGTCTAATAGATCCCCTCTCATCTGCTTTTGGTCCCAATGATTTCTCGCTCCAGAATATAATCTCCTACAGTATAACTGACAGATGTGATGGCTGCCTTTGGCTGGACAGCATGTTGCTTTTTACTGCTGGTTCTCAGTGTTCTTCTCCCTTCCATTTACATTTGCTGTTTTAATATCCGAATGTCAGCCTCTGGCACACAAGCTGAGTCAGCACCTACGAACGTTCTGCTGACAGGACCTTCCTCTGGGACAGTCTGGAATCACCTTCAAGCTGGAGAGAATCTGCTTGCTTCACTTGTTCTGTGATGTCTTTCACAGTCACCTTAGAGTGGATTGTCTGCTTTGGTTTTCATCCTCGGGGTTTGAGGGCCAGCGTGATGTTCCACCTCAAGGTACCAGAGCTCACGACTCTGATATTCCTTTCCAGTATCTTGATATAATAGTCTACTTTTTTGATGAGGTTCCTCCTGGCCTGTGGTGGTCACATGGTCTGGGCCGCTGGTGGGCAGGGCCTTCTGCAGACCTGATGAAAGTCTCTTTGTTTACTGTTTGTTCGTCTTGTTTTTCTTTTCATCCCACTGGCTAGAACGGCAGGGGCAGTGACAAGACAATATGGCAGCTAGGTGTCGCTCTCAGTTAGGGATGAGCCCCCTGCTGGTGACCCCGGCCACGCCCTGTGCAGTATTTCTAATAAACACTTTTACATGACATCTTTAATCTGTAATGCATTTTTAATTCTGCAGTTGAAGAACATCATTTGGTCAGAGGTTTTTAATCAAGATGACAGAGGATGTGCCATCTCTCTACAAATCGAAGTAGAAAACAATGCTCAGTTACACAAGTTGACTGGAATATGAATTTTTGTTGATAGTCTTTAATAGTTTTTAACTTTCACGGGGGGCAAGCTATGTCACTGGAAAAAATCCGGGTTGGCTAATATGATGGCAACTGCAGTGTGTCCAAATGCATGCATACTGTTCTCATACTTACATAACATATATACTGCATTAACGGTCGAGTAGTAGGCTTCTGGCGAAATTCAGTGCGTACTGTGTAAGTATGGGATTTCGGACGCACCCTATGAGTGTTTTCTCATAAAACGGGGGGGGGGACCTTTTGGCTTTGCTAGTTGGCTGTGAGCGCCCAAAGGTGACTCTCATACGAGATTCTGACACGGGGGAGGTCAGCGAGTCCAGTGAAAGCGCCCTGGGAACTCACAACAATCCTCTCCGACATCACCAGACAACCTTCTTTCTATCCAAAGTCAACAAAAAGAAGTTATTATGAAAACATCATATGTACAAAGATGATCTAGATGAAAAAATAATTATGGATAAATACCTAGAATTCTTTGCCAACTGGCAGTCTGACTTTCAGACTTGCAAATTGAAGGGGTGCATATTGTAGTGCGTTTGGCTGCTGGGATTAGAACTGACATAGTGCTAAAACACACTTTGTCTAATTACTTAATACATTTGATGGAGCCTATTGAATTTTTTTTTTCATTTCTCTGACTCCAAAATGTTTAACCTTTAATCTGTTAAGCAGCTTTGAGCAAAGAAATGTTTTTTCCTGTAATTGCTTATATAATGTTAATAAAAGCTTCGCTGCTTTTTTTCCTTCATTTCTTTGGCCAGCTGATGGGCAAACACTGTCAGATGATTCATCTGCTTGAAATGATTGACGCGTCTGCCGCAGTAAGTCTCCACGCTGCTCATCATTGTGCAAAGCGAAGGACCTTGGACTGCACATTATGGTTTGTTTACAGCTCAGGGAATGTCCTCTGGCTCTCACAAGCCTTCATAATATAATCTTTTCAGGTGAGAATATCCTCACTTCAGCTGATGTTTATCTTTGACTGCTGTCTGGCTGCAGAGCCTGATAAGTAAAATAGGGAAGCATGTTTATTTGTTGCATTTTTGCTGCTGTCTGTTTTGACTCACTTTCGGGGTCCACACTGGTCCCTGGACTTAAGATGCCATCCTGCTTAAAGATGTGACCATCTTCTGTATCTACCTAGCTATGGTGGCACACTGCATGAGTAGATGCGGGTTTCAGGTTAGCTTGTTCTCATGTGGGATTCTTGTGGGAACTCCAGCTTCCTGAACTTTCCTGTCTAAATTGTCCATAGTGTGGGTGTCAGTGTATGTACTTATCTTGAGATGGACTGGCATCACATCCAGGGGTTCCCCCAGAGGTGGAAAATTCAGGTTCAGAAAGTACAAATCCAGACCAAGCCAGTTGAGTATGAAGAGTCCAGTCACACAGGACTCAACTGGTTGATTGAAACAAAGCTTTGGTCTGGATTTGTACTCTCTGGGCATGAACTTTCCACCTCTGGTTTCCCCTGCCATGTGTCCAGGCCTCAGGCTCATTGTGACCCTGTACTGCAGTGTTTCCCAATCTGGTCCTCATTTTTGCTCCCTCCAACCTCCCTGAGAGATATTCCGCATTTCAACTTCCTCCAAATTCCCTGTCACGGAGTCCACATTTTTGCTCCCTCCCAGCTCCCTACCGTGACCCTACCAGGAACTAGAAGGGAGCAAGAACGTGGTCTGTCTGTGGGTCCCCGCGGACCGGATTGGGAAACAGTGCTGTACTGGATAAATGGCTGGAAAGGCAGTCTGATAGATGAATAGATTGCGTGAAACATATTCATTCATGCTATTAAACTGAAAAATGTGGCTGTAAAGAATTTCATAGGTTCAGATACTGAGCAGTACCTTCTAGGTGGGAGTGAATAGATTGACAGTCAGGTTTCTCCTCACTTGTTGGGCTGCTAATGTTCTATAAGAGCATGCTGTAGTTGTCTTCATGATTTCGGTGTTTGCTGTTCAAACCTGCGTAAACTGCAAGGCCCTGTAGTCGGCACTACTCTGTCATTACCACTCACAACTGCTGAATACTATGCGAGTATAGAAAATGGAGGGATGGACAACTGGCCTTTTTCTTTATCAAATCATGGGTTGCAGCTATTTCTGTTCAGATGGTTCAATACCATTTTAATCTAATACTCCAGCAGAGAGCCAATAAGACCACTTCTGTCCACGTATAAATTCCAGTGTACCCATTTTCTTCATTAAACTGGACACTGATGTGAATTATACCCTTGTTTTATGGATACTTCCTGATACCACAAGATTTGTGTATGTATTGGTGCGTAAATGTCATTACACCTGAGTCCAGTGGCTATACACTAAAAAGAAATTGCCTGTAAATGAGTGTATATATACCAGCAAGAAATATTACTATTGTATGTTTTTGTTTGAATGTAATTTTCATATTGCATGGTCTTTTACCAGCATTATACTGGAGATGAAAGATTTTTTTAAAATCCTGCAACCCACGCAGCAGCACTGGAGTGATTCCTGGAGACAGAAATGGCCCTAATTAAATTAAGAAGAATGGGAAAAAAAGAACAGGGAGTAATGTTTACAGGGACTTTTTTAGCCTGGTCAAAGCAGTAACTGGTCAAAGATCTCCTGCCCTTTCTCACCTTCAGAATTCTCCAGTAAGTTTTATGGATGGGTAATAATGTTGATTGAAAAACAAAAACAAAATCACGTAATAACAACAATCACTATTAATCATAATTATATTCTGCAGTTTTTTATAGGCCCACAATGTGAAAAGTTTTAAATAGTACCAGGAGAAAATCAACAGTGACAGTGACCCAGTAACTGATGTTAACTCCAGTTTACAGCTTGTCCATTAATGCAGTTAATGAATAGGCTACCTACGTTATCCAGTGTGTCCTGAAGACGAGCATGCTGTAGTGTAAATGATTGGGAGATGTGTACGCAGATTACAGCATACATCACACTGTACTGGCACCATCGGGGAGGGGAGGAATCATAAGCCGTCAGCACTAATGGGGCCCTTTTTGCTTCTGACTGAGAATCTATTTTCATTCAATCATAATATTTCCATTCTGTCTCTCTCCCATAATGCCTTGTGAGCCTGGAAAGTCACCATCCAAAGCTGTACACACATTCCCATTTGAGCACCCTCCTTGGTCGTATTTTCGGTTTTTTAAAGCTCCACTTATATAAATTAACAATTTCCTCATTTAGCTGAAGGCAAAAGTAAATAAGAATTTTCTTCAATTGTTTTTTTTTTTCAATCAGACATTACTCTTGTGAGAAAAAAAAGATTTAAAGCTTTTCATGAAACAGGTCTGACTTCAGCACTGTAAATACGCACAGATGTTACCATGGCAGAAGCTGCATCCTCGCGCAGGGGCATGTCAGACGTAACACTCCGCTGGGACACAGGCTCCCCACTCCCCATTACCCGTATGATTTGAACGTGAGATTTTATTGGGTCACAGCACATAAATACTGGGACACAGACACAGCCACGCCCATGCCCTCACACATTACAGCGGATGTTTCCGGAAGCTCTCTCTGCCTGGCGTGAGGGACCCTGCGGTCAACAGTAAAAATTAATGGTGTGATTCATACTGTGATTCACAGATTACGCTCGTAGACTGTAAAAATCACTGTTTGCTAGTATTTCCTGCAGAAGCCAGCGGAGTAATACAGCGAATATATTCCTGTAACCAACTACCAAATACAACAGTGAATTAACTGTGTAGCTTGATGTTCAATATCACAGGGACAAACCCAATACAGTGCTAATAAAAATGCCACAGTTCTAGTAAAATACTGACATAATTACATTTTTACTTCCTTATTTCCGATAATGCTCACTCGAGAGAATTCTCAACACAATGCTTACATAAACACTTCCACAAATCCTCCAGGGCCCACGATAAATGGGGAATGTCTTTCATCGTCTAAATACAAATGTCCCGGGCTCCTGAAAGGCAGCCCATTGGGCAGATTGCAGCAATACCGTCATGCCACCCCGCTGACCCCTGACCTGTCCCTCCTGTCGCCCTTTCTTCTTGACTTTTCACTTCCTGAAGCCAATCTTCTCGTACCTTCTTCCCCTCCTGAGGCTTCTGGGGCCCCACAAATGGTACAGCCGTCTGTATGAACTGAATGATGGCATAGGGCAGCCCAGCCAGTGACTGACAGTGTGGATTGAGTGTGTGAGTATAGCAAACGATACAGGCAAACAGGTCCATTCATCACCTGCAAAAATCACACATACCGTACGGCAGCAAGATCATCAGATGGATCTCAGAAGCCATTTAGGGGCTATCTGGGGTTTAAAATGAGAAGCACATACATTGATAGGCTAGGTGGACATTGCATTTTAGCTTTGTCCTCCAGTGAATAACATGCATACAGTAGCCTACTGTTGCAGCTTCTGCATGGATTCATACAGTGTAGCTTATGAGAAAATGCTTTTCAGATAAACACTGACTAAGAAGTGACTTGCAGTTTTAATTATTTGTTCTTGATTCCTATCAAACAAGTAGGATTTGTGCTTAGGAACTACATTCATTACATACATTGTGTTATATTTTATGATAAATATGTGGCACAAACATGCAAAGATTTCACATGCATATTCGCGCATCATATTCACAGATTTCATTACCTCAGGAGAGGCATCCTCACACATTTCAGCAGATGTTTCCTCTGTATAAATATTAAATTTAAATCAAAGGTTGAAATGTATAGCACGGGCTTTGGGTGTGTATTGCTGCTTACATGTTATTAACCATGTGTCCAGTGGCTATACACTAAAGAAGTACTGCCTGTAAATGAATTTATGTATAGGCAAAATATTATTGTACCTTTTTGTTTTAATGTAATTTTCAGCACTATACTGGGGATCATAGATAAAAAAAAAATTTAAAATCCTGTAGCCGAAGCAGCGGAACTGGAATGATCTGGCACTGATCTGTGCAAACTGCTCCACATGATGGAATTTATGCATATAAAGTCATAGTATCACGAAGTAATTTTATTGGATATTTGACCTTTGCATTTATTGCCAAGGTAGTAACTGGATTCAGAATCACAGGAAATGAATTATACACCAAGGTTATAAATTATCTACATGTAAACTCTGAAAAATGTTCCTCTTAATTATTTTAAAATGAAACATGCAGTACAGGACTGCTCAAAATGAGCATCTCTCAGCAATATTGGGGTCAGATGTGGCTTAATAAAATAGAATATGCAGAGATGTCAGAGAACATGGCATCGTGTGTCTGTTTACCAGATGAGATACATGTTGATAATATAATAAAGTCAGGGACAGCTACGCTGAATTAACCCACACACAGGTGTCTCCACACCTGCACACACACATACGTATTCACACAGACATAAACATCCCGCAGTTTCTCTAACTCATAACTGAAACTCATAACTAAGATCTGTGAATTACACTTTCATTGCATTTTGACACTTTTTCAGCCTAGTTACTATCCCATGATATTTGACCCAGTCAACGTGTATAAATGCCAATTATATGTGTGACCCACCACACCACCACAAACACACATATACATGGCTTGCATGCTTCTGCAGGGCTGTGAGGGGTTTCAATCAAAGCACAAGACTCACTGGAGGTTCAGTCACTTGGCACAATAATGCTCAGTCAGGATCTTCTATCTAAAAAACAGGGTGTAATGGTGCATGTATATAGCATTACACTTCAGATCCTTATTTGGCACAAAGAGTCATTCAGTACAATGATAAAGAGCAGTGAACTAATACATGTGTGTGTGTTCCAGTCAGGGAAATAAGATGGGCGAAAGGTTCAGAAAGTTACAGTAAATCTCTTCCTGAAAGAGTCTATCCTCCACTACACAAGCCAGGGCCATCCTGCTTGAGAAGCATATCTGAAATTACAGATATTGTGTAGGTTTGCTATCACAACACTTTTATACAGTTTGAAAGCCAATCTCTCCTTCAAACTCTGAGACGTCTCCTCTAGACTGTGTGACTTCCCAGGATCTCTATAACTGTGGTTACATTTCATTGTCCCGTTCATCAGATTAATCTCTTGGATAGACTTCGGAGATCTGTTCGGATAGTACGGCGAGCCAAGCTGACTAATTACATCCCGGACATTCATAATAAGCTTCTTATCCAAAGCCCAGCAGCCTGGAGACACTGTGGGAAAGTTCTTTATAAGGCTTGTAATGTGCTTGATGCTGTGGTCAGTGCGGAAAGAGCAGGTGTGCAGTTTGGACTGAAGAGGCTCTAAAGAAACACACTTTGTATTTATGGTCAAAATCCTAGTTTGAAAGTCCGTTCAGGTACAGTGGTGAACTTCATAATAAGGACTTTTACAGTTAAAATAATTCTTGATCAGTTATTGGAGGTTTTGTACAGAGCTACAGACAGATCAGTACAGTTTCAAGTCATGTCTAGAAACACTCTCAGCAAAGCTACAATTATTCATTTAAACATCTGTGTATATACGCTACCAGTCGAAAGTTTGTGTACACCGCAGGTTTTTACCACTTTTCCATTTATTCATAAACTGCCGATTTTTTATTCTTGATAAGCATTGGAAAGTTGAGCGAATTAAAATATGCCAAATAAAACTAATTTCCTTTATAACATGGAAAGAAAATCTAACAGTACATATCCTATTAACTGGCTGTGTGGTGATGGCACAGTCAAACCCTAGGCTGTCCTTTAATATTACATGCACTAGTTAACTCTTTCATCCCATGAAACAACAGTATTTAATGTCCCTTTTAGAAAGAATGCCTTGAATATTCTCTGCTGTTATAACTGCTAGAGGAGGTTACTTTGATGATACATTTTCTTGCTGATAAAGCTACTCAAATGGTGAACATACTGTAAATTTACTTGTTAGCAAATGATGAGTGTATTTTGAACAAATGTTAATTAACATGCAAATGTAGAAAATTGCCGTGTGTGCCATAAACTTTTGACTGATAGTGTATAGTCTTCCCTGGTATTGTAAATTAGGTTTTACACTGTTTCCACCCAAAACGCACATTTGGATGCCTACAGCGCCATCTGTTGGTACCATATTATGTCTTCCAGCCTATTTAATTATCTGTACCTACTCTCCTTCGATTTTATGACTTTTGAATACATTTGTAGAACCATTACAATCTGTAACAAATTCATTTCTCTACAACAAGTTATCCATCCATCCATCCATCCATCCATTTTCTATACCCAGGGTCGCAGGGGTGTGGAGTCTATCCCAGAAGCTCTTCTTAATAAGTAGTAGTAGTAGTAATAGTATAGTATTAGTACTTTGTAGTAGTAACTGCATTAATTGAGTGTTCCCCTGTAAACCAAGGGGAAAAGTAGTTCTGAAATATAATGTGATTCATTTAGACCTATTTCCTATTTACAATTCCTGGCCAGCAGAAAATATCTACCACCAGCAGAATAGCTGTCTGCCATTGTTACACTGCAGATCGAGGCTTGGCATTGTCACACCCTGCCCCCTCGTTCTTTCCCTAGTATGGCTCTAATGAATCACACCTGTTAATCATTTGTCTTACCTCTCATTCCAGCCCTCGTGTGGATCACTCCAGCTGCCCCTCATCAGTGCAGTTTAAGAGTGCCTCCCAGTGCTTTGCTCCCCAGTCTGGTCATTGATGTCGCACCAGTGCGTGCTCCTGTTGTTAGTCCTGTTTTGTTTCCCTCTTATGCCTGCCTCCGTCGTTCTTGGCTCTTGACAGGCATAAAGACGAAAATGTAATGCTGGCTACCAAGCAGAGTAAAGCAATACGTTAACAACAATATCAACAAACTAAGTTGTTGAGGAGAGAATATATATAAACTTCAGCAGTGTGTATCTAGCTAAATGATATAATGTAAACCAAAGGGTTTCTTTTCAAATTAAGCATGACTAAAATTGTACACTCACTATCCAAGAGCACATTTGGCTCCCAAGCCATGCACGTTCAACAACAACAAGAATAATAATAATAAACTCTGCATTAATATCTGCCTAATATGTAATGGTTCTTTCAAACTTGCCCTAACTGAATTGGCAGTGCTCTAGGAAGACCGTATGCAGGACATATCTGAGATAAAGCATGCCATGTATCAGGAACTTCTAGAAAAATGTCGGAATCAGAGGTGGCGAGCTCGCTGCTGTCCAGCTGGATTGGTTTTTTAGCTGAACTTCTGGCTTCTTATTTAAATGAATTACTCAACATGTCATGTTACCAATCTGGGCCAGGCTAATTTCAGTGTTTCCTTACAGTGGCATACCTGCTATGCATTTCATATTTGCCTGGCCCAAGATGAATAAGACCGCCAAATTCCTATTGGAACCGCGGCGTCTTATTCAAATCAATGTGTCCACTTGCTCACCATGCTCACATGCCATTTTACTGTTACAAAAGAAAAAAATCACATTAAGCCTGTGTAACTTCACCATTTTCATTATGGGGACATTTGTGAAATTCTTATATGAAATAAATACAAGTGGTACAGCTGAAACATTTTGTTCATACATTATTTTGTATTTTCAAAATGTCTTTATTATAAACTGCACAGCATGGGCCAGAGTGAGCATTCCCCCATAGGGAAACTGCGAATAAGCAGCCTTTAACCTGGAGAGAAAATGCATTGTTTGTACAATAGGTCTTAGTGAAAGAGTACCAATTTCAGAGGGCATTACGCTGAAAATGTACAGTGAAATATAATAATAATATCTGGGCAATCAAACACAGCATACAACTCAGATTCCAAATGTAATTAATTTTACTTTAAAGAAGAGTTGAATTTCAGAGCCATTGCGCTGTGCGACCAAAAACATTTGAATTATTACCGTTTTATTAGTAAAATGAAATGCTGAATGAAAACATTACTGGAGCCTTCCATTCACGTATACAGTGCCCTCTACAGGAAACTGTCGAATCGGCACCCCATTTTTAAGGTGGCACGGATTCTGCGAATAAGAAGCTGGCGAACAAGTATCCAAATTCAGCCTATTTTCTTTTATATGGAGCTCCTAGGTACGGAGCCCCTAAGAGGTGAAGGTAGGAAAATATTTTTTGAAATAGTTTTGCGGTCCCACGCAATGTTTTTGAGATCCCACTACACTTGCCAACTTATATTTGCTGCAGCGTGACGGCATGGATAATCCTAAATAATACAGACATGTCCTATAAAGTATGGTTTAACCATTAAACTATGGCGGACAATGTACATCATGTACCTCTAATACTATATGTTTTATACGTGTTTATTAATAATTGCAGCGTCCATTCACTGCCATGGTGACTAAAGCAAGACAGCTGGACCATTGAACGTGAAGTACACACATACAAACACTGATATATATCACAAACAAACACATTACAGTCAGATATCTGCATATAAAGCTAATTTTACCGCGGTGTTGGTTTAAATTGGAGCCCGATTTCTGGAATATTTGAGCATAGATCCGCATATCCCCACATAAATAATAAAGCGAGAATACCAGCTAGGGAGGTATACTAGAAAATAGTTTCGGGTTTAATCCCTATCTATGACCTTGCGGTAAAGTTAGCTTTACCTTCAGTTTTCCGGATGAAGTATCGTTCAACAAAAGCAAGCAACCCATTGATTTTCCAGATTTCTTTCCGGGCGAATTTTAATTAATACAGCAATGTTTATGTGAGTACTTCACGTTTGAATAGCCCAGCGGTCTTGTTTACAGTTACTGGCGATGAATGGACATAGTGCAAATATTAATAAATACATGTAAAAGCACATATAAAAGTGACATGGTGTACATTGTGCCCCTCAGTTTAATGCTTAAAGTACACTTAATTGGACATATCTGTATCATTTAGGTTTATACTTATTAGTCCATTAATTGTCTTTTGTGTTGTCTTCAAACGGAAACAGTAAGGTTATTATTAGAATCGCAAAACTATTGCGAGGGAACGCAAAAGTATTTTCTCACCTTCAACCTGCAGTTTCTCATTCACTCTACGGCCATTTTGATAAGGATCATATAAGAAAAAAAAGACGCGTACGTTTATGTAGGGTGACCAGATTTAAACTTGTGAAAAAGAGGACACTTAGCAGCAGGCCAGGGGGGCATTTGGCACCATGGCCATGTGAATGCATACAAATGTGTCCACAGTCAAGGTTACTAAGCTGTAGTATGGTAATTAACTTTAATGGCCTTTAACAAGACTAAAATGCAGAAACAAAAATATCAATACCACCATAAGCAATAGTGGTCAATAGGGTTAGGATTTGGAACTTTTCACTGAATCTTGCACTAAACAATAACTTGACATATTTCTTTTTATGGCCAAAGATTAAAATAAAGTGTAAAAGGTGCAAAAAAACCTACAACAACAAAACTCCCATTTCATTGGCATTCAGTCCTTCGCTTCAGTGGCCTTCAGTCCACTTTCAGTGGTGTGGTGCTTTAATGTACCTCCAGATGATAACTTTGAGAGAAATGATCATTCTCGCTGATCAATGTTTGGCCCTAAATAAGGCAATAATAATAAAATTAATTTAATTAAAACATTTAGCCTACCTCAAAATATTTCTAAAAAGGCCATAGAATAAAATAAGATAAAATACAAAGTCAGAAATTTCACTAGACTTTTAGTCCTCCTGATATGGTTGGGCAGACTTTTCAGAAGACTGCATCTTTCCCAACAGTCAACGATTACTCTTCAGGTAGGCACGAAAGTCCTTGCAGGTCGTGTTTTTAAAATTGTACTGGGTGCACAGAATCCCCTTCACTGAATCAACAGACAAGTGATTCCTCTCCTTGGTCCACCGGGTTTGCATCAGTGAAAAAATTTGCTCAACATTGGCATTGTGAACAGGTATGGCAAAAAAAAGACTGTGCGATCTTAAGCAGCTCTGAATGAAAATCCACACTTTGGGACCATTCAAAGATTTTGGTCCACCTCTGGTGTGCTTGTAGACCAGTGAGATCTACATCACTGTTGCTCCTCTCAATAAATTTCCTTAGACTGGTGACCTGATCAAAGCACTTTACATCATCGATTTTCAACCCTTTTTCAGCTAGATGCTTGATACAGCCTTCTACATCATTCCAGTCTGGCATCTCACTCAGATCCATCCACATAAAAGAGGAAAACTCCTGCATGGGCGCCATCCATTTCTCTAGATAATCTAGACACGCACTTTACAGGCCCGCCATGTGTGCAATGAAATGGTCACACCTGTGCCCAAATCCATCCTTCTGCTTCTGTGCCAACATACTCTTAACTTTAAGAAGCATGAAGTTCTCGATCTTGCGTTCATGAAGCATGGTGTGGATGCTGTTCAAAATCTTCCTTACTTCCACAAGTGAGTTGTTTTCCCTCTCCATCTCCTGAATGCGCGACTGGAACACACACATGAGTGAATGCAAATCTCACTGAACTCATCTTCAAAAAACTTCTTGATCAGTGTCGGTTGTTTTTCCTGTGACAGAAAGAATGCTTTCAAAGCTCTGTACATCTGGAGCAGTCTCTCAATTCCTGGAAATAATGACAGCCATCGTGTCTTGCTGTGAGGTAGGAGACTTCTATATCCTACATCAGCAAACTCACAGCACTCCTTCAGACTCTCTGTGCATACAGTGTAGATGTGGAAGTAGTGATAAATTTTGAAAATGATGTTCTCGTACTAACTTCTAACTTCAAGTAATTTATTTTGCATGCCACCATTCGTCCAGTCAAAATACTGAATGAGGAGAGGGAATATTTTCACAGCTCCATGATTGCTACCATCAGTGGACACGCCACAGTAAGGAATGTCTTTAAGTGCTTCCAGAGTAACTTCGTCAGAATGTGGGGCTATCACGGCATTAACAATCATTTCTGTTTAGTGTGGGCGCTTGAGAATTTTTGAGCTGTCGCAGAATCTGTGAAAACCTTTCTGAATAAGCTTGATGTGCAGTCCATCGCCCTGTAGCTACTGTGATGCTTTACCGTTTGGAAAGCAAATGCAGCCTCTGCAGCAGTAACAGCACTGTCTGTTTTACTCACGAAATACTCCGTTAATTTACTCGATGAGCTCTCTCCCCTTGCTAAAGTTTTATGTTTTATAGAACTCATGTGGGCTTCCAGATCTTTGGCACCTTTATTTGACACTGACACAAATGTTCCTGCTTTGCATGTCACGCACTCAGCTTCCCATGCATCACAACCAAGACGAAAACATGGGTATTTTTTCTTTAGTTCGTCCGTGAATTTACATTTAGGCATTTTCTAACTACAGATGCCGGGCGTCATGTGCTGTTGTAAACAAGGAAGCTCGCGGTGCTGAGGACAATGATTGGTGTTATCGAGGTGTAGACTGACCAATGATGGCATGAAGAGTGAGTTCGACCGACCAATGGCGGTAATGCCCTTTCCGAAACTATTACTTCGCTCCTCCCCCTACTCACTTCCACTCGATTTATGCCCAAAGCGAGTGACAGTGAGCGTGGGGAGGGCGAACGTAGCAGGGAAACGCAACGCAAATCCAATATAAGAATGTCTGAGGCTGAAACAGAACTAAATCCTTCTAAAATATAGAATTCATTTTTAGGTCTTAAAAAGATTACATGTAAAAGAGGACTGGTCCTAGTTTAAGTGTTTTGTTTAATATAAATTTAACATATATTTTTTAAGTTTCCATACGTCTAATAAGGTCTTATCATGTTCATAACGTGGGGTTTACGTTTATAAGTGTCTCCAGTGCTTAATTTGTATCGGAGCCCAGTCCACAGACCTCTAGATCTGACTCCGTCTGCTCAAACCCTACACCTCATATAGGCATAATTAAACTTAAAATTAATTCATTTTAATTGTGATTAAACTTTGGAATAAATAGGCCTAGAAATTGAACGAAAGAAATGCATATTTATAAAATCGGTTGTGTTGTATGGTATTTTGGCATACATCTACGTAAATTAGTAGGCCTGTGTATCGCTTATCCGATTTTGATATTAAACGGAAAAACCGCACCACGCGCAAAATCTACCTTTTGGCCACTAAAATAGATGAGGTTACCTTCTGGGCTATTAAACTTATCTAATAGAGCATGCCTGTCTTGCAGTTTGATAACTGCATTGTTAGACAATTAATAGCGTAATTTATAGTATAGTTAGTAATTAATAGCGCGTTATCGATGTTAGAGACCGGTTTTGTGTATGACGTCACTGAGTTTGTTACGGCTCCTCAGAGTTTACAAATAAAGCGTTGTCAGATAATGTGTCTCTCATTTGAGTTACAACCGTTTAACTGCGTTACCTTATACCAGTAAGGGTCGCGAGAGAGTTCAGAATATGTGAGAAAATAAAACATTCAAAAATATATTTTAAGCTTAAGTTGTAAGTAAAACTGATAAAACGTTGAAAAACAATGTGCGCTACCCAACGTTTGCATGCTTCAACCACCTAGTGGGAGTCGCGGTGGATGGTGCTGCTTCCACACATCTCTAGGGTTTGGATTCGAACGTAACCCGCTTAGAATCTCATCCCGGAGTCTGAAAGTTGTCTCCGGATTTTCCACCCTTGATGCTGTGATCATTGTAAATGTTACCGTCTTTCGTTTATTTCGAACTATGGACGGCTGGATGGATTTCAACAGTTGTAGATCCTTCATAATGGCAAAATGGGCGTCTTTTGAGGGAGACTTAGCAGAACGTGGGCGCCAAAGCCGCCCCCGGTTATTAACTTTAACCGTGAACGACAGCTTGCATAGGGCGCCACATGGGCTTCGACCGCTACTGGATGTCAAAGTAGTGTATCATCGAATACAGGGTACTTCCTATAGAAGACCACTGGGAGGCGATAATGCTTTACAATTTCATTCAGGCGTAATCAAAGTAATTCAAAATCGTGTGATAATAATTATTCCCCGTAATGTTTAAACCGTGCAATATAAACAATGATTGAATTATGTTTGTAGAAATTATTTGAAATTGTGAAATAAACCCTAGTAATCGTACTTTTAAAAGCCTAAAACAGAAGTGCTTTCACAAATAGAAGAAATATCTGAATAACACTAAGAATACATGTATTAAATATTATCATTTTAAACAAAATATTTGTAGGAAAAGTAAACCACTTGGTTGAAACTTAGAAGAAAAAATAGAAACATTTAAAATATTTTACTTTTGGTATGTGAGTTTGCTTGAATCTACTAGAACTGTAATCACTCATCCATCTGCTTAACCAGCACAGGGTGGTCAGGGTTGGGGGAATACATACCAGGAACATGAAGCACAGGGCAGGGGAACATGCTGGGTGGGATGCCAGCCCATCATAGGCCAATTCAGAGACACCATTCAATTGTGAGAGCCTGCAGACACTGAGCAAGGCTGGGATTCAAACCCCAACACTTGAGGTGCAGGGTAGCAGTGTTGTCCAGTGAACCACTGTTCAACTTCGGCATGACACTGTACACAAATCATATTCCTAGGAAATCTTGGCATGTATGCTATGTATAGGCATGCCATCTTGGAGGGGGCTTGTGTTAATTTTGTCCCAATCCTGGAAATTATGCGTGGCTGGCCTGGCTGTGCAAGGTGTAAGGAAATGTAAAAACTAAAATGGTTCAAAAAGATCAAATTGCATAATTATAACACATTTTGCCACTTAGAATCTTGTAAAGTATAGCAGTTTGAGGATGAATATAATAAAAGACATTATTCAAGATTATTTATTTAATATTTTAGTACAGGGATTTTATCACAGCAGTAATCCATTTAATGTGTACCACTAACACAGTCCTGGTGGAGTTGTGTTCAGCTGTTTGGTGCTGTTCGGTAAATGTGAGCCTATATTAATATCATCTCTCTCTTCTTCGAATCTGAACAGGCGGCACAGATTATATCCCGTAGCCCACATTTTCCAAAAGGGCGCCAGCATGTGTTTACCTTAGGAGTGGTAAGCCTCAGCACATTCAGTGTCTTTGTCACGCCGAGTTCGCTGATACGGCTTCCCCGGCTGCCAGCAGCCCCTCTCCCAGCAAAGTGTGTGGTCCTGTACGGGCGGCTGAGCGAGAGTGGAGGGCAGCTTGAGGAGCCAGAAAAAGCCGTCTGCTGCCTTGAAGTTCATTCCAATGGTGTAGATTTCACAAATCATGTCTTTAAGTCTTTGGTGATTTAGTTATCATCTCATCTCAGTTACCAAACAAAAACAATAAATCTAGGGGAAAAAAAACAATGAAATAAAAAACATTTAGTTGTATTTGCTCCAAACTGAACCAGTAATACAATGCTGATGTAAACAGAAGATAATTTCATTTTCATTTACTAGTCTTCTTTGCCATCAGGGAGCTGTCTGTTGCAGAAGTAATCCATTTTCTATTTTCCATGCCGACACTTGCGGTTGACATCTCACACAGACATCTAGATGGGGGTAGCTAAGAGTTTTACAACTGTAATCATATTTTTAGTGTTAATGATTTATATGTTTTTTCTACAAAGTCATGGTAATCATGCCAATTGCATGTATTATTTAAGTGTATTTTATTTATTGACACTGAAAATGCTTTCATATTAGTTCAACTTTCCTGTGGCCCTGATCAGGATAAGCAGTTGGAAGATGGATGGATGGATGGATGGATTAGTTCCACTTATGCCACAGAATCAGATGGACAGGACAGCCAGTATCATGGGATGAAGGAAAACTGATTACCAAATAAGCAAGACACTCCACAATCAACATATGGACCTAGAGGGATACGAATATTTAAGTGCAGATCTGCAGCTCCCTGTATGTCGTGTTAGTAATACTAAAGGAGTGAAAATGAAACAACTCTGCAGACGCCTTGTGTTGGCTGTGCTGCCAGAACTCGTCCGTTTTCTCCCTGAAAAGAAGATAAAACATTTAAATATGCCATCGTTACTCATTCAAACGCTTTTCCTGTTAGAAGCCTATAGTGTCTGATGTTGATTTGGTACCAACTTCCTGTCTTAATTGAAGCCATTATACTGGCAACTCGATGTTGCAATTTTACATAACACGCTGACTAAAGGATTAGTATAAATTGCTGCCAATTCATTATGTAAATCCGACATCCCCACGCCGTATCCGGATGCGCTAATAAATATGCGAGTTTTCGTCCTAAATAAGCCCTTAAACACTACTCTGAACTGTGTTGAGTTATTCTCCTAATTGATCTATCCCTTTGCCAGCGTTATTGGCGCTTTTAGGGAATAGCATAATTGCACCCTGCCCTGCCAGGCCAGAAATAAATAACGATCCGTTTTTTTTTTCCCATTTTAGGATCAAGCTGAAATGATATAGGTTGTTACCAAGTGAACCTGACAACGCTACACCTCATGGTAAATTCCACCCATCATCCCAAGCTTAAGATCTCCTTAATCGTTTTAATGCCACTGAATCATTTTACGCAAAAATAATGCGTGCATCTTAACCGCTTGTCCTGGTCAGGGGTCGGAAGGCCTGCATCTGATAACAAAAAACTGGAAAGAACGAGTACCTGTGGATACCGCGTACTTGCTTACGCGGAGGTGGGATTGGTTTTTTAATGAATTGTGCTCAAGACAATACCCTCGACTTCCCTGTTCTACAGATAAAAGACAGCAGCACATAAGCAAAAGCTGTGAAGGTACCACTAAATAGTGCATGCGCTCATATGTGCCGTGGGCTTTCCTATACGGCACGCTTCCTCCGTGGAAAATCAGCGTCTATTCCGTGACAACTCGCCAAATGTGCTGATGATTTACATTTCTGAGCCGAGGATACCGCTCTAGGCAAAAGACGGCACCCGGAGGACTCGGCTCATAATGAGATGATATGCAGGTAAATGACTGTACATAAAGTTTGCCCATTGCATATATGTGATACTATCTATATATCCATCACTTCTTATTATATATATATAGTGCCGTTGATACATTCAAAAGTATATGTCAGTCATTTCAGAAGGCATATAAAAGTGTATTAAATTTTAAACTATTAAATGAACACACTCACCACTAACTGATCAACTACCTACTACCCAATAGTAGTGACGCATGCGCAGTATCCCCACAATCCAGGGATCCGATATTTTATTAGGGATGTAATTGTTGCCCGATCAACTGCCCGAATATTTCCCTTAAAAGTTTAACATTGTCGTGTATGAGTATATACGTGTGTATGGCAGGTCTCATAAGTCCGTGTTAAAATGAAATGCACGAAACTAATTGCTTGTTGGCTTGATGAAAATGCGAAAACAAATTTGTGTGGATACTGACAATTACGTGACAGTGGACAACTTTGTTTTTACCGGAAATCTAGCTCGATTAACATCTTCGGCGACTACCAGTTAGGATACAGGGAGACGGTTTAATTTGTGTATGTGTGTGTAGGTGGGGGGTTATCTTGCGCTCCTCGCCTCAAGGCGGTACGGACTTTGGTACAGGCAGTGGGAGGTCTGCCTATCTGATGGGTCCTTCGGGCTAGGGCTTGTTTAAAAGGAGCGTGAACAGCAGCATGTGAGCAGAGCAGCGGGGAGCTGTCAGTGTCAGGGGGCTCCTAGTGCAGCAGTAACGGTGGCGCGGATCGTAGTGCGCTCCAAGCCGGCTTTCTGTCTGCACGTATATGTATTGGTACTTGGGAGTTTTTTTTTGCGTTTCCCCCTTTTTTAACTAGGGGTTTTTGCAGTAAATTGATCGCACTGTAGTTAAATTTTAGTTTTGCTAGGTATCCGAGTATAGGTTTTGGTACTTTTTACCTGTTGAATATTTCCAAAGGGGAGCGGCTGCCTTGGCAGGCTGCAGCTGATTTATTTATTTTTGTGCAAACACTAGTTGCAGGTGTACTCCCGTTTAAAACTCCGTTACTGTGTGTATTTTTACAGACTTAAGAGTGTCAGTAGTTGCAAGAGCCGGCGAGTGTATTTCTACTATATTTCTCAAGGCTGATCTGCGCACCTTTAGGGACCTGTAACTTATTTAAGTAAGGGACAGAGAGGCAGGTTGCTCGTCAGTGCACCGAGTAACTTATTTAGGTAACCTTACGTAAAGGACAGGCAGATTGCTTGTTATTGCACCGAGTCCCTCCTTTTTGGACACTTTTTGCTCCGTGCTCCTGCTCCGGACCTGCTGTCCCTCCCCCTCGCCACAACCGTCACCATGATCCACATTCTCGGGGAGTTTTTCGTGGTCATCCTGAAGGTGCTCTGGGCTTTCGTGCTGGCCGGGCTGCGCTGGCTCATCCGGCCGAAGGAGAAGAGCGTGGCCGGCCAGGTGTGCGTGATCACGGGCGCCGGCGGTGGCCTCGGTCGCCTGTTCGCCCGGGAGTTTGCCCGGCGCCGGGCGGTTCTGGTGCTCTGGGACATCAACAGCCAGAGCAACGAAGAGACTGCCGAGATGGTGCGACAGATCTACCGTGAGCTAGACAGCCCCCGACCCAAAGACGGTAAAGCATCGCCGGTTCGCTGCGCATCTCTATAGCGCCCTCTTCAGGACGCGCAACTAGCGCGTAAAAGCTGCTTTTTATTAACAAGACCATATTGTTGATAATCTATTTCTGATTAACTGTAAATAAGTCAAACTGCACCGGAGCCGCATGGCTGTACACTGCATGCGGGAAGGGGGACCTGTGCGGGTCTGCCTTAAAATGACAGTCCTGCTTTCCACCCGAAAATCCATAAAAACGGCTTCTGTGCTGCCGCCCGGCCGTTTAGACGTAGGTTTATCACCGTTTAGGGCACCCGAGGAGGAACCGTCGGTTTGCACGCGTCAGACTTTCCTTCATCCCCGGGAAGCAGGGGATCTGCTGCGTATCTGCACTCTTCCGGGGCGGTATCACTTTCAGCAGATTACTTTTTCCTGCAGATTGCTCTTTCCTTCCAAAATAATGGTGCGGTGAGATCCGGAGTGGCCTGAAACTAAGGCCGGTTCGCTGTGTGCATTATGCAATATACTATATGAATGTCTCATAGTCTTTTGTATTGCTTTTTCACAGCTTCACCCTGTTATACCATTGTATACAGTGTCGTTGTGTGACTCTAGTGTTTATTTTAATTTTTTTAATTCTTCGGGCTGCACTGGCACATCATCCCAGTTTCCCTGCATTTGTTCTTGGCCATGATAAAACAACTTATTCTGACAGATGGAGTGAAATGAAACTGACCACGAGGCTGCCTTAAGCAGACCACCAGCTTGGCGGCTGCCTGGAAAGGCAGGGTGCTTGAGTGGGGTCACCCTGTCTCCTCACGTTCTCCCGTTCCTGCCCGGCCACAGGAGCAGTGGGAGGCATCGAGGAGGTGCCCGCATTCCAGCCTCAGGTGTACACCTACGTGTGCGACGTGGGCAAGCGCGAGAGTGTCTACTCCACGGCGGAGCGGGTGCGGCGCGAGGTGGGCGACATCGACCTGCTGATCAATAACGCCGGCGTGGTGTCTGGCCACCACCTCCTGGAATGCCCCGACGAGCTCATCGAGAGAACGATGATGGTCAACTGCCACGCCCATTTCTGGGTGAGTGGCCTGTCCTGCTGCTAGATGAACATCTGCTTTACGGGGCCCCCTAACTGGAACCATGATGGTGACCTAACCCTCACAGCACATAATAAGCTTTCTGAGAACCTGCTTGAAATAAACGGGTTAACCTAACTCTAGGTTATTCTACAGAGAACAGGTAGAAACGCATTATGTGAAGTTGGGTTTGACAGTGCCTCTTCGACAAAGGCCCCTCCCCAGGCGATTTAGGGGAAGAGTGGTGTTAGACTGGTATACCCCCACAACTTGGATGAAGTCATGTTTTATTAGATGTGTGGACCTTTCTGTAATAAATGAGGCCGGCCAGGCACAGCACGCACCCTGCCCTGTGCTTTCCCAGGCCGCTCTCGGAGTGTGACGTCTCGCTTTGAGGAGAGGCAGGAAACTGGATGTTTATCTTAAAATCTCCACCTTAGAACAGAGAGCCGACGCTGTGAAGTATCAGATCCCCTGCTACATGTGTAACTCCCTCTCATATCCCGTTTGTCGGCGATGACGTGATGCCGGCCTCAGCATTGTGCTTAATCCCCGACTTCAGAGGCAGATGCGTGTGCGTTCTGGTCATAGTAAACGTCAGAGACCTCCTGAGCCCCCCCACCACCCATCCCAGCCGCTCTCTGAACACAGCATTTTTTCATTAGTTTGATACGGCCTTCTGCACTGTCTGCCAAAGTGAATATTTGTGTTAGCCTGGATTTACTGTTAATATAAAAATCTAAAGGCTTTGTCAGAATGACAAAGAGGAGTTTCCACAAGGTCGGGTCCCAAACCCATCTATCTCTGATATAAACAAACTTCCCAGAACGCAGAGGTGGATTTAGTCAGACCGTCTGTCTTGGGAATAGCCGTTTTGTCCAAAGCCCAACGTTCTCCTAACCCTCTGCCGATGGAGTCGGTATCGCAGCTCCCGGCCGGGGGGGGGGGGGGGGGGGGGGGGGGGGGGGGGGGGGGGGGGGGGGGGGGGGGGGGGGGGGGGGGGGGG
>JAODLD010000038.1:20238166-20251381 GCA_026781065.1 Mormyrops boulengeri
ATCACAGCTCACACCTTGACAACAAGCTTTGTCTGTGTGGGGGGTGGGGGTAGGGGGGGAAGCGGCACGTCTACTAACGAAGGCCTTGTTTTCTCTGGTGGTAAAGGAAAATTGCTCAGGCTCAAGGTGGTTCTATACTTCAAACTAAATAGACAGAACTGATATGGATGTGACGCGATATGACGTCGTATGAGCCGTAATCACCGCCGTAATCACCGCCGTGAGCACTGCTTATGCATGGTCCCTGAGGCGAGCCTTTTTGGTTGTTTTGATCCCACCCATTGTCCATGACTAGCTGACATAAATGTGATGATGATCAATCCTTTATTTGCCATTTGCACAAAAATATAGGTACATTGGAATGCTTTTCTTTGCCTACTCCCTTTTGCTCTCCATAGCGTGGGGGAGAGCAGGTTGGGGAATGTAACACCACCGGAGGAGGACTATTTATGCAGTTACCAACATGCTTTGCACTGCACCACCATTTAAATATTGCAAATCCATCCATCTATCCATTCATCTTCTATAACCACTTATCATATTCAGGATTGTGGGGGTTCGGAACCTATAGGCACAAGGCAGGAAACAACCCAGGATGGGGCGCCAACCCATCGCACACTCACACGTGCACACCAACAGCCAATTTGGTAACTCCAATTAACCTCAGCATGTTTTTGGACTGTGGGGGGGAAACCTGAGTACCCAGAGGAAACCCCACGACGACACGGGGAGAACACGCAAACTCCACACACATGGAACCATGATGGAGACTCAAACCCAAGTTCCAGTGGTGTGAGGCGACAGTGCTAACCACTGCACCACTGTGCTCCCTCCATATTATAAATTAATACGAGTATTTGTGCATTTATGTGGATAGTAAATCTTGTACCCATGTACCGTTTGCTGTGGAATGTGAGTGTCGTGTAAATTGTTGGCTTCCGTGTCTGTGCTTTAACACGCTATTCGTGTTAAACCAATAGTGCCTGTTAACAACGAGAGTAACTTCAATTTTAAAATAGCTGTCCTCTCTTTAATTATATTGCGCTCCGTGTGTGGGTCTGCTGCATGAAGAAGATTCTGCTCCCTCTAGGGTTGTGGCGTGACACAGAACAAATAGGTGGCAGCGGCGTTTTAAGTACGTGGCAGACTGTTCTTGCCGATGTGCTTGATTTAGTTTTGTCCGGACGTCGTTTGAAGTATACAGCCACCTTCAGCATTGTGTCTGGTCCCTGACGGGAAAATCCAGCCGGGCGTTGGGGGGGGTTTACAGGCATTCAAGTTAACCCTGAGAGCACAAGAGCGCAGGCCGCACTATTGTTTACATAAGATAATGGGGGGGGGTGGGGGGAGGCTGATTCGACGCCCCCATTAAGGAGTTAACACCTAGCCACCAAGTGCCATTTGTCTGAGAAAGAAAACAACTGCGGAAGAGTGTACTTTTGTAAATAAATCCTGTAATTTCCATGTGCTTTGGTAAGCCAGAGTGTCAGAGGAGAGCCCTGCTTTGCCGGTAAATCGGCGGTTAATCATTAAACAGAGATTACTGTGGAGGGCGGGGTCTGGTGAGCAGCAGCGCAAAGCCCTTTGCTGAGGCTGCCGGGGCAAGATTAATGCCGGAATGCCCATAACCACGACACACCGAGGCAAAGAGCAGTAGGCAAGTGGCCCGTATCATGGTACCGGAGTGGCACGCTGCAGCTTTCTCGCAAGCCGGCGGAGTGGGGGGGGGACGGGCTCGTCAGCAGCAAACGAGAGAATTGGTGCCACTCCCCCTGCAGAGTCACCTAGGCTGCAGGTATGAGCAAGTGTCATGTGAGGAAAGGGGACCCAGCAGAGACGGCGAGCCGCCACGTGTAAAGACGACCTCAGATAAAGCGCCCGTGGAATTAACCTGCATGTTTTATAAGTGAATTTCGACAGTGGAACAGAACATCGCAGTGCCGTCAGGTACAATCCGGCTGCTGTAATAACCCATGCCTGATGCCCTCCCAGGCACTGGTGGGACAGGGGCCGCAGGGACCCCTGATTAATGGACGCGGGGTGTAAACGGTTTGCACAGTTCAGTGAGAGCTGCAGCAACGATCAGTAAATTTGCACACCTCCTTTAATTTCCCTAATTAATGGGCACAGACGGATAACCTTGTTAACGCCTCTCTTAAGCAGTTTGGGGTGGGGTAGGAACACAAAGATTGCTGTGTTTCTTTTACTTTTAAATCAAATCAAATCAAATACATACAGAGTGATTCAGACACTAGGATACGATGTGGACGTGTCACTTCAGTCTGGAATCTTCATCAAGGACGATGTCCCTGCTGACTTTGGTATACATGTGGGGTGTAAAATGATCAGCAAAATGAGCGGCCACTTCCTGAGCTGCCCTACTGCGTTTCCGCAGCAGAGGAAGCGGCAGCCGGCTGTCTCAGTCGGAGCTGGTATATTGAGGTGTACAGCGTGACTGCTTGATGGAGCGTGTGAGCCGTGCAGATCCTGCGGTCATACCGCTGCACTGCTGCTTGGAGCTGGCGGTTGGCAGCCTGTCCTTCAACAATACAGTATTTCCAGCACTTGAGACAGCTTAACGACGATTAACGTCAAAATCTGTAGTTCAAGTTGGCAGTCTTAAGCTGCGGATTTAAGAAATAAACTTGATTAAGTGGCTTCAGATCTCAACAAATCAGGAGCACACAAATTAACCTGAAACGTGATGCCAGGCCAGGGCCAGACCGCCCTGATGACGGAAATGGGGTTGGGCATCACGTTCACTTTGTCATGCTTGCATTTCGGGCACTGCTACGTATTGCAGGCATTGAACTCATATAGCAGGTATTGCACTGACATCCTGGGCATCGCACTCGCATCTTGGGCATTTTGCTTGCATCGCTGGTGCCGCATTTCCGGGGCCCAGGAAGATTGTGGACAGACGGGACCTCAGAGGGCAGCTAAGCTCATGTCAAGCCCATCCTTGTGCATCTGTGGGTGTGGGGGGGGTTATCAGGTGTTTTCATTTTGAGAGGCCACTTAAACTATCAACAAGTTCCCTAATGCGCAAGTTCATGTTTATATTTTTGTAGTGACAATCGCTTCCTTTGGTGGGTCAGAATGAAGCAGCCTTAGTGAGGACTGCCCCCCCCCTTGCCCCCCAAGTGGTGTGCTGCAGCTCCCAGCACTCCCAATCTCCTGACTTGAAAGTCATTTCCTAAGTAAAACACATGATAGACAGGCCGCGTGACTGATCGTGTTTGTGTCCGCACCTTGTTTTCTCACGGGGGCGGGTGCCTGTGCCCCCCCCCCGCCCCCTTCCTTGGGGAACCTCTCTTCAAACATGGCCTCATGCAATCTCACGGCGGTACCCTCCTGGTGATGAATGGGACCCAGAGCAGCCCCATGCCTCCCACTGGAGTGGGCCCCCCCCCCTGCACCGATGCCCGAACCAAAAAGAGGGAATCCCACGGGAAGGTCACTGCTGTAAAGGAACAGAGGGGAACTACCACTGTCATGAAGAACAAGGCAGCACGAGTATGTGACAATAAATAAATTCCTGGGGTAGCGAGGTAAAGTTGAGAGCTAAAACATAAAACAGGCCAGGCTGGGCCAAAGCGACACGCTGATTTACAGTATGAACTTGGCGCAGGCCGAAGAGAAACCTTAATTTACAGTTTGAACCCGGGCCGAGCCAAAGCAACACCCTGATTTACAGTATGAACCCGGCCCAGGCCGAAGCAAGACCCTTATTTACAGTATGAACCCGGGCCGGGCCAAAGCAACACCCTGATTTACAGTATGAACCCGGGCCGGGCCAAAGCAACACCCTGATTTACAGTATGAACCCGGGCCGGGCCAAAGCAACACCCTGATTTACAGTATGAACCCGGGCCAGATCTCTTCAGGCTGCAGCAGGTTGATATACAAGTGATTCTCGTTTTTAAACTTGGATTTCCATCATTCATCTAATTCGCAAGACTATATCCCAGAATGCACCACAAATACCAGCCCTGTAGCCAGGACTCGGCTCTGTATAACTGAGCTCCGTGTGATGCTAATATCCCAGACATGCAATGTGTAACACGCAGCTGCATATTTCTGCCTCTGCAACATGACATTCAGCTCAATGAATGTGCAGCTCTGATTGACTGTCTTACTGCAGGCCCACATCACGTCACCGGCCTGTCAGCCAGTGGTTTTTGGACTGTACTGGAGCCTCCCCAGCTGAAGGAAGAACTGGCTGCAGCCCACAACCCTAACCCTGCGTGTCACGAGAACACGTACTGAACGAGCACACGAAAACAGCACCTCCGGGGGTCACCAAAGAAAAGGTGGTCCTCCTGACAGGGGGCCTTCAATCGCACACTGGAGCTTGTCAGCAGCATGAGGCCATCAGTAAATCCCTCTCAGAGCACCGTTCAGCCTTATCTCACCACGGCTTATGTCCGACAGGGCAGTTTGGGTGTCAAAAGGCTGCTTCGCGTAAACGGGTCTACCCCAGATGCTGCCAGGGGGCAATAGATGCATTATGCAAGCGTCCCGTGACACCGCGGGAACTCTTCCAACAGCTGCGAGCTGAGTAACATGAAGACCCCCGACAGAGGTGTCCTGCCACGCAGACATTTTCATCTCCGCTGCGGTGGGCCACTTCAAACGTCGTGGGCAGTAGGTGGCCAGGCGGGGGCTTTCTCTGGAGACGCGCTCAGCGGTGGCCTCGTCATGAATCAGAGCTGCCAATAGCCACCCACCCCCCCTAACAGGTGACTCCATCCACCAGCACAATCAATCCAACCCCCCCACGACATCACAGACAAAGGCCCCCGTCTGCCACATTACAATCACCCAAAGAAGACCAGTGCTGAGGAGAAAAGAGCCTTGGCCTCTAATTAACTGTCTTCAGAGGAATTATGTTTTCATTCTTGGGAAGCTCATGCGGTTCATATTTACTAATGCGTTATCTTTCAATGATAGCCGCGAGCCAGTTTCATTTCAAGGCGGGGGGCTTAACTTAGGACAGCAACATATTCAATTCCAGTAATGAAAGGCAAATTGCAAATTGTGAGCCATTTGTGTGATTAAAACGAAGGCCATGGCATATTCCGAGGAGCAATGACCTTGAGAGCGGCCCGTGGTCTACGCGGAGAGCGTCACGTACAACCGTGTCACACTGACCTTAGAAGGACTCATTCCCTGTGTGAAAAGAGCTGTTTGAGCTAAGAAAGGATTTCCCAGGTAATGGTGACCGTGAATCAGGAATGGGTTTGTATGCAAGCTCCATCACAGGTCAGAATATCTGTCGTACAACCATCTATTAATCCATTTATTATACCCACTTGTTCTATGCAGGGTTGGCAAGGTCCAATGCCTGTTCCAGAAGCTACGGCTGCAAGGCAGGGAATAACCCAGGAAGGGGGTCCGATCCATATCTGCTGCACTCAGCCAACTCAAAAAGAGGTAGAGTATTCCACAGCCTTGTGTAAATACAAGCACCCTAAATATGAGCACCCTAACCCCAAACACCAGAGTATACCACAGCCTTGTGTAAATATGAGCACATCACATGTTTTACCGTGGACATAATGTGTTTTTACCATGCACAGCACGTGCTTTACCATGCACACTACATGTTTTACTGCACATGCCGTGTGTTTCACCACAGACATAGTGTATTTTACCATGCATATTGCATGTTTTACACATGTTTCATAGTGAACACCATGTGTTATCCAGTGCACAGTGCATGTGTCACCGTGGAGACCATGTGTCCTTCTCTGCACTTTTTACCATACACAACACATGCTTTACCATGCACGCTGCTTTTATTTTTTACTGCGCATGCCATCTGTTTTACCACAGATATAGTGCATTTTACCGTGCATATTGCATGTTTTACCATGGACACCACCATCCACACCCCGCGATTTATCATCCACGGTATGCGTTTTACCGTGCCCGGCACATATTTTACCATACAGGCTACGCGGCCGAGTGTTTTACCACACGCACAGCACGTTTTACCAAGCACATCATGTCTTTTACCATGCATACTGTGTGATTTACCGTGGACACTGCAAGTTCGTGTCTCAAAACGGGCTTCTCCCCTTCTGCCCCACTATCCCCAGACATAGCACCAAGTTCCGGAATGATGAGAGAGACATCCTCTAACAGTCGGTCACACACCGGTGCTCTTGGCAGCAACATCATTCTCTAATCCCTCGATTTTCATTCCGCGGGCCATGCTGACAGCGGACAGACATGGTGAACAGAGAGGGGGGGGGGGGCCCTCCCGCATTTACATCGGATAACATAAGCGTCTTGTTTTCTGCCTGGTTAGTGCCGTACAATGCGGACGTCACATTGAAAAGGAAGGAGATTCAAGGATATTTAATTCAGGGCTGCAGAAAAACAAAGAACAGGAGAAACACAGCGTGGCCGGGGACAGCTATCATTAAATGACCTTCTTCATTAACACAAAGAAGCGTGCCAAATGTGGTTACCGCCATTCAGGTCCCACGCGCTGACGAGATTGAATTCGACTCACACAGTGGGATAGTAAATAAACAAAACGGAACGGAAATAAAAAGTGGAAATTCCAGATCAATTAGTTGTGTCAGTTCCGTCGTTCCAGGGATGACATCACTGTGGAATTAGGTGAGTGTTTCAAAGCAGTTAGTGAAACCTCTCCGAGGTCGTAATCGACTAAGGACTCACTGTGCTGTTTCTACATAGACCTCTGGCCCAGTTTACTGTCCGTGCCGGGCGATTAGCACACAGTTAATGAGAGTGAGTACATGAACAGAGAGACCTGTGAGAAATATAAAGACAGGCCGAGACACAGAGACACACGCGTGATACCTGGTCATGGCTAGCCTCGACGGAGCCCCCGATGCCGTGGAATCCCATCTGAACGGGCGACAGAGTCAGGTAGGTGAGAAACTCTTTGCCGCTCTGTCTGTCGCTAAACTGCACCTGCGTGACACAGAGATAACGGGACACGCTTTAAAGAGCGAGCCGCCCCGGCCGCACCGCGGCGTCCCGCCAAACGCTCCGTAGAAGCTGCTCGACGAAGAATGTCCTCCTCAGAGGCCACACCGACGTCCTGAATTAAAGGCATCTCACCGAGGTCCCTCAGAGAATGAGCCCACACACGGTACTCTTTCATAGTTGGGTTTGCTCCCAAAACACCCCTGTGGTATTCTAAATCAGCACAAAAGGATCATGTAGATGCTTTCAGACAATGGAACAAAGGCATCCCCGATGGGCGCTCATGTGGGAATTCTTTACACCATCTTTGCAGCCTATTTCTTCAGAGGACAGCGTCCGTGATCACGGGTGTAGGTGACCTGCCTGGAGAACACCGTCATTTCAGGAGACTTTACCACCAGAACCTGAGATGATCATGCTTGCTTATTATTTAAGTCAAACATGGTAGAGGTCTGTTGATCTCTAGCTGTATACCAGTAATTTTATAGCGAATGGTGTTCTGCCACATTTTTAGAATATTTGATTTTTTTTTTTATTTAACAGTGCACTAGATACAAGGTTCATAGGCATAAAACCATAATTGGTATTAGTGTTTTTCTTCTGTTGCTACAGGCTTTTCAGGGCATCCAGACCTATGACTGAACAACATATTTCAAAAATTCCACACATATTGTTCATGTACATCAGTAGAAACAGGATGGATACCGAATTACTCAGAGAAGTTTGGTAATGTCAGCTGAGATTCATAAAAATGACAGTGTGAAAATGATTTAAGGTAAGAAATGAGAGCATATATTCACTTCTCTTGGTCCCGGGTCTGTGTGAGAGGCCAGGGGAGGCAGAGTGGCTTCAGAGCTATGCGAAGAGCCAAAGACTGTTACACAGCCACAGCCTCATTTCTCTTCTGGGGGGGCTCTCAGCTGTAGCCCTGTCAGATGTGGGGTCATGCCATGTCGCATTTTATCTGTCTCCTCCTGAGGTTCGCTCCCACCGGCAGACCACAGGGTGGCCGTGGAAACCACCATCTGTGATGGATACGAGCCGTGTGATCAGCCTCAGACACCCCCCCCCCCACGTCGATCACTGTCGATCCTGCATCGCCAGCACTCAGCTTCAGGCTGCCGCCAGGCCCAGGGGAGCCGGGTGCAAGACAGACAGTGCAAAATATTCAGAAAGAAACCCCCACTACTGACAGCATGTTATTAACACTGCTCAGTGTGAGGAACACATCTCCACGCGGGGAGGGGCGGCCGGTAGTTGCATCGAGACCAAGCAGGAGACCGCAGTGCTGATCATCTGCACCAGGGGCGTCAGATGGACAGCTGGCCCAGCGCTCAGACCCCAAGCATGGCTCTATGGCTCTATGGCCCTATCTGTTTTAGAAAAGAAGAGCATGATGGGATACTCATACTTGTGCAATTGACAAATAAAACTCCATTTTATGGATTTCACCCAGAACATGGCAGATTGTATTAAAGAAAAACATATCAATGCACAAACGACAAACCTGGTAGGTTTCACCAGGGTTTTCACCATCCTCAGAAGATATCAATTCTGGCAATAAGTCATTCACGGCATTTTGCTTTGCAGCCATTTAGGAAATCAAAAGTGAGGGAACAAACTATCTCCCATGCCCCCCCTCCCCCAAAACAGACTGCAGGGATGTGACACACAGAGAGCTGGGATGTCGGGCTGCCCCCCCCTCGACAGAGAGTGGGGCTATGGGGCTGTCCTTCCCCAGCCACCTCATGGTCAATGGAGCCACGCAGATGGATGCAGAGACGGCCCCCGAGCCTTAATGTCGGGAGACCCAGAATGCACTCCTGGCAGCTTCCTGATCCATCCAATCAGTAACGGGACAGGCTGGTTCCATGCAGCCCAGCGGCCGATGGACATGCTTTAACATGCTCTCCCAGACTCATGCGGACGTGCCACTTTCCTCTTAACCGCGACCCGACCGCCACGTCTCCCACGCGGACGTGGACCTGCCACTTTCCTCCTAACCGTGACCTGGCCGCCATGATCTCCCATGCTCACGTGGACGTGGACTTGCCGCTTTCCTCCTAACCGCGACCCGGCCGCCACGCACTCCTACACTCAAGCGGATGTGGACCTGTTATTTTCCTCCTAACTGTACCGTAAGCTGGCTGCAGGTGTCGGCGGCGAGCGGAGAAGGCTGCTTTGAATGGTGGACACCTGGATGGGAGCATCCCGCACCAAAGGCACCGCTGGCCTCTCAGGCATGTGTGTGTTTGGTCTGAACAGGACATGAAAGCTGGCACAGGCCGGACCACGCAGTGTCCCAGTGCGGTGGGAAGGTAACACTCCACGGCTACATTCTGAGCACAGGTGTAAAAGCATAAGCAGCAATATTGATTTGTAAATATGTATATAAATTACAGGCTCATATAAACCTAATCAGGAGCCTCAGGCTGTAACGCCACACAGCTGACTATTCAGACTGACAGGAAGACGCCTTTCTTTCTGGAAAATTTACTGCCACATTTGCCAAAGGTCAGCACCAGAGTAAGAAGGGTCTGCCGGAGGGAAAGAATTTCATAGGAACAGCAGGCTGAGCCTGGACACCCCTCTGAGTTAAGTGGTCCACGGAAAACTGCGTTACAGGCACCGTATGACCGGAAAGTGGACACTGAAGCATGCTGGGTAGAATTCTGAAAATCACACAATCTGTGTACAGCTGCAGCAGGACATTTTCCAAACAGATGGAAGCTGCCCAGGTTTTATATGTAGGAAAGCAGCAGCCAGATAAACAGTTTATGGCTTGCTGGTGTTTGTTTATGTAATCCAAAATAAGTCTTATAAACACGCACGACCGACACAATGGCTACAAACCTCACTGTGGTCAAGCCAGGCACTGTCATGAGTACGGAGGGCCTCAAAAAAGTTAGAAATTCTGCTGGGAACATTTAAGATTATGGCTTATAGGATTTATATCAGATTATCTGATATAACTGTGCATTTACACCCAGTTAATTGAAGTATAGTTACAATTACATTGGCAGTAGCATAGGATGCCTAGCAAATTAGAGCAGAAGCGCACCTTCATGCACCATAAACATCACGGCTGAGCCTCAGAGATTCAGAGATTGGCCAATCATTCCTTTCCAGATGCCAAATGCAGGAGCAGGGTGATTCATAAAGGACAGTGATTAAAGCAAAGGTGGTTTTCTGGAAAAACTAATTACATATTATATACATGCACTTTGTACCATACGCCGGCTTCGCTTAGAGATGACTGAAGCCCTTCAAGAGTTGGTGACTTGTGCTTTTGGAGATGCTTTTCAACGCACCAGAAAAGTAACGACTTAACATTTTTTGATGACTAAAACTGAAGCTTCCCGCTTCCTGCAGTACCTAAACCATTCTGCTATCCACGTGAAACTCTGCACAGCATATCATGGGAAGAGGATATTTAGAGAGACATTTGAGATTAAGCCTCTTTTCCATTTCAGCCGCATGTGACGTTTGTATATTATTTATATCTGCATATCAGTTTACCTCACCCGTGATGACCATCCCACAATATATACTGTATAGAGAATGGTGACACTTTCTATGAATGCCATGTCTATAAGAGTCTACGAACACATTTATAACACATTATAATACATTCGTAAGGCATTATAAACATGGAAAGAAATATTCATAAAAAGGCATAAAGACATCACATTACAGGCATAACACAGCCATGTGTATTATGCATTATGAATGCTTTATGAAGCTTTTATCTATAATGCACTGTAGATACCTTCAAAAGCAATATAAAGAATATTAATTCTTATACCGACCATTATAATGCATTATGAATGACAGCAAAGCAGTAAAGCAGGGGTTGGCAATCCTATCCAAAAAGGGCTGTTGTGTGTGGGTTTTTGGTGCAATTAGATCACTAATTAGAGGACTGATTGGCTGAAGAGTCCTCAGACCTGGGTTTGAACAGCTGACCTAAAGGTTACCCCAAAAACCTGCACACACACTGGCCCTCTGCGGATAAGACTGGCCACCCCTGAAGTGAAGCGTTGCCTAGAGAATATCATGGAAGCGCCCTTCATCAGGAATGAGCCCAATTACAGTCACCCCGCCGTCAAATATGAGGAATATATGCATATTTACGGGGTTGGATGGCCCTCTGACAGGGGAGCCCCCCCACTGTACAATAATGGTGGAGAGTGATAAAGCGGCAAATCCCAGAAACCCTCAGCGGAGCCTTCTAGCGTTTTATCGACGCTCAGTCTGCTGTCAGCTGGCTTTGGTCTATATATGATGCGCGGCTCAGTGGGTTAGCATACTGTGCCTGTGATCGGAAGGTCACCAGCTCAAATCCCAGGGTTGGCAGAATAGTTTCACTTTTGGACCCTCGAGCAAGGCCCTTAACCCCTAATTCATCCAGGGCCTGTCTGACCCTGCTTTTTCAAAAATGTACATCGCTTTGGATAAAAGTGTCTCCTAAATAAATAAATGTAAAAGCCGTATACAGACATCGCAGTACACGCTGACACTCACATTCGGTACGCTGGTGGGCTTGTGCGGCTTTACAAACGCACGTACATAATCTGCTGGCGACTCTGCTCCCTGCGGCAGATGGGCAGCCAGCTTTAGCCCTGCTGGCCAGCATGTCACACAGACGCAGGTCTCTTCCAGGTATCCCAGCCTGTCCATATGCGGTTTTTTTCGATGTGGTGTGGCTGAATTTTAAGGGGAAAAGAAGCAGTAGCAAACATTTTTATTACTTCCTTGATTCAATTTACAATTACTTTTGTCTCGTTCCAGTTCATTAAGAATTATGCAAATTAAGCGGTTTGCTTTTATATTATGATTCCTTCTTATAGCATGAGTAGGTCAGCATACTTGTGTGTTCTGTGGACTCTGTACATCTTAAAGCTGCTTTTAACACGATGTACTGCCCATAAGTCCTCATAGCAGTAGCGCCCCCCAGGTGTGGAACGGCGAGGCCGCTTCATTCCTGCAGGTAGTCCTGTGCATGTGCGGTATGCAGATGGCTTGCTGCAGAACTGGGGCTTTGGCCTCCATGGGATGCCGTTAGAGTACACGCTTTGCTCACCCAGGGAACAGTCACAAAATTCTTCGGATAAACCCAGATTCAAATGGCAAGAAGAGAACGAACGTTTGAAAATTCACTAAACTCGGATTCTGGAACTCTGTTTGGGGATGGGACACCGCATGGGGTGCATTCAGAGTTAGGAATGGGCCATTACAGAGCCAGAAGGAAAGATATTCATTGACAAAAGCTTTTTCTTTTTTAAAAAATTGGGGAATTAAAGAAATTCTGCCATAATAGAGGAGCACCAAGCTTGGTAAGTCATTTACATCCCCAATGCGGGCTGTTTAACGACACTGCCAGGAGCTTAGGACTGAACTGTATTTCATGTTTTTCCATGATGAAATCCACTGAGGAATTATATCTGCAAGTTTATCACAGAGAGATGTCCAGATATCTCCAGCAGATTAAAGGCTTTGTGCCACCCTCTGATCTGGGGCCGTGTCCCCTCCTGTCGTTTGTTTGTTTGTGGTTCGATCTTGGCCAAAGCCTGCCTGTTCATCACACAGGCAGGCGTGAGCTGCTCTGACACACATCCCTGCCCATTTGGCAAATTGGCTGGCCCTGGGTGGTTGGGCTATGTGCCGATTGGAGGAATGGCGAGATTTCCAGTACTGGCAGCCAGTGACGCACAGGTGCCGGAGCAGCCAGCAAATCCTGACTGGAGGAGTCGTGAGACCTTTAGTGCTGGCATCCAGTAACATGCAGGTGCAGGAATGACCAATGAATCCTGATTGGAGGAACAGCGAGACCTTTGGGACTGGCAGCCAGTGACGAGCAGGTGCCAAAATGACCACTAAATCTCGATTGGAGGAATGGCAAGACCTTCGGTGCTGAAGCAATCGCTGAATCCCAATTGGGACTTTGGGGAAATGAGTGACCTTTCCGTATTCCCGTGTGCTGGGCATGGAACTACCTGCCGAGTGTTATGGAATTCTGGGTCATAAGCTCTCAATTGGGAGCAGCAAAGCCTAGCTGGTGCGAGGTTTCTGGCACCGTGGCAACGTTACTATCAGCATGCTATGTATGCAACACACGTGTAGCAGCAGGCTGGCAAGCGGCATCATACCCCACAGGGTGAGCGCCCCCCCCCCCCCCAGCACTGAGAAATAGCAGATATGTCACCAAACCCACCAGGTTCCATGTTCAGAGCTGAAGTTCAAACCACA
>JAODLD010000038.1:20311591-20328949 GCA_026781065.1 Mormyrops boulengeri
CTCGGTGAGAAATGAATGCAAATCTGGATGAAAATAAAGGGTGAGATGTTGCATAAGCCTGTGGAAACAATGTCATGTCAAATGTGCGCTATAATCAAAGCTAAAGGCGGTCCAACGAAAAATTCAAATGGTGACTTTCTTTTTGGCCAGGCGGTGTATTAATTATTTACGTATTTATTGTCTTATTGAGGCACTGTAAGTGGTACTTATGTTTTGTGTTTAATCTGTGTTTACCAGTGGCCAGAAGGATGTGCAGAATAAGATTTTCATAGTGCGACTGACTGTTTATAGCACATATTTGCACAGACTGAAGCTGGGAGGGCGCAAAATCGTAGACTGTCTGGAGGTCCCCAAACACCCATATGAGAAACACTGCTCTGGAAGTCACATACAAAGCTATTTCATGAATCATTCCCAAAGCTATGAAGACTTTCCAATCTCACATCATCCTGGCCTCAACAAAGAAAAAAAACCCCACCAAACTCATAAGAGGAGACTGGTAATAAGGCCACCCCAACAGCACCAAACACAGAGCTAATCTTCATCACCAGCATATCTGAGCATCTTCAGGCTACTAGACCACCTGCTAAAATCCACGGAGAACAACTACCCACCTGGGTAGTTCTCTATCCTGATTTACACCACCCCAGGGCCCAGTGCATTCCCCAATCTCCCTGCCGTTTCCCAAGTTACGCTAACAGAGGTGACCCTGAGGGCCACGTTGAAGAGGAGATGACCTTCAAAGTTTCAAGTTAGCAACAGCGGATCTACCTTGCTGAGGTGCTCTGGAGATTGGGAGACCCCCTGCTGCAGTCTCTTGGAGATGAGCGAGGTGGATCTGCTGTCGGCATGACTACACCCATTCACTGTAAACTACCTTTTGCTTTCAGAGATGAGAATGTGCCCAGACCCAGTGGTGAATGCCATGCATTTATAAGTCCCTCCCAATAATTACGGAAGAGGATACTCTTATCTTTAACTTTCCCTGTTATTACTGCTGCTGCTGCTCCTGTTGTTAATATCTGAAAAAAAGTCAGACATCTATGGGGATGCCAGAGAGATGCACCCTGGGAGGGAGAAAGGCGTGAGCGTGTTGGGCTGGGCCCAATGAGCTCTCCTTCTGATATGAACATGTGGCGTGCCTGTTCTTCATGAATAACACCATCGCACAATTCACCCTCGACGAAGAGGAGAGAGACCCAGACAGACGGCTTATTTTAATTACAGGCACAGATCTAGGGCAGCGTATCACTGTACCGAATATCTGTGTCCCTAATGATGGCTCCCCGCAATCTAACTTTCATACACTGCAAGTTTTTTTTTTTTTTAAACTGCGTACTGGACGCCAGTGTAGATACTTGTACTGTCATTCGTCTAACAAACCCCAAATCCGCTAATGCTTTGAAAACACCTTGCTGCGACTGGCCTGACGGATACGGCGAAAATGACATCCCTTAGACATAGATTATGCTTCCTATTCTAATCCAAAAAGATCATACCGGAGGTTGGATTACTTTCCTAGCCTGCTAACTATACATACTGTACCCCACCACACTTCCAGATCACAGCATATTTACACTCTACATTCAGCCTAAATCAGACCAAAGACCAAATGCTGGAAATTCGACTGTTCATTACTGTAGGGTGGGTTGTAGCGGAGCTGGTTAGGTTGCTGGTTCAAAGCCCAGGGCATTATGATGTCATAATTGGGCCCCTGAGAAAAGCCCTTGGTTCCCTGGGGCAGCTGAGGGCTATCTGACCCTGCTTCCTCAAAAAATCTTTACTATGGATATAAGCATCTGGTAGATCAGCACTGCCCGACTATGACCTCCCTTATTATGGAAAGCTGGAAACATCAAAATATGTGGCCTTATAGTTTGCCAAAGTCTCCTTACTTAATAGATGGTCGGAGGAGGGGGGGAGGGAAGTATGGATGGATGGATGGAACAAGAAACACACGCGATCCAGAAGCTACTGGAATCCTCTCATGAAAGCAGACAGCGACAGAAAAGACTCGTCTTCATCACAAGAGAGAAACTTTTGGCACTAAGTCAAGTGGGCAGCATCAGTACAGCAGTCAAAATAGGAACAGAATGAGAAGACCAGAAATGCAATTACATACCACCCAATATCAACTAACATATCTCAGATTTTTGGTAAATGCTTTACTCTGGTGACAAAAGTTGTAATGCTTAGAGAAAATACAGCCTAAAAAGTCCTACACCAAAAAAGAGAAATGTTGTATATAAATAATACACTCTTGGTTTGGGGGGAAAAAAAAAATCAGAATATACCTGAAACTAATATTATATTCTCAAATTCTGTTCAAGCCAGATCTTTCCTCCTAGTTTAGAACTACAGATTTACAACATTTGACACAGTCCAGAATAACAAGTTTTTCAAGACTCAAGATTTTTTATTGGTGTTTTGCATAGAAAACCTTACTCACACCACCCAGTCAGTAACAAGGAACAGGTGCAGGTGACACAAAACATCAAGTGCACATTTTATAACTAAGAGGTGCCCAAACTCAGTTTACAAACACCTGCAGCTGGGACATTGGGTGAATGACTTGTTTAAAGAAGGTAAAACATCTTGAGATGAATGATTCATGTCAGGCAGACTCAGAGCTTAAATGTGCCACATCATAGGATATGTACTGTTTTTTTTTTTTTGAGTATGTCATGACACACCAAAATCTGCTTGGGAGAGAATTATATTTGATGATTCAAGGGATGGATATGTAAGAAAGTATTTCCGAGGGGAAAATTAAAAAATTATTTAAAAAATTAGAATTAAAAATAAATATTACAGGGAATTAAAGTAATATAAGATTCATAATTTGTTCAAATTAATGGTTTTGCTAAGCACTGCAAAATTATAACACACACACCCACACACAAATATGCATTATACATACACACAAATGTACTGCAAATATGTAGCATAGACATGCTAAATGAATACACTCACCCATAACTACACATAATTCATATCTAGATATAGCAACAATTATGATTCGCTCTATCACCAGCTTCCCTGCTTATGTCTCTGCTGTTTTATAAGCCGCTAATATTACAGTAAATTTGAGTTTTTTTTTAAAACTAGCCCACTAAAAACCAGAGGATCATGGAGTTTGAGGGCATGGCCAAACCACCCCTTATGGCAGACAGATTATGGGTCCGCCTCTTCAGTTTGGCACCCCCACTTTTAAAATGAAGTCAGCCGTGAGAGACGGAGACGCAGATGAACATACAGTACGGTGCGATTCAACCGTACGATGCTGGTTGGGTGGGGGAGGGACAAGATGGAGAAGCAACAGGAAGTCATTAAACACCAGTTAAAATTTTACCAGCATGTTCATTCATGCATTTATTACCAGAAGGAAAGAAAATCGTCATTCAAAGTGGTCCAAAGTGAAAACCGAGAATGTCCCACTAAGGGGACTCAATCTCACTCTCACAGAAAATGCTAAGGACAAATTTAAGGACACGTCAAACAGAGCACCTCTGGATAGCAGCGTGCAAAAAGGCAGGGAAATTGCAAACTCTGCTGTAGCCGCAGAGGCGTAAGGAGGACAGCTCTACATGATGAAAGTCAGATTTACCCAGAACTGTACAAGCCTGGAAAAATACACAAAACAAAAAAAAAAACATGCAGACCCTATGCCAGAGAACTGCTCATGGTCTCCAAGTTCAGAGCATAAAAAACAGTGATTCAAAGATGTGACTCATAACTCAACCCAGTGCAAGGCCTAAATCAGGGGTGGCCAATCATATCTGCAAAGGGCCGGTGTGTGTGCTGGTTTTTGGAGTAACCTTTAGGTCAGCTGTTCAAATCCAGGTGTGAGGACTCTTCAGCCAGTCAGTCCTCTAATTAGTAATCTAATTAGGGAGCTGCAGTGAAAACCTGCACATACAGCTGCGGCCCTTTCTGGATAAGATTGGCCACCCCTGGCCTAAATACCTCACTACTTATTCAAATGAACAAATTAAAGCTTAAACTCCACTGAAGTATGACTGCAAACAAAAGCGCATAGTATTGTTATTCAACAAGTTAGATTCTGCTCCCTATATTACACTACAGAAAACTCGAATAAACCACATTGCTGGCATGTTGAATGTCAGAGGAAACCGGGCAGATGTCAACTGTGTCACATGTCACTGTCTCAAAATGCCTCTCTCTCACTTTTAGGCTTTGGAATTCTCAAGCAGCTAACATCTTTCCGCAGATAAAGGCTCTGGGTTTCTGGCATAGGGGTGGACGGTGTTCTCCTCCTTGGTGCCCTCACGTGTCCTTCTAATGTCCTCAGATCAGCACAATGGGCATACATGCTGAGGCTGTCAGAGGCCCAGCAGCAGACGCCCACTGACATCCGGCCCGTTAATGCTGAATGAGCAGGATGCTGCCCACAGATCACAGCACAGCAGATCGACTTGACAGACATCCCCGCTGCTGGTGCACTTGACATTTCTCACCATGTAAGATCATTCAGGACTATTCAATTAATGTTTACAGGTGAGCACTACAAGCAGGGAACAGCATTAATGACGGTCCAGGGGCCACAGAAGAACAGCCACTGCCAAGTGACGGAACAGCACTATGAGCAGGGAGCAGCATTAATTACAGTCTGGGGGCCACAGAAGAACAGCCACTGCCAAGTGACGGAACAGCGCTACGAGCAGGGAGCAGCATTAATTACAGTCTGGGGGCCACAGAAGAACAGCCACTGCCAAACGATGGAACAGCGCTATGAGCAGGGAGCAGCATTAAACCAGTTAACCCTGTAAAACAGGCAGAGCTGACAGCATCTGAAAAACAGTGGCAGAGAGCTCCGTGCCAGCGTGTTTTCACAGGTCTCCACGAGCCGCCCGGGACACTCACTGTGTGATCGTGTTCTGCACGCTCTTCTCGTTCAGGGTCATTCCGGGGGGAGGATCGTTCTGCAGCGCTAACAGCTCCTTCTGCAGCCTTTTCTACGAGAGAAAAAAAGTCAGAAAAGATGCCGTTTAGTTCATGTGGGACACGTGGAATTAACAGAACAGGGGATAGTTCAGTGATCAGGCTGCACCTGTCAGGCCACATTAACTGGAACAGAACATAAGAAAAACAGAACGCCAGAGAAACAGCCCAGTTTGTAAACAAACACTCCTGTACTCCATCAAATTAAACATTTTCACCTGCCCAAACTTGATTTAAGAGCACAAGGCTATTGCTAAAATGTACCTTGACCCATAATAACACCCAGTTAAATTTTAACCCATCCAAACCAATTTGTGATCCATAAAACAGCAAGGCTACAGTTGTGAACCACTGGAAAGAAAAGGTTTTAATTAGAAGCATGAAAATAATCTGTACAAGTGTGAGAAAGCAAACACAGGGGGTCTCTTCTGGGGATCTCATTTCAACTGGGAAGAGAATAAAAAAGCAGAAAGGTCACACAGCTATTCATGTTTTCATCCCCTTTTAGCTGGAAATCGCATGCTACACCTCCAAGGTCTGCATCTGACTCTCATTAATCTTATTTAGCACACAGTAGTCTTATTATTAACATCTATAGCAAAGCATTAGAGATACAAAACACGGTGTGGTGGAACAGGCGTGACAGTCTGTGATCGTGATGTTATGCCGTAAAATCAAATAATTACTAGAGGAAATTTTAACATTAAGAAAACCCCACTGCTTGGACACACTGCCCCTGCAAAAATCACAACAATTTGTACTGCATTCAGATGTTAATACAGATGAAAACGGAGCAGTTCCACCTCTGTTGAGACGGTGGGGGACCTGGGCTGCCCCTGGTGAATGTGCCGCGGCATCTCAGCACTCATCTTAATACGCCGAGTTGCTGCGATTTATTAAACGGGGCGATCGGGACAAGCAAACACTCAAGTTATACCAGAATTAAAAACGAGTGCAATGACAGCAACCTGAATCAGCTTGAATCATAACCCAGCCCTGCAGCTGCACATCACACACGAGCCTCTCCCCTGAACACGGTGTCAAGCTGAACCGCGGAAACCACCCGCCGCCTAGTGACCTGGGATCCGTACGGACCCAAACAGACAGCCTCCTCTTAAGTGCATGTCACGGCCCCTAAGGAAGGAGAATCGTGGGCTTGATTCAGGCAAGTTAAGATGCCACACAAAAAGGTGCCGTTAAGGGTCACGGGGCTTCCACCGTATTTCAGGAACTGAGTAGTGAGGCGTCGCCAAATAAAAATTAGAAATAACCTTAAATGCATGAACAACATCTGTACTGTAGATAGTTCCGGTTTCATTTAAACACCGCCGATACAAAGAGTAAAGCAGGCGGACTTGTAAAAAGGCAGGCAACCGCAGGTGACCTGGACGGGTTGTTTACAAGGCAGGCCATTTCTGATGGGGAAGAGCACCTGTCATGATCTGGTACGTGCGTAGCAATAACACCAAGCCTCCAAGTGCATCCAGACACAGCGGGACTGGCAAATGGCCTTTCCATAGAACGCAATTTAATCCCCCCGCCGACCTGGACTGGCCGCCTGCTCCCTCCATCCGCCGCTCGGGAGCCGCAGCAACCGCCTGTCCTGCCAGACAACAGCAGAGCAAAGGTGGCTGCGCCTCCTTGCAGGGCCGGCGGACTAGTCACGGGGTGATCCCGGCTCGGTTCGGTCGGGCACGCCATCGCTCGGCTAAGCCCGTGTCGCCTCCGGCCGATCAGCTGTCCCTTTCCGGATCATCCCCCTCCGTTGGTCGCCTGTCGCGGGACCTCCTCGACCGCCTGCGTGTAGCAACACCGCACGGACGCGGGGCTTCCCTCCCGCAGTGGGATTCCACAAACAGGCCCGCAGTGACCAGTCACGGCCGCGTACGGAAAGCATGGCGGAGCGCTTTCGGGTTCGCTTCGACACTCACCTGCATGGACGCCATGATGGAAACCCCCCTGCGGCAGGCTGGCTAGCGGAACGCAGACTGAAGCTGCGTCCTGCGTCACTGTGTCATGTGGTCTTTACGTCATACGTACGGGGGACGGACTGGCCCCTAATATTGAAGCAGGAATGACCGCTGTTGTTTACACTTAATGCGCCCCATGTGGTGGTCGGAAGTACTAAAGCGCCAGCGCAGTCCGTCGAGAGAAAACTTTACCGATTAATTATCAGAATGGTCATTGTACAGTTTAACTTTTGAGGAGATTCTAAGATTAGAATCTACGGAATGGCAGGTATTAAGGCAACTGTGACACTATGGAGGGTTCCCTTAATTAATGATTGACTGATTATTCCAAAAAAGCTCTACGATAGTATAGGAATTTTGAGATCGGGAGTGTTTGTATAATATATATTATTTAATGACCTCCTATACTGAACAAAATTATAAATGCAACAATTGGTTTTGCTCCCATTTTGAAGCAGTTTGAAAAAACAATCCAGGAAAACAAAGAGCATGTATTTAAAATTTTGCCAAATAAGAGTTTTTAATTGTATTGATGTACAGGTGCATATCAAGTTGATATCAGCAAGTTGATGAACGCTACGCAGATGTTCCTTATTATGGGAACAATAAATGGGCACAATGAGAGAAACACAATGCTCCAGATGCTGGAAGATTTGCAGGACCATGCCATTGGCATGCTTGGTGCAGTGATATCCACTAGTGATGTTCCCATGAATGAGTCATGAGCATCCATTTCTCCACCATAAGAGGCCTCTGCTTTTGGCAGTGTGTCCAACTGGTTTCACAATGACAGACCATGTGGCTGTATACTCAGCAGACGTGTGAGCATTTTTGGGATGTTCAAGATCAGTGCATAGGACAGCATGTTCCCACCAATATCAGACATTTTCACAAAGAAATTGAACAGTGGGACAACATTCCACCGGCCACAGTCAAACCCTAAGGAGATGTGTCAGACTGCTACCAACAAATGGTGGTCACGACTCAAAATGTGGGAATTCATTTACAAGATCCACCTTGTTTTTCAGGATATCAGTGTTCAAGACAGCTTGATGATTCCCTTTCCGAAGCTTGAAAGTCCATTTATTATTTTCTTTCCAAAAATTGTTATATGTTCCTTTTATATTTTTGTTCAGTATAGATATTACTGTACTTAATGAAGTTAAACAGCTGGATAGCTATGTCTCCGCATGACCAGGCATGGTAAACTGACATTCACATCATCTCTGAAGATATGTCTCATAAATATCCAAGCAAATTTCTTTGGAATAAACCGCAGAACTGAAGTTGTTATTGCTGCCCGTAATTTAAAAGAGTTCCACGGAATTTATACTCCTACTTGCCAAATAAAGGCTATTAGTTTTATATATTGGTTCATGTCCCTGCTATCATTACACAATTATTTTCTCTTTTTACTGGATCATTTTATTTCTCTGTTACCTATTTTCACTTGTTTCTCACTATAAAGGTCATGGAAACCACCTTTGCCAAAACAAGTTCTCAAGACCATTGTGTAATGGCCATTCATTGTTTAATAGTCACTCATTTTTAAGGAAGCAGTGTGAATTAAGATAAAACTACATTTGAATTTGAGGATTCATACAGTAGGTATTATCTTCAACACCGTTAAAAGCTTGTTCCAATTCAAACTTATTTTTGAAAAACAACTGGACTGTTTTCACACTTCACGCTTATAAAAACAGAATTTGTAAGTTGTTTTTTCCCCAGATCTGACTCATAACTGTTTTTTTCTTTATGTTTGTAACTCAAAGTGACAGGTTATTGAACATAATGGCCCCCGAATGTTTAAAACGATTCCTACTCCAGTGCAAACTGAAAGACAACAGAACCAGATTTTCCAGAGAGAAGGAATTGCTACTTTCAAAACAGAAGTGGTATGTTTGGATGCCGGGCTGCAGTACATCCCACTCCTGAACAGGTCTGACCACTTTCAAAGCACCTTTAAACGTTTAACGTGAACTTGCAAAATCCAGGAATATTTCCGGGAAAGACAAACACATTGTGTAACACTCAGCAGAGAGTGAATTAAGAGTAAACACATCTTTCACACATATTGCCTTATAAGAGCGGCAGTAAACACATTCAGATTAAATTAGCCGCTCTCATGTTTCAAAAGGGGTGGAGTAAAAAACAGTCTGTGTCATTCTGCTAAAAATAACACCCTGTCTCTGTCACTGTGTGTGGCTACCGACTAAAGAAGCCTGCATCAAACACAGTGAAAGAGTATATTTGTATCGGTTCCTCTGTTAACAACTGTTATACCACCCAAGAAAAATGAGCTATACTGATAGAATGGATGAATGAACGAAGTGATTGATTGATTGTTTGATTGATTCATTTCCTTCCTTCCAGCCACTATCCATCCATCCATCCATCCATCCATCCATCACCACATGTCTAGTACAGCATTTTAGTGTAAGTCATTCAAGAGCATAAGAAATTTACAAACGAGAGGAGGCCATTCAGCCCATCGAGCTCGTTTGGGGAGAACTTAATAGCTCAGGGTTGTTAAAATCTTACCTAGCTCTGATTTAAAGGAACCCAGGGTTTTAGCCTGCGCTACTTCTGAATTGAGATTTGTTTTGCTGCCAAGCAGGAAAGGGACTCACAACAAGGTCACAGACAAGAGGGTGAATGTAAACAGAATGGCACCCTGACTGCTAATATTGAGGTGGAATTTTGGGTGTTTCATCTCATCCTAATCAATTCCGTTAATAACGGCGACGAATTCAAAAAAATCAACCCCCGATTTCAAACCACTTCCTGTGCTACATTCAATGTCTCTTAACGTCTGCTTTTATGCTCACTTTGACTCTTGGCTTCTGCTGAACAAAAGCACAAAGGATAATGCTGGTAAGTTTTTTTTCTTTAATCTATCCAGGGCCAGCCACCATCTACTTACTTTACAGAGTGAATACTGCAGACAATATACAGAAATGAGCAGTCAAAGCAATCTGCTATCATTGCTTAAGTCAGACATACAGCACTCAGAGTCTTGAGACACTTGCTTAATGCTGTAAAAACGTTGCATATTTATTGGTTTCACAACAGAAATCCATTGACAAGCAACGCTTAACATATCTGCACATATCATCTGCACGGACATTTTTTTTTATCTTTTTATCATCTTAATTTTTTTTTTGACTCATTCAGTTCCGTTCTTGCCATTTTGCTATTAATTACAATTGTAGTCATTTGCTATTAAACACAGATGCTTGATATTCTATGTTATTGCAAAGGTGTTATTAATTAAAAAGCACCCAAGGAGAATGTTTGTTAAACAATTTTTAATTTAGAACAGCTTTTTAAGGCTATAATTTTGGTTTCAATCTATTACTTCTTGAAATGAATGTTGTACTTAAAACTACTGGTTGTTTCTACTGTGATATATATCGCAAACAAATGAATAAAGCAATGATTTTTGTTATAAAACCAACAAACTTGCAATATTTAACTGTACTAAGGGTCCCAAAGTCTGTGGACAACTGTCACAAGTACTCATTTACAAGGTATGTCAGTATCACGAGTAATTTTCGAACTACTCCTTTCATTGGATTCTTTACCCTTATCCTTTTAATAAGTACGAAGACAGTTAAACACTTGAGATGTGCTATTTGTCTGACGTGTACATTGCTTTGCACAAAAGCGTTTGCTAAAAGAAAATGCAAAATAATTCTAACAGACCAGCAGATTTTCCTCAGGTAGCATTCTTCATATGAATCTATGACCTGAAATTCTAATAGGCAGTCAGATGTTAACTTTTTTACAATTTACATGATCATTTAATCCAAATATGTATTTCTTTTTGCTCTGATCACGCATATCCTGACTTTTAATGTGAAACCTGGCACCAATCTGACAGCATGGGCAGATCCGAGGACAAAACAGCTGGACCCATCCATGCATTTATTACACGCCACCCACACCGAGCAAGCAGCGTCGGAGTTTTTACAACAGACCTTAAAAAAAGCACAACCCTAAAATCGAACTTCTAAAGGAAAAACAATAGCTCTGCCTTAAGTTTCCAGAAATACTCATCCTTCCTTATTCTCCTAAATATTCTCTCAGGCTTAATCAAGGTAAGCGGATGTCCAGCTGGATCTCCAGGAAACTTCTCACAAATGTTCTGCAGCTATGTGCTCTCAATCCACACTTCTTGTTACATTTTGAATCAAACCCATTGATGAAAGAGGCCAAAACTGAACGATACAACAGTGACATCATTGCAGTTTACCAGCGTCCCAGAAAATCCTGCAAAATCGTACGGGGCAACAAACGCCAATAGAAGGATGAGAAGCCAGAAAACAAGAGGAGAAACAGTGTGAAGAACATACCCCACTTTCTGCAAATTGACAGCAGGCAGACTCAGGCCCGAGACACCTTGGAGGGTACAGGAATTTAGTAGTACTTTAATGGACATCTGCAGCAGCCATCTCATAAGGGGTAACAGTAAGCATCCCTGCAAGCTGAAGTCCAATGAAACCACAGAAAAGGCAAAAATGCAGACTCTTTCAACCGATGTATATATACACAATGACACATGCCTCCATGTTTAATTAGATAAAGCATATTTATATACAGGACAAAATTAAAGTCCGCATTAACAGGTGTTCATAACCTTTAGATTACGCATCGTTTTAACTGAAGTAAAAAGCTGGTCAAATGGCATGAGTCATTATTTTATACAACATGAAACTGTAAAGTATTTAAAGTATGTAACTCATTCTAAAATGGGTGAAACATTCTGATATATTCTGTGAATAAATTAGTAAAACAAGGAACATAAAAGCAAAGAAATATCCTCCGATCAGCACTTTTCTCTTAACAATCTAAGAAATTTGCAGCCATGAGGAGCTCCAGTGCGATCTCGGGGGCGATGGGGAATTCCGGGATTTCCGTTGAGCTGTTGGTGTATCGGACCTTGTAGGTGAAGTACATGCACACTTTGGAGAGAACATGAGATGGGATCTCCCTGAAGTTGACTTCGTTGGTTTCATTTTCCGCAAACTGACCTGAAAGGGAAGCGGGCAGCAAGACTGAACACAGGGACCTACAGCAGTTCCTCGCACAAGGCGATGCCAGTGCCTCTGTGCCATTTCCCACGAGGGAATACAGCCACCACAACCACACATTCTACCACTCCTTTCTATAGAATCAAATAAAAATGTAGCCTTTAAACATTAGAATCCAATACATTAGTGTCTTCACCATACCTAGATGTGCAAGTACAATGACCCATAAAACCTACATAAAACACATTATAAACCCGATCTGGCTGAAATTCTCAGACACAAAAATGCCTTACGGGCAGGAGAAAAATGCATGCATAAAAGCACACAGTACTCATCAAATCTCTGGACACATCCGCTTTTATCAAATTTCTCTTTTTTAGCTGTTATTCACATTATGGTAAAAGGCTTAGAGAAAATTAAGTAATGCATATCAAATATTGCAACGACCAAGTGAAGTATTCAGCAGCTCAACTTTTCTCAAAATTTTAGACTCTTCAAATTTGCCCCCAAAATGGCATTGCAGACTCTTGGTATTCTTTCAAGATGTAGGCACCTGGAATGCTTCTCCAGCAGTCCTAGAGGAGTTTCCAGGCATTGTGGGCAGGCTACCATGCTTTTATTCTTTGATCCAACTCATCCCAAACCAGCTCTATAGGGTTTAGATCTCTTTCCCTTTTCACAAGATAATACTTACTGCATAACTTCAATGTGTGCTTAGGGGTGTTAAACAAATGATGGTTGAAAAACAAATGATTTTCAGTAGGTATGTCGCAACTTTTGACCGGTACTGTACATTCATATTTTACCCAAGTTTCATAGCAATAATACTGCTAAATTGGTTAAGGAAAGTAGGTGCAGCTCTGACACAGGCGAGCTTCGGGTGCTTTTCCACCACATCAGGCACTGCACTTTTGGTTCTTCAGAAAAGAATCGAACATACGGTACTTTAAGGTGGTGGTTTTATAGCACGGGAGGTTTAAGTTTCATGAAAACAGTTTTACTTTATCATAGGAAACAAAAGTTAATTTAATTTCAATGATCGTTTAAAAAAAACTGTTTAAAGTTTACCTTCGCTGCTTCTGAAATGAGCTCCGCATGCACTTTCCAGTCATTTTCATCTTTGCAGTTAAAATAACTCATAGATGGGTTTCTAAGAAATGCATTTAAACTCCTTTTTTGCTTTATAAATATCCCAGTATTTTTCACAACAAAATCACATCACAATATTTGAATTTTTTCCAATAGTGTGCATCCCTAGTATTTAATAGCAAATACTTTTTTTTATTTCTTATGCCGATCTGATCATAGTTAAAGTCAGGGTCTCTCCATTTGTCAGTGCATATGTGATTTTTTTTTTTGTTACTTCGTTTATCTCTGTTTTCTGAGTTTGTAACTTTTTTCCAAGACTATGGTTGTATTGTGTTTAGAGGCAGGCTATTTGCATAATCGATCAACAATGAACATTTTTGCAAGTCCCACCCCCCAAACCACCAAAGTAACATAAAAAGTACCTTGGTTACTTTGGTACTTTGAGTACTGGAGCTTTCGGTACTGGTACTCAACCGGAAGTCATTGAAAAAGGGAAAGTACTGAAAGTACGGTACCTGGCGCAGTGGAAAAAGCGCCCTTAGAGCAAGTGGATTTTAAGGCGCTGGCTTCCTTGCATTTGACTGGCTAGCACCTATAGGACCGAGTGTGTCTGTAACACTAAATGTTTTATGGCTCCCGCAGTCGCAAAAGCTCACCTGGCCCACTCAGCATGGCTTTGATCGTGCCAGAGGTCAGGGCATGCTCACGCTTGACGATGAATTCATGTCCATCTGAAGAGATGAGTTTCACGTACATAGCATCTGGGCCCTCACAGCCACCATAGATCTTTTCTTCTCCATCTACATTGAGTTTGCAAGAACATGGATTAGAGGCAGTGTTGGGAGTATGGTGCTCTTTCTCTGACTTTAACAACTACAAAAACAACACACATGGGAATATATTACAAATATCTATTATTAAAAAGTGAAAATGAAATGGCAATAGAAGTTCAGCGAAACGTTCTGCATTCATAGCAGTAGTCAAGTAGCAACTTTCACTAACCCATTGCTTCTTGTGTGATGGATGACCGCTGTCTTCCTAAAAATATAAACGCAAATGATTAACCACGCCAAACACGAATTCAAGGAAAGGTTAGAACAGTATCTCTTGGAACTAAGTAAAAGGCTACTAAATTGTTTTAATGTACTAATTTCTCCATATCAGATCTTAATTACACAAACAAAAGAGGAGTAAATGCCACTGGAATATATGAAATGAAATTGGGCATATGCAATACAGCAGATATTATTTCCGTTTTAGGAGTCCTATAAGCCTGTGCTACATTCCTTTCCACCATCTTTCGTTCGCCAGAATGTCTCATTAAGGGACTGAGTACAGGGCACCTCCCCCAAAGAGAACATAACACATACAAACCAGAAGGCCAACAAGAATGACATTTTCCTGGCACCACATAAGACCATGAACTGTACAAAATTACGTACAGATGACCATGCAGCAACAACAGCAATATCCACCTGGGACAGGGTATTCAGGCTGCACAATATGACCCAACACCCAGTCTTTCTCTGTGCTTTATGGGTTCAGTATTTAGAGCATAAAAAAGCAGGCCTCAATGAATCTTAAATGTGAGAACAAAGCAACAACGTGGTGAACTAATACTTATCGCTGTACTTCTGATCCATTTTCGGTGCCAATTGTGTAACTTGGTTTCAGTAATTATTAAATAGTGCGGCTGAATTTCTACAAACATCAAGTTACGGACCAGATGTCCAACCAACTGTCTTAACATACCACGGCAACAAGAAAGAGGAAAATCAGATTTAAAGGCGAGAAGTTTCCCTGAAACGTGTACACAGCAGGTTATAGGTAACGACTGCCTCCGCAACATGGGGTACCAGGGTGCATCGATTAAAACCGGTAGCTAGATTCAACCTAATTATAAAAGACAGGCTTTGTACAAAGGTGGAAATGGGGACATCGGAAATACGACGAGGCACAGTCTGTCTTTCCAACGAAGCACGTACAGTACAGAATGCACTACACCGTATGTGACTTTAACACTGGCCTGTAAAGTTACAGTAGTACATTATATTTAAATATCACTTTTTATATAAACACAGGCAGAAGTCTGGTGGCGAGGTTCTATCTTGGGGTCCAACCATGATTACGGTTAATATGCTGGGAGACTAAAAAAAAAAAGCTTCAAATATATATTACTCAAGAACCTACTGTTAAAATACAAAACAACAATAAACTCAGTGAAATACGAGAAGTATAATTACAGAACAGTTTAAAGGAAAATACCTCGCTGCCAGAATTACCAAAAACGACGGCTTCTTATCTGTCGGCCCGAGCTACCCGGAAGACCATCCGAGCGGTACGTCACTATTTACTTCCGTGTACAAAGACTTGAAAGGTTTGGTTCCCTGTTATTGCAAGATGCACGGTTTTTTCTGTGCTTGTTTCCCATAACAAACTATCGATCAAAATATGATAAGAATTAGCAGTGGTTTAGTTACCATACGCATCCATCCAGACTTCCGACCTTCATAATCTATCTATCTATCTATCTATCTATCTATCTATCTATCTATCTATCTAATCAAATCCAAAGTATTTTGTTGTGTATCATGTAAATTGTTTCATGCTCGGAACTAAAATTATCTTTTTCCCCTTACAGCGGAGATTAGGGGGAGCCGTCTTCAATTCGCAGGCGCACTAGCGCACACTCGCGTCCAGCCTAGTCACTCTAGTTGGTCTAATTTGGATTTTAATGTATGTTGAGTGTACATTAATGGTTCATCGTGTCGTCATTGCAACTTGGTCTCTATTCAAGCTGAATTCCCTGCCTCATTTAATTAAAGAACTTATTGTTGTCATTCTAGCAGTTATTGCAAATAACCTGACATCTGCTGTTAAAAATTAAAGAGATTTATTTTCGTAATTAAAATAACAGTACAAATGATGCCACAAAAGTTTGATGTCTTAAGATGCATTCCTCAAACAGATCAAATCAATATTTCCTTCTATCTTGAGTCTGAAAGCATTGACTCACGGACACTCATCCCACGTTTGACAATGCAGCGATAGGTTATAGGTTACATTTATATTTATCTGGGAAAGTATTATGACTAACGGGCATGTGCTGCTATTCTAAGGGATTGAGGTGTGGGTGGGCAATGATGTCAGCAGAACATACAGTACCCCATGTGATGTCCACGCTTTTTGTGGTTTCATTAGCTGGTGAGAAAACTGTGTAAAAATAAATAAAAACAAGCTTCGTTAACTACAAGTTTAGTGATATGGGGCATTAGAATAAAAGGATTACACACAAAAAGAGAAACACTTAGGTGAGGTAAAACAAAGGTGTATTTAGATTATCCTGCAGGCATGTGTAGTATGTGATTTACGGTCCATCACTGGTCTGTGCAGCTGTAATGACAGGAATGGCGGTGTGGTGTTGGCAGCTAGCTACCACAGGGGGGCGGTATGAGCCAAGGAACTTGTGCTGGGTAACCTTCAATCCCTCGCAAAGTTCAGGCGTATTTCAGAACGTTTGCTTTGGTTTGTTTGATTTCAAGCAGAGTAAGTGAGCAAAGAGTCTTTGATGATATTGTGATTTTCAGCTCTGCACAAGGCAGCCAGGCATTTTGCTGAAATAGTAGCTTGACACCAGAGGAAACAAATGACTGTATTGTTATTATTCTATTCGTCTTCCGTTATCTAGATCAGTGTTGCGAAAAGCCTGGAGGCTGTCCAGTTCAGCACAGGGCACGTGACTTTGGAACACCTCACTGGGCACACTCGCCCTCTATAACAATTTACAGACATCAGTTATGATGTTCACTAATTAAAGTGTTTTAAAATGTTGACCATCAATGTCACGTTTCTTTGGCAGAGGTCCTTGCGTCAAAATGTCCCTGCTCTATCTCTGAGTAAGAGACCATTGACAAAAATTGTCTTTTGAACAACTTTCTGGAAGATTTTGGCCAAACTAGTCTGCATTACTAATCTTAGCCGATGTTCAGCATCAGCGCTGGCACCCCCGATACAAGGCAAGGTGAAACTGGCTTGTAAGTCAGTTGCCCCTCAGCATTCGGCACCCTAGACAGCCACCAATATCGCCTATAGGATTGACCTGCCCTGGACATCGGTGCTAAGAGGCGTCATCCTTATTGGCTCCCATCAGCCTCGGTGGTGTCCCTAATCGTGGAAGTTTCTGGCTAAGTGCAGACTTGAGACCGTACTGATGAGACGGCTGCTAGCCGGCTGCGCCCCCCCGCGGCGCCCCCCCCCCCCCCCCCGCGGGGGCGGCGGGGGGGGGGGGGGGGGCGGGCGGGCGG
>JAODLD010000038.1:20369078-20390916 GCA_026781065.1 Mormyrops boulengeri
CCCCCCCCCCCCCCCCCCCCCCCCCCCCGCGGGGCGCGCGCCCCCCCCCCCCGCAGCGCCGACTCCTGACGTCAGTGCAATCGCGCCTCCCATACGGGTGCCAATCTCATATACCCGCACCGCTAAGCTGGGGGCTTTCTTTACATCCTTAATGTTTCACGTTATTCATTGCTTTAATGTATATTTGAATACCCATATTTGCCAAATATAAGCCTAACTTGGCAGGCAATTTAAGCTGCTTAATTATAGGACTGTCAGAGCTATAGACTTATTTGTCTCCCAGCTCTGTAAATTTTGGGTTTGCCCCTGAAGTGGCAGGTAATGATGACGAGTTAACTTCGTTAAGCCCCGGCTTCACCTCACAACAAACATCCCAGCAAGAAGGATCTCTCATATCACCAAATACATTTAATATGAGTGGCTATACATACAAAACATTACACATGGCTACACAGGTGGTTTTAGCATGGAGGCCTAATCTTTTATCTTTATGACCTGCACAATTTGGTAAATCTGGTAAATGTCCAGAAGAGAGAGATACACAGTACCAGTGAAAAGACTGCAAACATTTATAGAAACTTGTTTGGTAAAAGTTTATTATTATTATTATTAATAATAATAATAATAATAATAATAATAATAATTGATACTTTTACTGATCCGAGTACAAAAAATATTTTTTCTTGCTTGAAAAATGAAAAACACACATTACTGCATAAAAAACACAAGGAGTACTAAAATAGTGTTCAAGAAAACTGAAAATCCTCTCTAAACCCTGGATACCTGAAAAGAGCCACCATCTTCTTTGATGACAAAGTCGCAGGCACTTGGTGAGCAGGATTTAGCAGGAAATCACCCGACATGTCCGTCCAGCTCTTGTGCAGGGATATCGTAGGCTGACTGCAGGTTTCTTCGCTATAGCTTTCCTTGCCGTCGCAAACAAATTTATGGGAGTGAGGTCTGATCGAGCAGATCATGGGTTTGACATGTCCTTTACATTCCAACTCAGGATGGACTGAAGCACTTCAGTACCTTTGCTTGTCATTGGGGCTGTACCCTCTAGGATGTGCCAGTTGTACCCTTATCTGTAGGTAATTGTACCTTTTAAGGTACAGAAATGGACTCTGAGGAACATTTTTGTACCCCTGGGGGTCATCGATGTTGTTTGTATCTTGGGGAGTCAATTCCTGTATCTTGAAAGGTACAGAATTGTAAGGTACAGTCCCAGTGACAAGCAAAGGTACAAACTGGTACCATTTTTTTCCTGAGAGAACTGTTAGGAAAAAATGGTACAGTCCTGGTAGTTTTGCTCCCCAAGGTACAAACAACATTATTGTTCCCCCAATGGTACAAAAATGTTCCTTAGAGTCTATTTCTCTACCTTAAATTAGACTAAAAGGTACATTTACCTACAACTAGGATGCAATCAGGAGGCCCTTAAGGGTACAGCCCCAGTGACAAGTAACAAACTGGTACTTTCCTACTGATAGTGCAGTGTTACTTACAAACAAGCGCATGCACAGTTAATTACTTCAACCAAGTATCATTTGACTGACACTACGTATATGTATATTTACATGGAGTGGACAAAATAAGTGCATTAACAGATGTAACCTGGTACTGGGGAGACCATACAAACTCCACACGAGGAGTATTCAAATAGGATTTATCGTACTCTTGGCGTACGGTCTGTATCCTAAACCAACTCAAAGCGCTATTTTAGGGTTAGATTGACCTCTACTGGCCACCTTCAGAAATACCCAGTCTTGCGGTAATTATTGTTTTTTTATTTTTTATTTATTTATTTTGCTGTTTACGCTGCTGATTTTCCCGAATTATCTGTCCATTTAATAGGATTCCGGAGTCACAAAAACGACTGCATGACTACATGGGGGAAAAAGTCATCCTGATCATTTGCCCTGGATATAAACTGCTTATGGACGTTAACTGCTTTGAGCGCCTGTCCGTGCCTGAAAAGCGCTCCTTGTCCCTTTAAGATAACATCCCCACACGCCCTGGTCCTGCAGCTCCACCCGAAGAAGCGACAACATGGCGTCGGGCAGCATCGCGGAGGTCGGCGCTGAGAAGCTGGAGGATGCGGCACCGCTGCTGGGATGCGCGTCAGACAAAGAGCCCAGATTAGTGCTGTACCACTGGACGCAGTCCTTCAGTTCCCAGAAGGTGAAAAACGCCTTTCCGCATCTCCTCTGCCTGGACAGGTTTTGAAGACGTCATGATGAGGCTTCAGGAGACGAAGCATCATGTTTGGATTAAGTGCGTGATCACCGTTAACAAATAAGCGCGATCCAACTGTTTCATTAAGCTCGTGTTGCTATTATTGTTATTGTGAGCCACCTTACCGCCCTGTCATTATTATTATTATTATTATTATTATTATTATTATTATTATTATTATTATTATTATTATTATTATCATCGTTGTTGTTGTTATTATCAGTAGTAGTAGTAGTAGTAGTAGTAGTAGTAGTAGTATTCGTAATAAGAAAAATGCAATAGCAAAAGCTAAATAACTAATTGTAGAACGTGCAGGCCTTTCCAGGTGATCAGTGCTGTCTTTGCTGACTAGCCTAGAGGGACATTTACATTCACCGGAAGCCCACTTAATGTCACTGTCCTTATGGGGCCCACATATGCAGTCTTTGGCAAAAGCAGTTAGGATCGTTGTTCCTGTAACGTTTGGCAGCAGAGCCTGACCTCAGCCTTGTCCCGCTTCACAGTTTGGCTGAGGTCGCATTTCTGGGTTTCTAAGGTGATGGAGGGGAAATGCAGAAGGCCAGCTGGATGCAGCGTCCCCCATGAACTGCCGTGTCTGCATCAGGATCATTTTTACACTCTTACAGCGTAAACATTTAGAGTCGTTTAGAGTGTTACTGTGGTGTAACAGACAAAATTCCACACGAACAAAGGCTGAAAACACACATTGAAACTAACACAGGTTCGCAAAAGTGAACCCCTCCTTGACAGCTGAAATGTAAGAACTGTGATGGTCAAATGACAATATACTGAGGAAAAAATTTACAAAGTTGGCAATGTGTGTAAAATGTACATAAAAACAGAATGCAATGATTTGCAAATCACATACACCCATATTAAATTTCAAATAGAACGAAGACAACATATCACATGTTGAAACTGCAAAATGTTATTGTTTTATAACAAATATACTCTCAATTTGAATTTCATGCCAGCAAAATTTTTCAAAAAAGTTGTGACAGGGGCATGTTTACCTCTGTGTTGCATCACCTCTTCTTTTAACAACATACTGTAAATGTTTGGGAACTGAGGAGACCCGCTTCTGGAGTTTTGAAAGTGAAATGTTGTCCCATTCTTGCTTAATGGATCAGGGAGAGTATTATGGAGATCTTTTTGCCCATGTGATGCACACAGAGGAACAGGCACATTATATTTATATGTTAGACAATACTGAAGTGGGTGACACTGTCCAGGGTCTGGGGTTCAGGTCCCACCTCCGCTGTGTGTGTCTGCAGTTTGCATGTTCTCCCTGTGCCCTGCAGGTTCTCTGATTCCGTCCCGTAATCCGAGACGTGCAGTCAGGTGAGCTGCCTTCTCTGTCGTGTTTGCGTGTTTGCTCAGCGATGGTCTGGTATCTGTCCGAGTTGTTCTCCTGGTACCCTGGAGAAACTGGGACAGGCTCCAGGCCACGTTTCCCTGCTACCCTGCACTGGATCAGTGACTGTAAGACTGTAATATTGGAAGAATGCCAGCTGGTGCCCAGTCAAGGATTTCATGCCGACAGAAATATAAAAAAGATACAGTACCAGTCAAAAGTATGAACTCACCTACCCATATAAAGGTTTATTTACGAGAGAGAGTTTTATTGTCATATGCACAGAAAACAAACTTTCGCTGTACAATGAAATTCTCACTCTGCACATCCTTTCACCACAGAAAATAGAATAAGAATATAAATGAACATAAATACGTAACAAAGTCTACAGGCAGCAACAGTAATATAAACTAGTAAGGTGTCTCTGTTTTCAGAGGTAGAATTGGTTGGTGTTGTTATAGTGCAAGATCATTCATAAGTCTGATTGCATGTGGGTAGAAACTGTTTAACAGTGTTGTTGTCTGGTTCTTCACACTTCTGTAGCACTTTCCTGAGGGTAGAAAGTATGTATTGTCCCAGATGATGTCCTGTGTCCCCCTGATGACTCTGGTGTGGTAAATGTCCTGTAGTTGGGAGAAGGCTGCTCCTGCGATGGACTCTGCAGTTTTAATCACCCGCTGGAGAGCTTTCCAGTCCTAGGCAGTGCAGTTTCCATACCAGACTGTGATGGAGCTGGTGAGGACACTCTCAACAGTACTCCTGTAGAAGTTTCTTAGAATTTTGGCTGGCATGCCAAACTTCCTCAATCTCCTCAGAAAGAACGTTCTTGTTGCGACCGAGCCGTTGTTGGGACTTCCTGATGATGTACTGTGTGTTTTGAGTCCGGCCGAGATCCTCACTGATGTGTGCGCCGAGGAGTTTGAAGATTTCCACCCTTTCCACCTCCGCCTCGCCTATGTGCAGTGATGCGTGCGACTCCCCCCTCCTCCTTGGGTCAACAGTCATCTCCTTGGTTTTATCTGTATTGAGGGAGAGATCGTTTTCATGACCAGATCCTCCACCCCTCTCCTGTATGCTGTCTCGTCTGCACCGGCCCAGGGCTGTTATATCGTCCGCGAACTTGATGATGCGGGTGTTGCTTTGAGAGGCCACACAATCGTGAGTGTAAAGCATGTACAGAAAAGGGCTCCGCACACAGTCCTGGGGGGTTCCTGTGCTTATAGTTCTTATTTGTACTATTCTCTTCATTACAGAATACTTACAAAGCCATGAGAGGTGGCATGGTGATGCAGTGGTTAGCACTGTTGTCTCATGCCCCTGGGAACCAGGGTTCAAGTCTTTCCTGTGAGTTTGCATATTCACCCTGTGTTATCATGGGATTTCCTCTGTGTACTCTGGTGTCTCCTCTACAATCCTAACTTAAGCTTAAGTGAGTGGGAGTCACTGAATTGCCTGTAGGTGTGAGTGTTTCCCGTGGTGGGTTTTTCCCTGCCTTGTGCCCATAGGCTCTGGACCCCTTGTGACCCTGAATAGGGCAGCTACAGATAATGGATGAATAAAGACATTAAAGCTATAAAATAGCATACATGTAATTCTGCACTGACCAAAAAAAAAAAATTAAACTAAAATATATTCACGGGGTGCAGTTCTATGGGTTGGGACTGAGAGGGCTGACCGTTCAATCCTGTGATTGGCAGCATGATGCCACCATTGGGCCCTTAGCCCCAATTGCTCCAGGGACTGGCTGATCCTACTGTCTCCTCTACACCAGTTCCATGAGGTGGCCTCCTGAGATGCTTTTCCAGATGTCCTGAAGGAGGTCCCACATATATGCTGAGCTCTCACTGGCTGCTTCTCCTTCACTCTTTGGTCAAACTCCTTCAAAACCATTTCTGCTGTGTTTAGCTTAGGTGGCCTGGTCATATGATGTGACACTCTATCACTCTTCTTTGTTGGCGGCTTGGCATGTCCAAACTCCTGACTGCACTGTAGTGTTGACATCTGCACTGACTTTCATAACCTCCTGCCCATTCTGTGTGCTCTTTCTTCTCCTTCTTCTTCAGGTGCGGCTTGCCATCGCTGAGAAGGGCCTGAAATGTGAGGAATATGATGTCAGCCTTCCCCTGAGTGAGCACAACGAGCCCTGGTTCATGAGGCTGAACCCGGCCGGCGAGGTGCCCGTCCTGGTGCACGGCGACCGGGTCCTCTGCGACCCCACCCAGATCATGGATTACTTGGAGGAGCACTTCACAGATGGTGCGTCTGCAAATGCCTCCACTTGCCTTACTTTGCTGGCGCGTAGAAAACGGCCTCTATTTCTTTTCTTCTTGAATGGTCACTTCGTCAGACATGGCCACACGTGGGAGCTCGTGTTTCATTCGGTTGTTTCATTTGTCACACAATTCATTTATTCATTATTGTTTCTTTTTCTTTTTGTGGCATCTTTGTCTTACGCTAGCTCGTCTAGTTGCAAATTCCTGTCACAGGAATATGTTTAAAAGACAGTGAAAGCCGAAGGTATGCTTGCCAAAACGCTAATTAAGGCATTATTCACCGCACAGAGGGCATGTCACATGACGAGTGACACCATCGCTGCTGATGTGCTGGTTCCTAGCTGTCTCTGTCATTTATATCGTGAAGAACAGTGCTTTATCTGGATGGTGTTTTACTTCTTAAGGCTTGATGATCTGGGCAATAAAACGCCATTTTTCCAGACCACAAGTGGCACCCTGGATGGCTGCTATTCTTATAGTCCGAATCCAGCTTCTGACCTCTGCAAATGACCCACGTCCGTGTTTCACAGGTTTACCGAAGCCAACATGTCTGTTCTGTGTTTCAGTAGAAGTGCTCTGGATAATGTATTGTCAGCATAAACATCATATAGACATGTATGAACGGTCGTGAAAAACCATAACAATCAGCGATTTGGCACAGGTCTGCCGGAGCCACTGAGCGTTCAGGTTAGAGGAGTGTGACGGTATTGTGTACATAGCGGCTGATTTACTGTGGCATGGTCATGGAATACGTCCAGTTTAAACTGCTTCTTAGATAGAAGGAAAAAAAACAAAGAGGGAAAAAGTGGCTTCACACTTAATTGACAGATCACTCCTTCTCTGAATGAAGGACACTCAGCTGTACTGGCTGAAACTGAGCAACCGCTACCAAGGTCAAACAGATTAAAAGCTGACCTCTCACCTCTGACCTCTGTTTTTATTAAAAAGGAAATGAATGTAGAATAATGTCAGTGACATTAATTCAGGAGAATGTTTATCTAACTCATTATCTGAAGTACGTCCTCTTCAGATCCAATAGTAACAGTATTTTTTTCTTCATAATGTTTAATTTGAGAATATCATTTATTTATTAGTTCACCTCAGAGCTGCTGTGATTTTTCAAAAATTTGAGCTCTGTCACAGCTGCGAGTGAGGTGATCACGAGGGAGATCATTGTGGTTGAAGGAATCCTTTCAGGAGATCGAGTCCTGCTGGCTCCATGACAGCATAATGCTTTACCTCTCAGCCCTTTTCCTTTACTTGTTCCCCAGAAAACACACCTCGCCTCATGCCAGCAGAGGGCAGTATGTTCCTTCCCAGGGTGCAGCACTACCGGGAACTCCTGGACTCCTTGCAGATGGATGCTTACACACACGGCTGCATTCTGCACCCGGAGATCACGGTGGACTCCCACATCCCCGCTTACGCCTCCGCCAGGATACGCGGTGAGCTGTACCCCTCTGCATCCACCACACACCTCAGTATGAGCTGGACAAAGTCAGTCTGCCATAATGATGTAGCAAAAGGGAATTCAAGCAAAAGGGAATTCAACAACTACAGCACAAATTGGAGATGAGACCCTTTTAAGAAGAGCTGACCCTTATCTGAGCACTAACATCCTTCACCACTAGGGGGCGGTGTGTGGCTCAGTGGGTTAGGATGCTTAGCCCCAAATCACCTTAACCCAAACTGCAAAATAAAAATGAAAAAAAAGAATAACAGCTGTGACGTGCCCCCAGGCTCCTATGCTGACGTCGATGCCGCCGATGGGATGTCGAGTGACAGTGGTCATCTGTGCTGAGTCTCTATCACACATGTCCCCAACCGCAGCACAGATTGGAAATACGGAGTCCGAGCTGAAGAAGCTGGCAGCAGAGAATCCAGAGCTCCAGGATGCCTACATCGCCAAACAGAGGCGCCTGAAGGTAAGCAAGCCCCACTACAGCGTGACGGCCAATTGGACGGCCATGAGGCGCCAGTGAGGAATGCAAGTGAGAGAGCGTGAGCATACAGTAAAAACAAAATTCCAGAAAAAAAAAACTTCTGACAGATTTGACAAACAGTGATGTCATAGGAAAAGAGCCACACATTAAAATACATGCAGCAGACGCTTTTATCCGAAGTGACATCCATTTTTAAGAAAGTGGGGTCAGAGTGTCCCTGGAGGAACTGGGGGTGCAGGGCCTTTCTCAGGGCCCAACAGTGACATCACTCTCACACATGTGAGGGTTTATTAACTGATCACAGACCAGTGAAGAAGGCAGAGGAATCCATGCCAATCTGCTTTCGGGTAAAACTTAAAAAAGCTGTCCTACTGAAAATGAGTGTCTGTTTATTTCTTTCATTTCTTTGTCTTCCTTTTTCCATGTTTTTGAATCATTCTGTATAAATGATGCAGGGATGTATTACAACCTGGGGTGACTCTTGTGGAAGGTGCTATCTACAAATAAACTGAATTGAATTGATTTCAGTCCAAGCTCCTGGAGCACGACAATATGAAGTACCTGAAGAAGATCCTGGATGAACTGGAAAACATCATGGACCAAGTGGAGACAGAGCTTCAGAGGAGAAGTGAGGAGACCCCAGGTAGGAGTGGAGTGGTGAACGAAGTGTAAACAATGTAAAAAAGCCACACTTGTTTGCTGCTGCTGAAAGACTGTGTGCATCAGGCCTGTTCTCTGTTTCACCCTCCCCTCCACGTCTGAGAAAGAGGAGGGAAAGCAGGCCTGGCTCTGCGGTGACTTCTTCAGCATGGCCGACGTGTGCCTCGCTGTCACGCTGCATCGCCTCAAGTTTCTGGGCCTTTCCCGTCGCTACTGGGGCAACGGGACCCGACCCAACATGGAAGCGTATTACGAGCGCTTCCTTGCCCGCCCGGCCTTCCGCAGGGTCCTCGGGAATGTCAACAACATCCTAATATCCGCGGTGCTGCCTGCAGCATTCCGAGTGGCCAGGAAAAGGGCCCCGTCCTTCATCGGCATCGCTCTGCTAGCTGGGGTTTTGGGGGGGGGCGGCTACCTCGCCTTCCTCTTCCTCAGGAAGCGACTCTCAATTTCACACTGAAGATCCAGCAGCTCTTTCCTCACCCGAGTTACGTTTGCTCGTCGCTGATGTGTAAATGCGCTACCGTAACATATAACTGCACTTTCATTTGTTTCACATTTTGTTGCATTTCTCAAAGACCAAATGCAGAACCTTCTGGATGACTTGCAGGATTGAAAGCCACTGGAATCACTGTGTAACAGAAGCGAGATTTCAAACGACAAGTTGGGTCCAGCTTCTGACCTGTGGGAATCACGCACGACTGTACAGGTTTATCAAAGCTGACATGTCTGTTCTGTGTTTCAGTAGAAGTGCTCTGGATAATGTATTGTCAGCATAAACATCATATAGACATGTATGAACGGTCGTGAAAAACCATAACAATCAGCGATTTGGCACAGGTCTGCCGGAGCAACTGAGCACCGAATGTTCAGGTCAGAGGAGTGTGACGGTATTGTGTACATAGCGGCTGATTTACTGTGGCGTGGCCATGGAATACGTCCAGTTTAAACTGCTTCTTAGATAGAAGGGAAAAAAAACAAAGAGGGAAAAAGTGGCTTCACACTTAATTGGCAGATCACTCCTGCTCTGAATGCTGGACACTCAGCTGTACTGGCTGAAACTGAGCAACCGCTACCAAGGTCAAACAGCCTAAAAATAATACGTAATCCTATGGTGAGTAAGAACCAGGGCTTCAGTTCAAGCAGTGAAAAGTAAATGTAGGTCACTTTATGCAGAAATCCTGATTGTTGTGCAAGAGATGCACCTCAATGCTAAATTGTACAGCCAAGTTATAGTAACATTTGTCTATATTGTGAGTAAATTTTATTTATAAACTTTAATAAAGGAAGAAAATCTGTCGGTTTTACTTTCAATAAATGCAGACATTTTTTTCCAGTATGAGACAGAAGCACCACTTACAGTTACCTCTAGGTGGCAGTATATAACCATTATAAAGTGATCAGGCTCCTTCCGCTGGGCTGGGAGAAACACTGACGTAGTGGAGCAGAGCTGTAGATCAGTGGTCAGCAGCCCTGTTCCTGGAGATCCACCACCCCGCAGAGCTTAGATGCAGCCCTCATTTAACACACCTGATACAGTTAAAAAAAAACACTGATGTTGACCACTGGTTTAGATGATTCCTGGCCATGTGTTTATGTGTGTGAGCAAACGATCACAAGACCACCTCACTAAAATGTTGAAATAAACATCTGGTCAAGCCCCACAAGATTTCAGGTTGCTGCTCTGATTGTCCTGACATGCTGACGTTTGGTTGGAACAGGTGCATCCAAATTATTTGCATAACATTATAAATAATCCTGAATTATCACAGGTGGCTTTGTGGCCCCTCTCATAAGGCATTTGGGGAGGGGGAATATGGAGTTTCTGAGGTTCATATATTCAAACTTGAAAACAAAAATCTGATGGTTCGCAAAGAGACATCCGCCGATTGTCTATTTTTCTGACATTCCCAGAAATCCAGCTTTACTTCACCTGTGAAGAGCCAGAAATAAAATATTTTACACGAGTAAATGAGTGACTGGCAGGAATCAGACTGCTCCGATGCTCACAAGCGCGCACACTGCCATGCGAGACGGCTGCTAACTCCTCTGGCTGTGCACACTGCAGGAATCAGAGTGTGCTTATGCTCACAAGCGCGCACACTGCCATGCGAGACGGCTGCTAACTCCTCTGGCTGTGGGCTGGGAAGTTCATGACACACTTCTAATGGTGATGCTAGCATTGCGGGGCATAGTGTGAGCTGAGTTTATGCCCAGTGTTCACAGTAGTGCCACTCCTGGATCAGTATGCTGTAAGGCAGCCTCTCCCCATCTTGCCGTCTTGGAGGGACAGCTTCAGCTTTATAGTTGGAAGGCAGACAGGACAAACAGCTGGGCCCCCATGGCTGCGGTGAGACAGGGGGGTGGGGCGGACTTGGTACCACAGGAGAAGATAGGACAAGAAGAAGAAGTGCTTCAGAGTGGCCAGGACAGAAACAATAAATGTCCTCAGGAACATTCAACATCTCTCGTTTATTGCAGGACAGACGGGAATTAATGCAGATTCCTTTTACCTTTGCGAGTTGTGTGATTAGAGGATTGCATGAACCCTTAACCATAATAACAGGTGCAGATGGATGTTGGGTTATAGCTGCCCAGGAGCAAGGCCTTCTGCTTCAATGCTCAGCTTCTCTGTTAGCATGGGGATGCCGCGATCAGTAGCTGCAGCAAATCATGCGATCATCCTCGACATGTTCTTACCATGCTGGTGACGTGCGTGCTCTGAGGAAAGTGAAGGCACACCACGGGATCCTTCACATTTGACTTCGATTGGAGGGGGGGCGACGTTTCTAAGATTACTGGCTTGGTGTTGCCCAGCAAGCCGTGTTGTGTAACAGCTGAACTTACAGGAAGTGCATGACCCAAGCTAGCTCCTTGAGAAAATGCTTAGTACGTGATTTTGAAACGGTCATGTTCATCTTTTCACAGCTTCCAACTGGAACAAAACAACATACTGGTTTACTGGATCGTTCTCACAAGTTCTGAGAAAGAAAATGGCCCTTTCTAGAAAATGACTGTCCCTGGCTTTGGGGTTTTTTGTATGGTAGTGTTTGCTGACGCGGTTGCCGGGCTTTGGGCTGTTGACGCTGCCGTTGAAAAGGCCCCCTGTGAGTTTGCACATCGCAGATTTATGATCAAACGCTGAACCTTCATCTGTCTCACTGGGTTTTTTTTCAGAATGTTTGAATGAGCTCTACATCTACGTACAAGGCTGTAGACCGTAAATTCATCCTTAATTTCACAGTTGCAATACAGTCCAGCCTAGAGTGCTCTTAATGAATAATTTAGAAGTTTGATGTGGCAAGATCTATGAGTGATAAGAAACAAAACTGGGGCTACACCACTGGAAACACAAAAGTGTATTATTTGTTCCCCACTGTGCTTAACATTTGTAAAACACACAGAACCAATGCATTCACATTTTTGTAGGTGGTGCAAGTAAAATAATTTAGTTTGTACTTATATTCGCTCAAACTTTTAAAGATTATTCAAAATTATTCAATGAAATTATCTCATGTTACAGTTCAAGTTTCAAGTTTATTGTCATATATAGATAACAATGGGACATCATTACCTGCAATGAAATTTCTTGAACCCAAAGCCCCCGAAGGGTGGACAGTGTTTAGTATTTGCAAATATATATAAAAAGGCTGTAGTACAAGAGAGTGTAGTGTGCACATATACATGTATATATACACTCCTGCATATGTACAAAGGTAAATTTAAAGTGACTGTAGTTTTAAAGTGAATCTAGTTCTAAAGTGAGTGTAGAAGTGTTCAACCCTCTCCTACACATTCATTAAACAAAACCTCATCTGCCGACTGTCAGGACCCTTAGCCGCCTCATGTGCCGACTGTCAGGACCCTTAGCCGCCTCGTTTGCTGACTGTCAGGACCCTTAGCCGCCTCGTGTGCTGACTGTCAGGACCCTTAGCTGCCTCGTGTGCTGACTGTCAGGACCCCCAGCTGCCTCATGTGCCGACTGTCAGGACCCTTAGCCGCCTCATGTGCCGACTGTCAGGATCCTTAGCCGCCTCGTGTGCCGACTGTCAGGACCCTTAGCCGCCTCGTTTGCTGACTGTCAGGACCCTTAGCTGCCTCGTGTGCCGACTGTCAGGACCCCCAGCTCCCTCGTGTGCCGACTGTCAGGAACCTTAGCTGCCTTGTGTGCCGACTGTCAGGACCCTTAGCTGCCTCGTGTGCTGACTGTCAGGACGCTTAGCTGCCTCGTGTGCTGACTGTCAGGACCCCCAGCTGCCTCGTGTGCCGACTGTCAGGAACCTTAGCTGCCTCATGTGCCGACTGTCAGGACCCTTAGCTGCCTCGTGTGCCGACTGTCAGGACCCTTAGCTGCCTCGTGTGCTGACTGTCAGGACGCTTAGCCGCCTCGTGTGCCGACTGTCAGGACCCTTAGCTGGCTCATGTGCCTAGGCAGTATACCATTTTACATCAGCTGAACAAGGAACTGAAATACTTAAAAAATACAATAGACAACAATATAAATCTGACTTGCTCCATAAAAGAAGATGACGAATTAATACACGAAAACAAGTAATGCAGAATAAAACAACACAATATCAATTAATACAGTGGGGGGGGGGGGATCCCGTTAAATGCCACAATCTCCTAATAAGCCTTACAGTCGCATCAAGTTCGTTGTCCTTTGTACTGGTTTCTTCAGAGCCGTTAATGGAATTGCGCTCAAGTGCAGGAAGTCACTCTTTAAGACATAATCTCTTCCTCTTCAGTCGGCAAGCCAAGACCACCTGGGGATCCCTCCCCCTTGTGAGAAACCTCACTCTAGATCTCTCTTATGTGTGTTTCCTGGATGGTGGAACTTGACTTGTTCCGGTCATCATCATATTTCCAATCAAGCTGAGAAATGTACTTTTTTCTGGCTAGGATGTTAATTGTGAATTATTATAATTACGATATATAAAAAAAACACACTGTATTTTAAAGAAAATACATCAAGAAACTGATTATATTCGATTTATATTTCAAATATGACAAAATGTTGATTTTACAGCAGCAAAATTATTGTATCACTACAGTTTAAACATTTAATAATGATATAGTATGATGCGATTCCATGTTAGATTCTTGATGAATGTGGGTTGTTGTTATTCAGTCTGGTTCTATGTGCCCCTTTTTAACTTTGAGCACCCGCCCCTTCAAACACCTCTGCACGGCCCTGGTCTTGATGGTATACAAGTAATGTCACGTCACAGGTGTCAATGGTCACATGACCAGAGCAGTTTAACTGGCAAGGAAGGGTTGAACAGGTTAACCAATAATGTCAAAGCATCATTTTATGTGTTTTTGCTTCTATTTTCTCTTTTTTTCCCTTTTTTGAGACAGAGATTTCAAGGAAAGGCAATGACAGAGCCGTGAAATGCAAAACACGCAGAACGATTCCTCTGCACCTTGCAGGTTTCTTGTGTTTCTGTTCTTGGCTTTAGAGTCAAAATTAGCAAAGGTGACTTGATTTAAGACCGATAATTCCTTCTGTCATTCTCGGCAGGGAAAGAATCAAAGCTGAGACACTGGAACCTGTTAGATGGACATTACAGAGAAACCTTCTCACACTGGAACTAAAACTAAGGAAGGCTGACTTAACTCCTCTGAAAATGGATCAAACACATTCAGTGTTACAGTCTTATAAGCACCCAGACGGAGTGGTGAGAATGAAATGAATCTGCACATGGTGAAAGGTCATGTGACTGTATCACAATGATTATAATATCAGATCAAACGGACAACATGTTGGCAGTTTGGGCACACTGCTGGTCCCATGTCAGTACGGAAGGGAATGAAACAGCCATTGTTTCTTCTTCTGCAGCAAGTCAGCCCACAGCTGTTGTAACTGGTCCTCCAGATTCTGCAGATTGGCATTGGGTCTGAGTTGAGGTCAAGCTGATCCCACATGACATGTTCGATTGGGGAAAGATCGAGGGATCTGGCTGGCCATGGGAGGATCACAACATGAAGCAGGCAGTCCATAGACACACGTGCCGTGTGTGGACGCTAGTTCTCTTGTTGAAAGACTGTACCGGGGTGCTATCTCAGGTGAGGTAAGACATATGGATGCAGGATGTCATTGACGTAGCGCTGTGCTGTCAGGGTCCCCTGAATAACCAGAGATGACCTGAAGTCATACCCTATGGCTCCCCACACCATGATGCAAGGAGTAACGCCACAACATTGGGAGGTTTGGTCCTCTCCCCTCATATGCGCACACAACAGTCATAATGGTATGCAGAACCAAGATTCATCGCTGAACATGGTATGACATGTCCATTCCTCCCAGTTACGGCACCACCCCAAACACAGCTGTCTCTGCACTGGTGTTAACGGCAGCCTACGCATGGGACGGTGAGCCTGTAGTCCGGCTGATGCCAGACGTTGAGACACAGTGCAGGATGACACGGGGTGCTGTAGGGTGTTGCAGATGTCATGGGGTTCTGTAATGCTTGGCGCACAATATGACGATCCTCCCTTGGTGTGTTCAGTGTTGCTTGACCGGAAGCTTCACAACGTGTGTGGGTGCCCTCAAGTGCCAGTTGGTTCCAACACTGGGTGACTGTGATCTGCATGCCCCTATCAAATTCCGTCAAGTACTGGCAATGCTGTCTAATGCGCCTAAGAGGCGTCCTCTGTGTCTGGTGACTAGACGTGCCAGCTCCTCACAAATTGAATAATTTACATACCCATCACTGGTCTGCACGTGTAGCAAATTACATCCAAATCGGACCATTACTTATGGGTGCTTACCTGTTTTTGTCACTGAGTGTACATTTCACACATGTAGTCTAGTCTTGATAATGAAAAAGACCTGAGTTATGCTTAATATATTTAGTCTGATCATTGAGAAACTGAATAGTTATATTATTAAAAAGGTTAAGAAGCTAATGTACCAATTAAAAATTGGGATCTCTTTATGTATCCCTTTCTTTAATGTATGTCACATATGAAAATGGTGAAAACTTTGTCAAAACATGCACTCACAATTAATCAACAGTCTAAAATGTACTTATTTATTTATCCTATAGAAGCAGAGCAAAACTAGCAAAATTCAATGGATGACGAAAGAGCTTACTTATAGATCCTCTCTCCACCCTAAAGCTTCCCTGTAATTATAAATTGTTTATAGATCATATCTAGCGCGTCACATGAAACTCTCAACCAATCACATTAACATTTGGCTTTAACCCTGTGAGAAGACCAAATGTTCAGCTGGACAGAGCCCAGCTCCACTGCACGTCAGAGGTGCATGATTACAGACGTAAGCCACTGACACAGACCTCTCGCTCAGACGTAGTTACTGCACTTAGTGAAAATCAAAGCCAAACACAAGGCTGTGGGACCATAAACCTAGGATAAGGAGAACAATAAAGCTGTAGAAGAGGTTGCACTGACCCTGGTTGCAAGAACTCATGACATAATATGTCTGATCACTAAAAATTCCCCAAAAGCATAACTGATGGAATCATCGCCTTATTCATATAAAGATTACACTCTGTAAGAGGAAAGTGGCTGATCGCAGCATTCAGCCAATCTGATATATTTAGCTGATTCTTGGTGGACTTGTGCGAGCCTCAGGAAAGAGGTTCAGACCAGGATTTTTTTCTCTGTTTGTGACCCATCTAAACCCCAAATATCTATGCGATTCTTTTTCTTAATCGCCTTGAGGGTCACAGATCAAAGATTATGTTACAATAGTGGGAAACAGGTACATGACAGTTATATTTTTGCTTACTAAACACATGCTATCAATTATACCTCTTATTCAATAAATTGCCAAGATGATCTGCTGAATACATTTACTTATTTCTAAACTGTTCTTTAAAATCTCTATGTAACTGTTAACTCAATCAAGAAGAGTTTAGCAGGTTAGGTGGATTGTACCTCTTCTTGGTGTGTATTACCTAAATATTGTGATGGAGCAGCATTTTGGCCAGAGTGTCCCCAGTCTGATGTCCTGTGCTTCATGTTGGTTAAATTAAATCAACTAGTGGGATTCCAACTATCAATCATACCTCAATATACCCAAGAAATGCAGGTGCGGAGTTCAACGCAATTTAATCTTCAAAGATCTACTCCAATGATGCTGGAATACACCTGGGGCACTGAAAAAGCCAAATGTCATACAGTCTAATTTGTTCAACCCTAAAGGGCAGGTAAGAAGCAGTCTTTGACATATGCGGGCCTAGTTATCGAGCTATAATGGTTGACTAGAAAGAAACTTGGAATTAGTCAAGGCATCTGAAGGCTTTTCTGCAGAGGACAGGAGCCAGGCTAATGTTGCAGTGACTATAATTAGCAGAGGGTGAATAATGGTGAGAGTTTTGCCCACAGATATGAGTGATGCTTAAAAGTTAGAACTCATTCTAAAAATCGTTCCATGTAACAGCACAACAACTTTAATAACCTGATTAGTTTGACATGAATACTCAGTCCTTGCGGTGTAAAACTGTTCTGGCTCTAATCTTGATTCAGAGGAGATCTGAGAACCAATTGTTCACAGAGGCCGTGTGACTTCTATCCCATTGACTCCTTTGTACTTCAGGAACCATCTCCTCACCTGTAAAATCGACCCTTTTCCCCAATAATTTCACACTGAGGAACAGCAGCAGGCAAATGGCTTGATAAAGCAGTCATGTATGGCTACTTAATCTCAGCTTAGAGCATCCAACATTGCTCAGGTTAAAACCTGACCAACCTGGAGAGAATGCTGTCAACACCACTCTGATTAAACTGACCACAGCCACCATACAACTTCATAAATACTGACCTTATAAAAAGGTTCTTTAACACCCCCCCCCCCACCGAAAACACACGAGTGCCAAAAGCTGTCAAACTCAATGTCAAGCAGTAGATCTTTGGACTTTGGCTGCTGGAGTCTCAGCTCCACCTGGAGCAGCACCAAACTTTAAGCCCCAACCTTGGACACCAACCTAACCCAAAAAAGCCTGCGGACAGGATTCATGCATCTACAATGAATCTGCCAAGACAATCCCAGCTCTAATGAGGGTGAAACCCTGTTAACAATCAAATGCACAACTCTTTCTCATTGAAAAATATTTTAAAATACCTAAAAGTGAAAATACTTTTGATGTGCTTTTTCTTGGAGTGGAATATCCATGATTTGACCTGCAGTATATACAATGCCTGAGATCATCTTTTTGACAATGTGATTTATTGTTGGGTCCTTGGGACATTGTTTGACTCCGCAGTAGTTTCCCCTGAGTTCACCCGCTCTTTAAACATCCATATACCTCCATATATGGTAAAGAGTGATTAGCCTTGAATTAAGATGAGAACAAGCTGTGTTCTTCCTAAGCAGCATCAGCTTCAGACATGCACTTCAGCTTTCCAGCTCTAAAATCAGAAGAAGAAAAACAGAATTGTAATTAATGCAGCACTGTGTGACAGATGTTGCTGGGTAGCTAGAAGCTACTAACTACAGCTGTGATTACGAAGGTGGTGTCGGAGGAGAATGCAGAATAAAAATGATAAAATCACAAAATAATAATGGGATGGAAATTAACTGTTGATCTTCACACTAAGTTACCAAATTGCCCATAGGTGTGCATGTGTATGTGAATGGTGTGTGAGTGTCCCCTGTTATTGTCAGGATCAGTGCCCGTCTGGTCCTGTCCCATGTGTCCTGTCCCTGCTTGGCCAGCAGGTGTCGCTAGCCATCCTGTTCCCTCCTCTGTCTTTTAGCCCCTTAGTCCCTAGTGTGTTTGCCTGTACCTGTAGCTTCTGTGTGGCCTAACCAGCTAAGTGGTAGGCCACTGATCTCTACTCCCATTTTGTTGTGGGTTCAACGCTAGCCAGCCTCAACTAGTTAGTTTTTTGTTGAACATTTGTAATTTTATGTTCTCCTGGTCAATAAAGTGTATATAGATCCCAGATACAGTTCCATGTGTTTGCTCCCTGGTTTAATTCTGTTCTTGTATATATGTCCCTAGTGTTAGCCTCAGTGTTTAAGGTTTATTAGTTTTTGTGCCTGTTAATTGTATCTATCCCACCTGTGCCTTGTTGCGCTGTGCCCTTATTGATCAGTTAATTTGATGGTCCTCATCTGCTAATCGTTGCCCCTAGTGTTGCCCCTGTGTAGCCACACCTGCCTCTTGTTAGTTGTTGTGATCAGTGTATGTAAGTGCCTGCCTTTTTTCTCTTTGTCAATCAGTCATTGTGTATATGTCACTGTATGTGGATACTTTGCCTGGTTTTTAACCGTAATTGTTTTTCTTTCCTACACCGTGCCGTAACAGCAAAGGGTTGACGCCCCATACTGGGTTGTTCCCTGCCTTGCACCTGTAGCTTCTGATAGACTGCAGTTCACAACCCTAAATAGGATTAGCGCCTATGAAAAATGGGCTGATGGATGGATCTTAGTGATATTCCCAAATTTGGATTAAAGGCTCGAGGATATTTGCTCTCAAACCACTGAGGCGAAGCAGGGGCTGGACACCTGAGCTTGGAGGTGTACGGATACAGTGCTCCACCTTGGACAAGCATGCTTCTTGACATGTAGGTGCTTCTGTTTACTTTTCAATGGGGCAGCAGTACCACATTGGTTTCAGGCTTGTGACCGTGAATTTACTCTCCTGTACTTTGAAGCGAAGGAATCAAGACACGACTATCAGGTATTGTAATCCATAAAAGACTACATCGATGTAGAGCCAAAGCCCCAGGATGAACCACATGATAGAATATCTTGCTGGGATGTTCAGCCTCTGGCGAAAGACACACATTTCCACTATTGGACAGCGGACAAAACGTTCCATCATTCTCCTAGGATGACCAGAGTGGTATGTTATGGGTCTAGTGCAGGCACTTAGACTCTCAACAAGAGACGTCTGCAGTTTGAGAGACGGCCATCGTGCCGAGCTTGTACAGGAAGGCAGGTCTGAAATGGGATGTGCAGCCCCACTGCAAACCTACAGGGAACAATGGTGGGCATTATTACCTTCGGTGAGCTCTTAATCATCAGAACAGCAAGCCTGTGTTCACTCAAGGAGGCCGAGCCAACTTGAACAAATTATCGAAAATAATTAAATATATAGAATAGCATTGAACTGGTATTTTGCTGCTAAATTATGGGCTAAATGTAATACCCCAGAATACTCAGAATTCATTATAAGCAAAATGAGATTGTTGACAAACTGTTACTGTACAGCAGCTGGTTAATTGCTTGGGAATATGTGATATTTAAATAGATTTTTTTTAAAAGAACAGAATAACAATGATTCAAAAGTCCATCTGTCCATTTTCCATACCCCTATGTAGGGTCTCAGGGTCCCATGGCAAATCCCAGAAGCTAACCGGCATAAGTCAGGGAGAAACCCAGGACAGGTTGCGATCCTACATACAGGACAACATTCAAAGTGTGTCACAAAATAAGGATGATTTGTTTTGCATATACAGTAAGTAAAAGGACAGAGAAGGGGGTAAGTGTCAGGGTCAGCACCTGTTTGTCCCAGTCTTTCGTGTCTCCTCCCCGTTTGGCCAGCAGGTGTCGCTGGCCATCCTGTCTACCCTGTTGTCAGCCTTTGTGTTTTCCCTTGCTCCTCAGATGGCTGCATAGCTAAGTGAATTGAGCATGTGGTTACCTGTAATCCCCTCAGTCGTGTATTGTTGTATTTTCATAGATTTTGTTCCCTAGTGTTATATTTGATGAGTATGAGTATGAGTTTTCTAGTTCCTGTGTCTTGTGATTTGTATTCCGTTTTGGTTTAATGCTTTGTGCCCATGGTTGTGTTTTACCTGTCTTATTTCCCTAGTGTAGATTCTGATTCTTAGTTTCACTGTTAGTTTGAGTTCCTTGAGTTAATTATTAGTTTCACCATTGCCTGTTCTTGTGCCGATCCTTCTGTGCTTCCTGATTGCTCGTTGTCCTGCACCCTCCCTGATTGGATAATTGTCCCATGTCTCATCTCTGCTGCATCATTACCCATTTCAGTTTCTGTATTTAAGTTTCTGTCTTAGTTCAGTTCCCCAGTGTGTCACTGATGTATATCAGTTGTGTTATTTATACTTTGCATGCCAACCGGCTCCTAAATACATTTGTTGTTAGTCATTGTTATCCCCTTTTTAGTTTTGACCCCTCGTGGTCTATTTTTGTTTTGTAAGCGATTCTAGTGTTTTCAGTTCTGATAATAAACCCCTGTTGTGTCCCGTGAGCCCCCAGTGGGTTGTCCACCTTCCTGCCTGCACCATGCCTTGCTCCCGTGCCAGAACCTCCCGAACCCGTGACGGTAAGTTTCAGGTTTGATTGTATCAATCTGATTAAATCACATTGGATTCTTTTTCACATGATGAGGTATCTGGTCCTGCCTCTGTGAATGATAAAGCATATGTACAGTTTATTTGGTTTTTCTGTAATATCTGTTCTGAACTGTAATCCAGCAAATGTTTCTAACCTTTGCAAGCTCACACATATCATCAAACATTTTCTGTGTGATACTGAAAGCAGATGGGACCCAATCCCTGATCTCCCTGGCAACGTTGTGCAGCTCTGTGTGTTTATCGCTGTTTTATATTGAAACAGCTGAGCTTGCATATGGCAAAAAATGCATAAATTCAGAAAATGTAAATGCAAAAACAGCCGTCGAGTGAAGATTCTCCTTGCTTCTGTGCTGGTCTGTGGGGACAGCCTTCTCCTCATTCAGGAAAAGCTTTCAGTAATTATAGATAAATAGGGTGTGGCTCTGGCGAGCAATAGAGTTGGGGGAAGCAGGTGTGATGTTTATGCACTCCCCCATGCTATGCAGTTTACACACTGTAAGACCAGGGCACTAAAAATGAGATGTCTAATCAGAAATACACAGGGTGCATTTTGTTACCTTGTATCTATAATATTGAATGTAAATGCGAACATGGAGCATAACTGCATTTATAGTCCGTGTACAGAAACATTTGTATCAGTATTAGGGTTCAGGATAGGTTTATGGTTGCAATTAGGATTAGAGCTAGTGTTAGAAGGTTACTGTCACGACTCTGGTATGCCTGGCAGGGAAACAGGAGAGTCCAACAGGTCAGGGTAAATATGGGATTTATCCAGAGTACGAATCACTCAGGAGCACGAAACCACAAACAGAAGTGACGTCAATGACTGGACTAGGGAAACAGACTCTGACACGGACTGAAATACACCACAATAATCAACAGGACTGGGAATACGGGGATTCCACACGAGGTAGAGAGGGGGACATGGACCATGGGAGGGTCAGGATGCTCGGGGCATGACAGTTACAGCTGGAGTCGGACTTAGGGCTCAGCTAAGGAATACACTCTCAGAAAAAAGGGTACAAATTTGTACCTTTGCTTGTCACTGGGGCTGTACCCTCAAGGGTCTGCCA
>JAODLD010000038.1:20391016-20409583 GCA_026781065.1 Mormyrops boulengeri
TGGCAGACCCTTGAGGGTACAGCCCCAGTGACAAGCAAAGGTACAAATTTGTACCCTTTTTTCTGAGAGTGTAGGGTTAATGTTGTCACTTGGGCTAAGGTTGACCAGGAGGCATTCAAAACATTATATGGGTTGAAACGTGAATTCTATGATTTTTTTTTGGCATTGAAAGATAAATTAATTCATGTGAGAGAGGACACTGAGCTAGGACAGGATTTGTAAACTACCATTTAACATTAAAATGACCTGGATTTCATTTAAGCACTTGCTGTTCGCTGATTGGCCAGTCTCCTATAACTGTGCACGTGTCACCAATGTTCATGTGAAACATTTAGCTTTTCAGGTTTAAAGTAGCATGTAAAACCTGAAGTAGCCCAAAGTTCCCCCTTGACATGGATTATCTGGTCACCCGACTTATTATATATCTGATTCATTTGTTGTGATGTGAGTCTAACTGGCAGAGTGCCTGTGTTTTACAGCCCCAAATATGAATTCAGTTGCTTTATCTTCCAACCTCCCTCAAAAAAGTGTACTTCTGATATAGAAAGGAGATGGTTGTTACCTGATATCCTGTAGCTGCAGGCTGCTTTTACACCTCAGTCTTCTGTAACTTTCAATAACTATATGAACTTTTTAACAAGATTATGGCTGACATATAATACATATAAGTTTATTCTATTTAATAATCTAATTAAGTGGTTAAGTAATTAAACCAAATTAAACCAAAGCAACATTTTTATCTCTCTAACCACTTAAACGTTCTTCAAAGTTTCAGTGTGAACCAGAGTAATTCTTTACAGAAAAAATGAGGCCGGCTCACTTTACCCGCAGCAGCACTCAGGCATGAGACCAAAATAATTACCAGTGAAGTATGGAGCCATTCGGCGGAGAGACGATTCCCACAGATCTGCTCCTTATCAGCCTAAAGCATGCTTGGGTAAACATAATGTTAGCAGCGCTAACCTGCGAGATGACATCATCCGCTTTAGCTACATACAGTGATTTCATCCGCGGGGACAACGACTGTTACGTCAGATATTATCGTTTAAGCTGAAATGGCATTTAGCCCAAACCCTAACCCTGCGCTCAAGTCCAAAACAAACCCAATCCATATCTCCAAAACTGTTCCTCAGTTTAGTTCTAGCAGCACCTTAATTGAAAAAGCCAGTTTTAATTTAGCAACATGCCACTGGGACTTCATGCTACGTGCCATATATGGGCTGATTCCAGCTATGGGAAGACCATGACTCATCTGATGAAGCAGAGTAATAAATCGCAGATGATGCAATTAGTCTTCTGCTCGGTTACATTAACAAAAGGGTTTCCAAAAAGACAATCAGTTTGTTTCTGAGCTTGAGTCAGGCCTGCCAATGTGTAAACCTACAGGCTATGGTTCACGGTTTGAACCTGGACTGTGTTGTCCTCTGACCATGTAGGAGCCCCCAGCAGCCACACGCAAACTGTGAAGTAAAAAGGATCATGCACATCAGCCTTTGCCTGCTGAAAATCTGAGATGCTGGCAGACAATCAAGCCCCTTCTCCAACTGGTGTTCTGCTCTCCAGACCAGCGCTGGACGGTTTGCAGACAAGCGGGTGGCCCATGTAGGGCTGTGAACATGAGCCACTGCTTGACTTCAACCTCAGGTGTTGCAGCTGTTTAAGCCACACCCAGTGCCGCCCCAGGCCAAATTGGGGCCCTAAGCAGAATTTTATTTTGAGGCCCCCTCATTACAAAAAAAATGAGTAAAAAAATCCACTAACTATCTTTTCCTTTTCCTGTGCACTCTTTCCTAACAACTTTTATACAACGTTCTTAGCGGTAAATTGATCTTGACAGATGTTGATTTTACGTCTAACTTATAAATTTAAGAACAGTCATAGATTACTAAGCACTTGTAAGTCGCTCTGGAAAAGAGCGTCTGCTAAATGCGGTAAATGTGAATGTAAAATGACTGTATCACAAAATGTGATTTAGGTTTACTACCTTGCGGTGTCAGATTACTCTTTTTTTCTCTCTCCTGCCTTGGGCTGACTTGGTGCTCTACGCGCGCCTCACGACAGCGATGCGCATCCTTTGCACATTTGCAGAGAATGCGTCCCCTTGCGGAAAATGAGGCCCCCCCATGGATCGTGGGGCCCTACGCACAGCGCGTGTTCTGCGTGTCGGGAGGGGATGCACTGGCCGCACCCATAGCACTCCAGTTTCATCATGTTGAAGTGCTTGGGTGACTGTAACTATGAAAAAGCTGAAAAACGGCAGCGACTGGATCTGATTTATTATCCCTGGCAAATCCAGTTAATTAAAAATGAAACAAACACAAACTTTCTACAGTGGAATACAATCAGTTTGCTCCAAAAACACAGAATCTAGCCAGAAGTAGAAGTGATGTCTTGCACAAGTCTGGCTTCGGCTACTCCCATAATATCTCAGTTCTTGGATGTTTGTTTCCATTTAGGCATTTTAACAATTTAAATTATAAGTAACACTTTATTTAAAGCAGTTGTGTATAAGGCTCATCTATAATGCACTATAGATACCATCATAATGCAGTACAAACGTAATTCTTATACTGACTATTATAATGCATTATGAATCTATAGTGCATTATAGATGAGGCCTTCATAGAGCATTCATAATGCATAATACACGTGGCTATAATGTGTTATGCCCTTTTACAAATAGTTCTAGCTGTGTTTATAATGCATTATGAAGGTATATGTAATGCATTATGATGACCACTTTAAGAGTTACCAAATTATATATTTACATTTGACATACGTATTTAGCAGATGCTTTGTCTGCATAGCACATTGCAAGCATGCATGCTGCCAAGGAGATAGCTAAGCATTAGTGCAGCTAGGCTGAGCTTCCATTGAATGCCCAGGTTCAAGGGTAACCCGTATTGGAGCAGAAGAGACGCAACAACTTCTAACAAGCAAGAAGTTAAAAATATTATTCAAAACCAGAAATGCAACATATGAATAATCAGGAAACATAAAGAGGCATCAGAGTAGTAGAGAAATTCATGGAACAGATAGATTTTGAGGCGTTTCTTGAAGGTAGAGAGGGAGTCTGATGACCGGACGTGGATTGGCAGCTCATTCATCCAGAATGGATTTCATGGATTGAATCTATTACAGAATACAGTAGCTGATAGCCTTCATAACACCATTTCAAAGTTCATGAATATCAGACACGCTGCCACATTCTGAAACTTCAGCAATGGTCTGATATCAGAAGCTTGTACACCTGCTAGTAGAGTTGTAGTAGTCTAACTGTGAGGTAACACATGCTTGGACTAGAAGTTGAGCTGTATACTCAGACAGAAAAGGCCTGATCCTCCTGATGTTATTCAGGGTAAACCTGCAAGATCGAGAGTGCGCTCTTATGTGGCCAATAAACGAACAGCTTATTGTCCACCATTACCCCTTGGCTCCTGTGAGACCTTGATGGAAACAGCAAGGAATGTCCAAGCTGAACAGTTATGCCATGGTGGATGGTGGGGCTGGCAGGGAAGACAAGAAGCTCACTCTTGGAGAGATTAAGCTGGAGGTGATGGTTTCTCTTCCAGGCTGCAATGTCAGCCAGGCCTACAGAGATCTGAGGGGAGACCATGGTGTTGTCAGGAGAGAAGGTCAAATAGATCTGGATGTCATTAGTATAGAAGTGGTAGGAGAAGCCATGGGACTGGATGATATGACCTAGGAAGGTAATGTAAAGAGAGATGGGGAAGGGCCCAAGAACAGAGCCTTGGTTGACACCGGTTGTTACCTGAAGTGATGTAGACACCTCTGTGCCCCAGAACTCTTGGAAAGATCCGTCTGATAGGTGTGAGTTAAACCAATGCAGAACGGTCCCTGTTATGAAGGCTCAATCAAGCGTCCAGGTCTGAAGCCAGACTGAAGAGGGTGCTGGAGGTTATAATGTTGCGTGCGGTGATTACATGTTCTCCCTGTCTTCTTCAGGTTTCTTCTGGGTGCTCCGGTCTCCTTTGGCAGTCCAAAGGCAAAAAAGTCTGATTGGCATCCTGTCCTGGATGTGTCCATGCTTGTGCTCTATGCCACTCCAGCAGCGTAGAAGATTTATGTATAGATAGATGCATGTTATATATTCATTCATCTTCCAGCTGCTTACCTGCTACTGGGATGTAGAAATGTTACGTTTCTCCTGGGATTTTTATTTTTGAATCCGCAAACAATCCTCTGTTTTAATCCAGACTTAATCCAGATTTAATCCAGATGTCAACCATACTGCGTTATCCATTACGTTGAATGGATGGCTAAACGGCATGTGTTTTGTGATCTCTTGGTTCCCAAAAAAGGAAAAGCACAGCAAAGTCATGATGGAATGCCAGACCTGAACTCACTCTCCTGCATTTGAAATATTGATTGTTTGCCATTTTAAAAAATAACTTGCAGGTTAGCAATGCACTCAGATTACTCATTTGGAGCAGTGATGTGCATTTGTAGGTCTGGCATTTTTGTTCAATAAGTGATTGCTTTCATCACAATTTGCCCGGAGACCCTCTTATTCTCCCATGTGAAGCCTATGTGTGAATGATGTTCTGGATAATGAGAACGAATCTGTATAGAACAGGGTGAGTCTTAGACTCTGCACATGATTGATGAGCAAGACCTTGTATGCAGATCCCCAACTGCAGCTGAGGGCCCATTGAAGGGAGATCATTGAGAAGAATAATTTATATAAAAGAGGTTGCCTTGTGCCCCTGGAAACCAGGGTTTGTGGGGTTTCCTTTGGGTACTCCAGTTTCCCCCCCAAAGTCCAAAAACATGCTAAAGTCAACTGGAGGTGTGTGTGTGTAGATTAGGTTTATATTACATTGTGGGGGACCAAATGTAAAATGAATTAAGTTTGCTTTTTATCTGAAAAACAAAATCAGGATGACGTCAAAGGGATTAAATTACATAAGAATCAAGTGAAGAATTACGTCCAAACTCTTTGTGTTTGCTGTGAAATGACACCAACAGTGCATCAGCGGACTGGCCCTTGCAGTGCTGCCCACTGCAGATGACAGCAAATAATGGGATAGCAGGTGGAAGGTCTGTATGGTGCAGTCAGAGGCACTTTATGACTGGCCAGATAAAACAGAACAAAACCGCAAACACACAATTCAAATCAAGCAGCTTAAACAGTCATAGTGCAAATGTAACCTGACCTTAGAGGAATGGCACCGTGGCTTCTGTGTGTGTGCATGTCTGTGTGTATGTGTGTTTTAATGATGTTTCTTCAGTTTCACCTGCCAAATAGCACATTCCATCTATCCAGTTACACCACTGACTACCCCTGCCACCCTGACCAGGGTAAATAGTTAGAAGATAGATGGATTATTTATATTATTCCTTATTGGTTCTTTCCTGTCTCTGTATGACCAGTTTTGAAATACGAAGTGCCATCCATAAGTTACTGATAGTTGTATTACACGTCTTAAAATATACAACACGTTGTTTTACACAGAAATAAGAATACCCCATCTCTACAATTCTTGTATGTTTCGTGACATGCATCTCTCTGTTTGTGTTTAATCCCCACATGCCCCATTCAGCTGGCCTCACACTTAACAAACCCCCTGCACCTGCCTTTATGGTAGACCTTCACAGTAGACCTTCACAGTAGACCTTCAGGTCCCTCTGAGTCAACATCACCCTCTTCTATACCACAGTTGATGTAGATAAATGGGAAGGTTTATTTAATAGCCTTATTCCTTCCAAGGCAGAACATGAAGCCTGCTAATGTTCTTTGGAACCATTTCTTCTGATACTTCTTCTTGCTCACATCTTTATGTGGGGAAAGCACCCTAGGATCCTCCAGCATCTCTAAAACAGGCCCCATCTTTTATCATCTTTTACTAGCCATGAGCTTGGAGACCCCATTCTAAAGGTGCACTAGAAGAACCCTCACTGAAGGTGCGCAGAGTTCCCACCTTGTCTTTCCTCTCTCCCTGATTCAGCTGCATTGCGATCACGTATACAATAATAGCAGGGGTGGACTAACTTCTCTGGGGGCCCTAGGCTGACATGGGTAGAGGGCCCATAAAGGGGGGGGGGCGTTGAGCTATTCTTTGGCATTGAAAGGGAAACGAGAGGGAATTAAAAACAATGCAAATCAATAATATGTTAAAGTGCAGGATGTCAGTGGTAATTACCAGTTAGGGCAGAGGCGGGAGTGCTTTCAGTCTGCTGATCGGGGCAAGAAGGTATCACACTAGCAGATCCAAATATAAGAAGTTTAATTGATCCCTCTTTCGCTGTGGCCCTAGGCTGTAGCCTCGGTTAGCCTATACCTTACTCTGCTCCTGAAGCTAAGGTTATTCTTGAATTTTTGCATATTTTCGAGTAGTTGTATTCTCTTCACATCTGTTCACAGTTTTTGTCTACCACTCTGGCGGGAGAGTTAGTCTTGTATCTTTGCACTGTTTTCTTTTCTGTTAGGCTACTTTGTGCCGCTCAGGTAGAGAGTGAAACAACCAGTAGAATCCAGCGTGAAAAAAGTGGGAATAGTCCGGCTGTCACTAAAATACAAATAATAGACATTCCTGCTATAACTTACATGATCATTTACGCGAGGTTAGGTTCCAGAACCCGTCGCGAATGAGGAGGATTCGCGGATGTTTGGTAGAGTCACCAAAATGGTAATATATGCTTATAGTTTAAACCCTAAATATGACCCCAGTCATGGTCCCAAAAGTCTGATTTCATTTAAAAGTTGGCTTAATACATTAGCTTTAAAAAAACAATTGTTTGATGTAAAAAGTACAGTATCGCCTAACGGATATTTGTCACACTAGCAAATTTACAGTACAGTATACTAATGTTACCCCTACTAATTCATAGAACACGGCGTTGGCTGCCGTTTTCATTTGCATTCACAGTGAGGTAAAATGAGTAAACAAACCCTTTCCCTCTCGAAACACATTTGCTATGTACGTAAACATTAGCACCTTTCAAGAAATTTATCATTTTTGTGCGTTGAATTTACGTTAACGTGTACTTACTATTACAAAATAGTAAATTAACTATTTTCTAATATTTATGTAAGCATTAGCATTCCAAAGGTAATAAACTTTGCGAATGGGATTCGCACCTTGTAAAGGTACAGTACAGTATGTACATAAAAAGGAACGTTTCCATAGGAAAGCCACGTTTTTTAAGGGATTTTTTAACTGATTAATATTGTATGTCTTGAACGTTCTCCAAAAACACAGTAAAATCTTCACTAACTAAATTTTTCTTACCAGTTTTCATCAACTGAATTTTTCTTACCACACTTAAAAGCATGAAGACTTAATGATAATGATAATATGAATGATAAATTAATACTAAAATTAAACATAAACACTTCTGTAGGGTTTTTCGAGGATTTCACAGATGTGCGAAAAAATCGCGGATGAAAATAAGTTCGGTTTTCGCAGATCTGTGAATCACAAAGCGCGAATGCACGAGGGCTGACTGTGTCTTACATTTATGAATATAACTTGTGTAAATTCTGTCTTCATGGGGCCCCTAGTTTCCGGGGGCCCATGTGGCTGCCTACCCCTGCCTTGTGGTAAGTCCGCACCCTGAATAAGGGCAGCTCTGTCCCAGCAACAGCATCAGGACTGGGTGGCAAGCTTCTTGCATCTGGTTTTTAAAGTCTCTCTATTCTTTCTTTCATTGGCACCCCAGGAGGCACTGCTTTTCGGAGAGATTTGATACGGTGTGGTGAAGACCATGAAATAGGAAAAAGAGAGGTTTTACCAGCCAAGACATACATTGTTTTGCCCATTATAATGTTTTTAAGATAAAGTTTAAATGAACCAAGGGAAAGACATGTATTTTTGCAAAACTGCAAAGATAGCTTTGGTATGGAACAACAATGAAATATAGTCATGATGTTTCTCTGGAATTATTCTTGTGATCCTACACATATTCACTATAACTTTGAAGTATTAAATGATGTGAGAAGTGCTTTTTATTGGCATTTTTGCAGTGGAACAGAATACTCTTTGGTTAAAATAGACTAGATCCATAAACTTAGGGCAGGTGGACACAAAGTTTTTCCATGCCAAGAAATTATTTAAGAAAATATCACTTTTTTGCCATTTTGTATGAAACCAATAAAAATGGAAATCAAGACACAGTACATATTTATTAATATATTATTTGTGAATACAATACCAAAAAGCTGTATTATATAATATAGCATTGAATAACTATAGTGAGCCAATAGGAGGCAGATTAATGGCAGAGGGGAGGGGTTTTGCTATGGTCTTCTGTTTCAATGGCGAGTGATTAGCAGGCTGGGCCTACGGGTAAGTTGATCAACTATTAACAAGTGTCTTGTCTAGGTTATCGAGAGGGTCATCTGAGCAGGAGGAAGTCGTAGCTTGAACTTCAGTGATTTTTCACTGTAGCTTTCATAGAGAGCCTCTGTGCCTTGTGGGGGAGTTTTTTGATTAGTGAAGCCTTAATGTTCATTTTAACCCTATTGTACAAAGGGCGAAAAAGGGCTACAGTTCTGTCTGCATTTAAAAAAGCTTCACATGCTTCACATGTGTGCTAAGCAGCCTGAAAAGATGCATGTTCAATTTTGAGCCTTGATTAGCTGCTGTTTTTTCAGCATTTCCTCCATTCCTCCATATTGTCTTCAGAAAATGAGATGCCGGTTATACAGAGGGAACACTGACTCATGTTTAGCATTTAGCATTTTGTATTATGTTTTTTAATTGTGATCCGGAATATTGCTTGGAGCGTTTTTGGTCGTCTGCTCAGAACGCCTCATCAGGTGTTTCATGGTCTTATGTATTTGAGAAGGTCTACAGAAGACAGGTTTAGCTCATGTCCACTTTTTTATCATATATCTGTTGTTAGCAGTCAAACTGCCAGATGGACTAAAACCTAATGAGCAGCAACAAGACAATTTGAGGATTTCGAGGAGTGAGTGAAGTCCTACTGGATGTAGCGACTGGGAGCTGCATCTGTAGCAAATCACAAGAGGCATTTTTAATTTATTTAATCGGGTTATACTGTAGGCGGCGCTGCCAGTGAAGGTACAGAACAAAACAGATCTCTGAATGCTTAAATAGTGTCACGCAGGCTATATTCTTTTGTTCATTTGTTTTTGCTGTTTAAATCCTTTTAAAAACACCAATAGGATATTTAATGCTTTTGTTAACAGGAACAGCACCATCGTTCCGATGCTCGACAGCATGCTCTGCATATCTCCCTGATCACATGACCTGTGGTCTCTGCAAGCTGGATCAAGTCCTCCTTATGTCTTTGGTCAGATGTGGGTTTTGTTTTCTGGGCGGGGGCTGGCGTCTATGTCGTGCTGGTGGTCCGAGCTGTCGACTCTTGCTTGGGCACCTGCTTTTCATTCAGCCTCTGTTTGTGTGCAGTAGGCAGGCCCTGTGATCTGTGATCGCACTGCCCATCTTGTGATGTTCCAGCGCTCCACTTCTGAGCCACATTCTCAGTCCCATTTTAGGCCTATCCCTTTCATCAGGAGACTAACTGCTAAGTAACATGCGCAGTGGTTTTCCTGTGGGAATATCTCGATAGACCGCTTAGAGGTCTTTGGAAGTTGCTTGTTTCAATAGCCTGCCTTCATTTCAGCTGCTGCTTGGCCTTGAGTGTTAAACTGAAACACTCTTGTGTTAAACTGGAACACTATTGTGTCGCTCAGTTATATTCTCAAAACGGACAGTAGGGGGCGCACCTGGAAATACAGAGCGTGAACTCAAAGACATTAAGGAACCTAAAGATATGGATGGAGCGCCACATAAAACAAAGCAACAGCAAAAGAAAATATTAAGAAATGAATAACAGAACAGGTGGCGCAGTAGCACTGTGGTTAGCAGTGGTTAGCAACCTGCTAAGGTGAATTGGGGTTACCAAATTGTCCATGTATGTGAATGGTGTGTGACTGTGCCCTGCAATGGGTTTGCACAACATCCTGGGATATTCCCTGCCTTGTGCTTGTAGCTTCTGGGATAGACTCTGGACCCCTGCGACCCTGAATTGGACAAGTGGGTATTGACAATGGCTGGATGGAATAACATCAAAGAAAGGAGCTGATTCAAACTGTGAGCTATAAGCTATTTCACAGTTTTTAGTTTAAACTTCAGGTACCATTAGCTGGCCAAGGACAGAAGATATCTACCAAATTTGCATATATGGCTAGCAGCCAATCTTTTCCTCTTTGTTACCAACAAGAATGATTCGCGTCTTTTTTTTTTTAAAATGAAGGAAGTTTAGCTGCTTCCAGTTGCTTATGTTCTCCACAGCCAGCCAGTAAGACCTTAGGCATTTGGTGGAAGAACCACATAGATCTGGGTGCCGTCTGCATAGCTTTGATTGGAAACAAAAGAAGAAAGATAAGAACATAAGAAATTTACAAACGAGAGGAGGCCATTCGGCCAATCAAGCTCGTTTGGGGAGAACATAACTAGTAGCTCACTGTCTTGCAGAATTAGACCAAGTGGAAGCATATATAGGTTGACTAAAAGACCAAGAACTGATCCCTGAAAAATGCATTCAAAATCATTAAGCCAAAAGTGATCAAATAACCACGACCTTTTAAGTAGGGTCGGTGCATGACTCAGTTTGTTACATGCTGTGTCTGTCACTGGAAGGTTGTCAGTGTAAATCCCATGGACTGCAGAGTGATGTTACCACTGGGCCCCTGAGCGAGGCCCTTAACACCAGGGACTGTGTGACCATGACTCTCAAAATGATGTGGCACTTCAGATAAGAGTGTCTACTGAATAAATATGATGAATAAAATGAAGCTGGCAACATTAGGCTGTTATTATACCTGCATCAGTGCTCACGTGAGTGTTAGACAAATACTGTTATGAAATCAGTCGCAGTGCTGCTGCGATTTGGTCAGAAGGCACACTGAAAGTCGCCAAGAGACCCATTCATGTTTAAAATGTTGTTTGATTAATCAAAAACAACTGTCCCATGCAGTTACCCTGCATACAAAGTCTTTAATTGTTTTGTATGGAAGGATCGGTGCTTTTCTGTATCAGGAGGAAAATCTCCTGATAGAATGAGTTATCCAGTATTTGTAATATGTTTGCTGCTAAGCAACTAAAAGCATTTTTTTAAAGCTGGATGATTTGAGGTGCTTCCTCCAAGAGATTTTTGGTGAATGGCACTAAATGCAGACCTGATAACCATATCCTATGCGGTGATCCAGATGTCAAATCGTCCATGCCTGGTAGGATGGTACTGATGGCAAACTAATATTACCAGTTTAACCCAGCAAGAGATGGACACTCTTTTTTTGTTAATAAATGCTCAGTGACTGACTGTGTGCGAGGGGTTACCAACCTCTCGACAACAGCAGATAAGGTGCAGGTACTGTTTATATTCACATTAATTAGATTAATTAGATTATTATTATTATTATTATCATCATTATTAATAATAATTGAGCTTTGTGTTGTTCGTGCTAATAGCTATCATTGACCCATTTTTTTTAAATTCACATCTGGAGGAAGATGCCCTGTAGGTAGGGCTGTGTTATTGTTGCGGTCACCATATTGTAAATATCTATGGTTGTTTAAGAAAATGTGTGGTAATGAGATTCATTCAGGTGCACCCAGATTTAATCCAACCCACCCATTAGCCATTTTCTGAATTCACCACTGCTTGAAATGTCTTAAAAATCCTGTGTAGCTTCAATGAATTCCGAGCCGTAGGTAGTAAGTTTGCCTCAGTAGGCATTCCTTCCTGTGAATACCCAGAAGGATTACGCTATTGTATCACACACCATGTTCCTTTACCCCAAATGCACCACCCCAAGGGAAACCTGAAGAGATTCAGGGGTGATAACTCGGTAGGTTAAAAATCAGAGCAATGCCTGAGCCTCGCAATGTAGCGCAGCGCAAGAACGATGATGGGCAGCATAAACTGACTTGTTCACAAGGCACTGGTGTTTCGAGGGTCAGAGAATATCCCAGAAACCAGCCCAGAAACCTTCATGCATCGTAACACAACCAAAGCAACTGTAAAAGTCACTGTAAAATGTGAATGGGTGTTTCGCTAAAAAACTGACCCATCTCCCAAGGCGGAAGGCCACCTGATACTGATTGGCTGTTACTGAGGATCTTGCACCAGGTATGCTGAAAAGTTCAATTGACAAGAATTAACTGTACTATTGTACTCTAAAACTGGTCAAGTAAAATATCCAACTGTATGAAATAGGTAGCAGTGTCACCCAGGAATTCAAGATAATCATGTATTAAAGTCATGCAATTAATTAACTCAAAGAAATGATAGCGATAAATTTAACATCTCAATGTGTGTGTTGTAGCTAATCTAACCCTAACCCTACCTACTCCCAACCCTACCTGGCTGTCCCCCTAACAACGCTCCTCCCCCATGATTATGCAGGCAGAGGTCATGATTCAATGATTGGTTAAAATTTTAATAACATTGTTATAAACATGAAAAGATTTGAAGGTAGGAGTGATGATAGTTTAATGAATACAGTGTGGAAAAAAAGAACCATAACCCCCCAAGGCCATATTTTTAGTAAGTTAATGCATTCATAAAGCATTATGAACATGGCTATAAACATTTATAACAGAGTATAACACATTATAGCCATGTGTATTATGCATTATGACTGCCTTATGAAGCTCTCATCTGTAATGCACTACAGATAGGTGTTTATAAATTACAAAAAACACGGCCTTAAGTAAAATGTCACCCAAAGGACTACGTCAGTTCGTGCCAAACTTTTTTAACAGCAAACTAATGCCAGTATGTCATCAGAACCCAGCTGGCAAACATGTAAACTGTAAGAAATTAGTGTAAGGTAATATTTGTTATTTAATCTCCACAAAAATGTTATTTGGTACATCTAATAATATGATTCTCCATTCTAAGTAAAGATTAAGATTTAATTTCTCTTCCTCTGTTTCCTGGTTATACCTGGAAGTGAACTGAACTGACTCTGAACACAAAGGGCTCGTTTTCTCTGCCTTGTGTGGCTTGGCACAATCCATCTGCTTTAAGGGATTATACCTTTTCTGCATGAGTTTGCAGGAGCTATACCTGGGTAAAGGGAGTTCAAAGGGGTCCAGTCGAATAGGAAAACTTCCTTTAGCTGTAAGAAGGCTTCCAAACATCACCAGAGCACTTTTAAGGTTTCAGTAAACATCGCTGAAGCTACTTCACATTCCAAGCTCGGGTTCAATTCTTGGCTAATGTGTGTGCAGCAAAGTGGATGTCACCCACAGGTGCTGCAGGAACAATGCGACTGTATTGATTCACCCACTTGATCTGACGATGCCTTTTTCTCATGTGCTACAGTGTGATGGTGCAAGGTTGCAGTTTTCATGGACTGGAAAGTTTACGAGCCCAGTAACCGTTGCCTTCCAGAGGGAGGATTTAATATGAGAACCTGGGAAGGATAATCTTTGCCTAAAAGTGTATAAAAATGAATCTATTGATTCCGTCCTTTTCTCCCGAACTGTACAGTGCAGTATGGTATCTGTGCAGTGCAGTGCAGTATTATATCTGCAGGCTACATTTTATCTTGCATACTCTTCAGAAAACACCATGCCATACGTTCAAATATATTTAGTGGTTTAGAAGCCAGATAATTTATTTACATGCCTTTGCGTGCAGTCTGGAAGGAGTGGTTGTGCCTTATTAATGCAGGAATGAAATTATTACCAAATGCATGTGAAATATTAGCAGAATGGTAGCAGAGCAGCTCATGTGTACCCTGACCTCCCCATAAAACCAGTGAAACACGTGCTTTGCAAAGCCGCCAAAAATCCAACCTGGACCATTTCTTTGTCAGCCTTGGGTCGTAACATGACTCGGACTGTCCAGCTGTTGCTGCAGGCTGTTGCCATAGACCTTCCCAATATCCAGTGGAGGAATTTTAATGGTACCCCCATGAGACCTTAGGAAAACACGGGCCAGCCAGTGAGGTGCAGGCCGCCAAGCTGAGCCACGCCGACCCACGCCGACCCAGAGGTATCTGTGGAGATGTGGTTAAATCTCCCTCATCTCTGCGCTAAACAAGCCCAGCTTTATCAAAAAAAAAGCTGGACCCCAGCTGACAGTAATTCATGCATTACAAAAGTGAAAAATAAGCCCATGCCCCAGCACTCCGTCACACCAACATGAACCCGACGGCCCCCTCAGCTGTCCCCAGCTACCCCTGCTGAAAGGAAGTCTTGGAAGGCTCGCTCTCACCCCGCTAAGTGACATTTTGCTGTCTCAGGCTGCGGATGCATATCAGCTGTTTAAAGTAACCGCAGGGGGAACGACAACAACAGCCTGTGGTTCCTTCAAACATAGAGGATTCTGGGAGATTCTGCTCTCATCGCTGCCTGCTAAATGAAGGCATGCAGGTCAGTACCCTCAGTGGAGTACCACTACTCAAACCATGCAATTGCATGGGACCCCTGAGGTTGGGGGTCTGCTGTTGGCTACAAACAATCACTGAACTAAATAATAACCAAATGCATTCCTTATTTAGGAGATGCTGAAGCAGCGTGTCTTTCCTTCCAGCTAACTACGATCATCTGACTCTGTTTGCTAGCCAAGGTTAACGACATATGCAACTGTGAAACGTTCATTCCCTGAAGCGACTTTTTGAATGGGGCCCCAGAAAGGACAAAGCTGCCCCTCAGAGGATCCCCAGCCGAATGACCCCCAGAAATCCTTGGAAGTTCAGTGTTTTTTGTGTGAAAGTCAAACGTGTAATTATTGTTACATAGGACTACATTAAAATGGTGTAACAGAACCCCAATTTTCAACACAGGATGAAACGGCATGAGAGGAGGCCGCAAAACTTGTGCCTTATAATAATAACACTGAGTGTTTGCGAGTGTCGCTGCCAGACCCATTTTCAGCAAACAATGGCAGGGTTATGCCAGGACAGGGGAGAAAGGTTTTCAAGTGTGGCTCTGGTAAAGAACATCAACAACCATGATGCGAAGGAAAAAACATGAATATGCAGAGGAATGCGATCAGGAGTTTGGATGTGTGAGTGCAGACTTGCACTCTCAAATTCACAAACGCTCATACCCTCAAACTCATGCTTTCACACACGTCGACACGCTCACATGACACTTTCACAATCTCACGCTCTCACACTCACACATGCTCACACTCTCACCTGCTCCCACTCTCACTCTCACTCACACTCTCACATGCTCACTCTCTCACACCCTCACACTCTTACTCTTTCACAGGCTCAAATTCTCACATGGTCACACTCTTGCATTCACAGTCTTACACACTCACACACTCATGCTCTTTCACATGCTCAAACTCACACGCTCACCCTTTTTCACACGCTCATTTGCGTACTCACATGCTCATAAATTCTCATGCACACACCCTTACTCTTTCATACTTTCACATCTCAAACGCTCACTCTCACATGCTCACACTCTCACACACTCACACTCTTACACACTCATACCCTTACATTTCCACACTGTCATGCTTTCGGGGGTTTACTTCTTTTACTATGCCTCTGTGTACTCCATCATTTGTTTAGGTCTGTTTACTCACTAGAATATCCTATGAATTCTAATGACGGAGATACACTATACAGTCTTTGGTCTTCCCTGGGAAAATGGAAAGGGTTAAACGTGTGGAAAGTGCACAGGTCTCCGATTCCCATTGACTCTCTGTCCTCTCCAGATGCCCATTTCAAACAGGTCATTGTTCTTCAGTGCCTGTGTGCGGCTTTCATCCACCCTCCCGCAATGACAGCGGCACACACAAGTGGGATGACAGACAAACAGTCGGCCGTCTTCTCCATCCATCATCCCCCCTTTCACCACAGATGAACTGCGGCTCGGACCCCTTTGTGCCCCCCTGCCAGGGCATGTGGCCTGGACTACGGCCCAACAGAAGCATCTGTATGGAGAACCAAAAATAAACAAATTAACTTGCAATGCCATAGAAATGATAATGTTGCCTATATTGTTTTTATTTTTTTGGTTTTGCTGTTGCGCACATGAAAACCTCCAAAGTGCATAAAACTTCAGAAGATAAATCAACTGCTAACATGATGACCTTTCCTAGAGAGGGTCAGAAGCAAAAGTAGTACAATGCATCTTGTTTTACAGTGTGACACCGAGGAGGGACGTGCAACATGACAGGAAGATCCCAGATAGAAGACAGATTACAGAAGGCGTCACCCTGTTCTCACTGTGACAGCATCTACCACTCGTTCTTGTAAATGTCAAACACATTTTCAAATTGCATAATGGCAATTGAGGGGGTAAAAATGAGCAAACTGGGGTGCATAAAAAAGGGGGAACAGTAATTTGCTGATAGCTCACTGTTGCGCCCTGCTCCCTACCCCATCGGCCCCGTGCTTGGTTTCTGGTCATCTGCCGCTGCTTTTGAGTTTGCTACGAGATCGCCATCTTCTCCAGCTTAGCTGCCCTGATCCTTTGCCAGGTTGTTTGAATCAGTCTCCATTCATACCTGTCCACACCTTGGCGATGCCGAAGCCCTGTGGCTCTGTGTTCATCTAATGAATGATGCTCTTAAGGAAAGGTATAGGAGCAGAGGTCTCACTTTCATAGTGCTAAATAAAGGCTCAACATAAAAATCCTTTGTATTTCTAGTAGAAATTTTTTGCATGCCACTTCATACATGGATTAACACTGCTGTGTGGATGCTGACTTAGGGAACATCAAGCATGTGCTGTGTGATCAAGGATGATGCATAGACATGATCTTCATCATGGATAACTGAAGCGGCACCTTGAGTGGCTCCCTCTACAGTCACCCTGATGGCATTATACACAGACACATACACTGATCTTTAGCAGGAGATTCTATGGGACGACACCCAACATAAGTTAAGATAAGATATGACTTTATCGATGCCTGTTTTCAATAGCATTTACAGGTGCATTACTGCATCGCTGCAGCTGGCTTGCTGGGGCCCCCAAACGGTTTCAGTAGAGGATCCCTTGGATTTGTGCCAAGTGTCACATTTTATGTTTTCTTATTGTGAATGAACATGTCCGAAATTAAACATTAAAACTGCAAGCATAATCCCTGCAGTGCGACTCTCCTCTATCAGGAGACCCTCCCAGCCAGGATTTGTTGCGAAAATGATCACTTGGCACCAAGGGGATGAATAGTGACGCACACAGAAAGCTCAAAGACACTGAAAGGTTTTTGTGACTGTGAGAACAGGCTCTTATTTCAGAATGAACCCAAGATTTAATCCACATCCTTTCAAAACTTTAAGGAAAACTACTAGATTTTATGCAAACATTTTTAGTCCGCTTGCAAAATTTATAACTACGGGATACAGTTTTAATGATGAAAAATTTATGTAAAAAAACCTACTACCTTGACCAGGTGGTGGAACCACCAAGAGTCCCGGAACACTGAACTAAAGTCTGCATAGAGGTACCCGTAGTGTAAACAGTCTGTTTCATATAACATCAACATTATGGTGATATCTACTCACAGCCAATATCTCACCGTGCCTGCAGTAAATGCCATCTACGGTACAAGATGAACTGTCATCTCAAGTTGGTTTTATATTCGCAGGAAAAGTCATAAAGCTTTATTACTGATCTTGCCTGACTGAGAATAAAATATCTGCACATTTACATTCCATCTCGACAGATAAAGCACATTAGGGAGTTTAGGGATTTATTAAACAGGAGGGGCTTTATTGACAGGTGTCGTTTGATGAAGCCCCCAGTAAGTCCCATGGATGAATGGATGTATTTATCAGGAGCTGGATATGACGTTTTTGCAGACTCTTATTGTCTGCAATTTCTGTTAAGGAAAATCGATCATCCCGTAATTGGGAGGTGTAATAGAAACATATCACATTACGGGTAAAAAGTAAAATGGGAATTTTTCACTCCCAGTTTTCCTGCTCCAAAAGCAGTTTCGTAAAATGAAAACTGGTCAGAGTGCTGAAATGTGATGCTTGTATGCTGGGGCTCCAAGGAAATGCGAGTCTCGTGTGATCAGGTCACTTGTCCCCAGGGTCTCCGTCACTGGGCGAATTAAAATCCAGTTTGATCTATGTTCACCTGGCCTTTTTCTGTTGTTTTGGTTACAATGGGAGTTGAGGGGTGTGGGGGGGGGGGGGAGTCAAGGCCGAAAAGTTTCCAGATGTGACAGTTCAAATCACACATTCATCATTACTGCAAAATATATGGAAAACTGCAAACTGTACAGATGAAATCCCACTGTAACTAAATTGACATTGCAGCTGATATGATGACAAAACTGGTGAAAATTAAGTCACATCCAACTAAAGTCATAATGAAAAGAACAGACCTTCGTTCCCATTCTGTCGGCACTGTAGTGTCTTTAGCTACGATCGCCCTTTGAATGTAGTTCGAGTATTAACCATGTAAGCAACGACAATTCCTGATTAATCATTTTTTTGGCAAAATGATTTGTTTGCTGGAGAATTTTGTGGCTCAGGATGAAACATCATCAGTTATTTGCCTGATGGTTCCATCCATCCATCCATTTTCTACCGCTGTTCCGGGTCGGGTCGCAGGGGCAGCAGTCTAAGCAGGGAAACCCAGAC
>JAODLD010000038.1:20419005-20452313 GCA_026781065.1 Mormyrops boulengeri
ATATCTTCTTGCTCTCCTTGTTAATATATGCACACACACACGTACGCGCGCACACACACACACACACACACACACACGGAACCCAGAGGAAACCCTACAGTGACACAGGGAGAACATGCAAACTCCACACACACGGGACCCGGAGGAAACCCTACAGTGACACAGGGAGACCATGCAAACTTCACACACACGGGACCCGGAGGAAACCCTACAGTGACACAGGGAGAGCATGCAAACTCCACACACACGGAACCCAGAGGAAACCCTACAGTGACACAGGGAGAACATGCAAACTTCACACACACGCGACCCGGAGGAAACCCTACAGTGACACAGGGAGAACATGCAAACTCCACACACACACGGGACCCTGGTGACCCAGTACCTGAGGTTTGAGGTGACCGTGCTAACCACTGCACCACCGTGCAATAACATAAAACTACAAATGACATGACAAATGGCCACATCTGCATATATAACAAGTTCACTACACAGATGCTACTGTAAAAATGCCTAGAGTCATCTTAGTCTTGTGTTCTGGACAGACTAAAGTCTCTTCTTCAGTCTAATTACTATGCTTGTTCAAAGATGCCAACTGCAAAGCTATACATTAATTTGAATTAGGTTCACTTCTTTAATTACCATATCTTGGCATTCCTGTTATGACAGTATTGATTAACCCAGTTTACAGCCAATCAGATGAAGGTGGACTCTCCTTGCTTTTATGGGTAATCCACCAACGGGCATGCTGTGTGTCGAGTGCCACAGTAATCACAGGCAATTAAGGCAGTTGCTGGCCAGCTGAAATGGCTCCACTGAAACAGGATAGGAGTCGCATTACATCAAGTATAGTTTCAATGATGGCATTCTTGACCCAACAAGTGATTCTTAGCATATAACTTGACATCAGGTGATAAATTAGCTAAATATCTGATAAGAATGTAAAAACATAAATGTTCCAATATCTACTTCTAAACAGTCCATAATCCTGTCCCATAATCCTGTCTCAGCACAGTCCTGCTCACATATAAAATTAAATATCAAATATGACTAAATTTACTTCAAATATGTAGTTTAAAAACATACTTCCAGACCCTAACTGAGTTTTCAAGAACACCCCCCCCCCCCACTTTTATTACATCCATCCCTCTATTACATCTATCCATCCATCCACCAAACACTTATCCAGTACAGGGACTTTTATTATTGAATATACTGAAGCTGTGTGCTGTCAATATCTGAGGGTCTCAAACTAACTGACCTTTTCAGGAATTTCATCCGTAAAATGGTACCGTGAAAAATTCATTCTTCTAGATGTCAAACTGCTGCACGAAACGCTGCGATTGGAGGATGGAACAGGGGGGTTTTACTGGCACTATCGCGATGCAGACGAGCAGGCGAGCCAGGAAAACATACGAATGCAAATTAGAAACAAACAAAGCAGGAGCGTGCTGAGAGTCAGGCGGCTCTTATTGGTAAGTAGTACCCCCCTCCCCCATCCACATCTTTTAGGTGGCAGTTCATTTTGTACATAAAAACCTTGGACATGCCTTATCAGAATAAACAGCTACCTGAAACCTAGCCGGCACACTCTTCATGAAATAGGGCAGTGCTTTTAACTTTATCTGCTGTATATTTGAATCGGTGTGGTGACACAGTTCCTTAGTACTCTACTTCTACAGAGCTCCTGCAGCAAGGGGAATAAATGTGAAGACTTTCGAGGTATGTGGGATGAAAAATGACGAATCATATAGAGGTAAATTATATGAACTGACATTGTCTTTGGGGCTTGCGGTTTATCTGTGTCTCCTCTCACAAATGAATGTGAAGCAACCGGCTCCCTCGTCACCCTCTATATGGTGATGTGTCGGATCAGAATGGACGGTATGTGTTTCCACTAAGTGCAATGTGTTAAGAAAATGAAATATTTAGCTTGGAAGCCCCGTGGTGTTTTCATTCCACACACATTTCTGCAAAATGCACTCTCGTGTTCTCCATCTCCCAAATCCCGCGGCACGTTCAGGCCCTTCCTGCTGTCTGCTGGCGGACTTGTTCTTGAAACACAACCGAGTAGCTTGTTTGTTTGGAACCGAATGAACAGGCTGGCTTGTGGCGCGCAGCTGTCAACTGCCACTGCGCTATCAGGAACTGACAGCAATCAGCCGTGATTTATCATTTTCTGATAGAGGAATCCAGCAGAATACACTGGCCATCTCATAAACCCATTAGGCTGAGTAATAAATCCATTTACCATCGACCCAAATTTGTGTTCATGGCTGAACAATATATAAATATTTTGGAGCCAAATAAACACTTAGACTCAGAAACAGCTGGTGAATCGCTGATAACAGAATCGCCAGGATCTTCAGGACGAATGACATGGACAGGTTAAACAAACAGAACCAGCTCAGAACCTGGACTTCAGCGGCTCTTTAATTTCTTCTGCTTTAAAAAACACTATTACATGATCTTTCCTCCTAATGCTACCATTGTACTATGCTGAAAGCGACAAACCATCTGGAAGAGCTTTTCATTGCATCTTAAGTTACCTGGATGTTTCTGCAGAATGTTTTAGCGGATGGTATGAAGGACCTCAGCACTCCTCACAGAAGCATGAGGCCCAGTTCACTTCTGCTAATTTCTGCAACCTCTCTATGGCTTCATCACAAGCCTCATACAGACACACTACATTTTTGTTTTAATCCCAGCGGGGACTTCCAAGCTTTGAAACTTTTTTGAGGGCATCCCACTATTGTGAGGTTCCTTCATGAACCTTTAGACCTTAGAAGAAGCCGCGGGTTAGTTCACAGGAATGGGATGACGCTGTTTTAGGCAGCCACTGTGCAGTGAATTCCATTGTAACACCAAAAAGCGAGTTCCAAGCAACCTGAAAAGTGCAGCTTTTATTTTTTAGCCATGACCACTAAATAATTTTGTGTGTATCTCATTGGTTAATAAGCTTTTGGCCCAGAACTCATCAGAACTCATTGTCAGCAATTTAATATAAATTTAGTTGGGAAAAAGACAATAGCACTTCACTGATTCTGCTTTTCGCGCCGTCTAATTGACTTTCCATCTACATTCGAGATGTACATTTCTGTGCTGCATGTCAAAGCGTGGCTGGATTAGCACTCTGGCAGTTCAAGATTTAGTGAAACATTAATGGAAGGCTTGGTTTCATCATGTAGAAAAACAAGCATGAAGGTACCTTCCTATAAGGAAAGCATGTAAATATTTTTCTGTGAGGGAAACGGGTGTGGTTGGTGTTTAGTGTCTCCAGTGATCCATCAGTCAGGAGAGACCACTGCTTGGATCAAGAGCCATTCGAAAAGAAACTTAGTGTAAATCTAACTTTAGGCAGAGCTATTTTGCATGAACAGCCCTGGGGAGCCAGTAAGATGCCCATGTGGCTGCCAGTGAGCACAGCTTCTGTGTCAGCAGAAGAGAAAGCCCCCCAAGTGACTGGAGAGTCCTGACCCGTGCCAAAATTAGCAGTTTGAAGTGGCTAAGAAATGTCACAATTACTTCACACCATGTTATACTTTTATTCAATAAAACAGTCCCTTGAATGTCAAAAAATCAGGTAAAATTAATACTGTACACAAAGTAAAAATTAGCTTTGACGTATCTTCAAAATGAACCCTTATTCGATGGCAAAAAAATAAATAAACTTAGTCACATCTCATTTAAAATCTGCAGTAAGCATTCATTATGCTTGGTGCTTGTCGTTTAACACCGACTCCTATCATAACAGAACTGCCCGGACAAAATGTTTTCCAAGCTAAGTTTAGCCGGAGTCAGTATTTCGTGTTTGCCTGAGCTTCTGCAGTTCACATCAGAACTTCTTGTGAAATGTCTTTTGCAAACCACAGTCCCGTCTGTGTCCCGTCTTATGAGATCCGAGCATCAAAGATGTCTGTAGATGTCTTACGAGCGTGTGAGAAAATCTGACTGGAAAGGAATGTCGCACCTCAAAAAATAGCACCATACTTTATTTTTGAGGCATTCTCCCTGCCTGGATGCTCCCCCTGTTTCTTTGGGCACACAGAGGACCTCAGGGCAAAGGGTGTGATCAAGCTGCCCCCACATTCTCCTGCAATGTCTCCTTCATGGCATACAAGATGGATAAATGGATTCGCAGGTGAATTCATTTTCCCTGTGGTCGGCCTTCATGTGTCTGTATGCACCTGATCTGTTCTGCTGTGTGGACAAGCCATTCCAAGCTTTCAACTAAAGCAGAGCAATTAGCTGATTTCGATTATGGTCTTCTTTGGATTCTGGCTCACACACACATACACACACACATACACACAGATTTGTAATTATATCTTTGTGGGGACTCTCTATTCATTTCTATGGGGAAAACCCTAATCCCAACCTGACAACCTTAACCCCTACCCAGCCCTAACCTTAACCATAAGTAACCAAGCAAATATACTTTAAAGATAAGTTAATAACCTACCAAACATCACAAGTATCAAACACTGCAGTATGTTTCACATCACAATGCATCACATACCCACGCAGGCTTGCAAACAAAACTCTTTCATGATGAAAATGCTGAACTAAGGGTCCAAGCACAAAGTCTCCCTAAGCCCTATATGGTCCAGTCCCTCCACATTTTTGTTAATGCTCAGTCTTATAATTCACAAAGCATATTCCCTCACACATTTTCCGAGAAGTCTGCAAGGGGAATCAAATCTACTACACCATAATTAACTGCTAATGGAGGTCAAACAGATCTGAAGGTTCATGACGTCAAACGGGTCAAATCAGGGGTTTCCTGGCCAGCCAGCATCAAAGGCAGAGCGACCATTTCACGGATCAGCTGGGAGCAGTGACCGTTCGCGTTGGCTGACGGCTCCCTTAATTAGCTGCATCACACGCATTTCATGACATACGGTGCATAATATGCGGCTTGTGTTTACTGCTTTTGTAGTAACTTTTTTTGGTTTGTTTTCAAATATTTAACAATTCCAATCTCCAGTTCCTTAAAAATAAGTTGTTTTAAATATCTTTTTAACTGTTGTTCCAGTTTGTCCAGCCTCCTCCTGGATGAATTGTTCCTATACAGGAATCAACATTTAGCCTAAAGTTTGTTATATGCAGGGTATAGCAATATAAAAACAATGTCGCTTGTCTGCCCTTACATGAATTACCTTAATGAATCTTAATAATCTGATGAAGTGGTTGTATTTGTCAGTTGGCTGATGACTTTTTTTGTGGGGACCTGCCTTCTACATCACCAGGTCGCATGTGGCTTCTTCCTGTATTTCCTTGGTCGTCCGCCTTCTGTCCTCTGCCCCTGACCTTCTCTTGAAGACTGAAGCCTGAATACATTGCCTCAGCCTGGTAGAGATGAAGGTACAGAGATGGTGTGGGATCTGAAAGCCCTCCACACTGCATTGGGGAGCAGAAGATGTTAAAACAGCACTCGCATCTGGAAACTCACATCTGTCAAGCAGCATGTTTACAGCAGAATTTGGGGAAACAGATGTGGCTTTATGGCTTGTTTTAGGCACCATTTATATTAGTACACTATTAATGTCCCTCTTCATCAATTTAAATTATATTGTGCATTACCAAGTTACCTGTTCTTTCTGTTTAGTTAATATTCCTTAAGGACAAACATCAGAACCAGACCTCTAGTGCTTCTGGGCAGGGTTTAGGATGCACTGTAACTCCTGCACCACTGTGCAAATGGAAACAACACAACAACAACACATTTGATTATTTATTCCACTGTTTTATGACCCAGGCTCTGAAGAAGATGAATGTTGACTTGACATTCTTCGTAGAAGAGACATTTGAGGCCATTCCTCTATTCATGTTTTGATTTTCCACTGCCCAGTGCACAATATTTATGTAGCAATATAGTACAAACAACGATTATATTTTTGTAATATTTAAAAGTATGTATTGTTACTTGTAGCCGAAGACGATTCTTCAGATTCATTTTAGAACCAAGATACACACATTTACACCACCAAAACGTCTTGCCAACAAAAACAAACTTATGACATCACAACCATCATTTTCCCTGTTTTTTAATGAGAAAAGAATTCAAAATGACTTTTTAAGCATATACAAAAGACATCAATTTATTTTTATGTTCATGAATTTACTGATATTTGGTTTGCTTGACTAATGTAGGTTATAGCGTTTGAGATTCATTCTTTCCAAATAAAAGAGAACTGATATATATCAGGTCTATTTTGCTTGGGGATTTTTTCCCCCATAGCATTATGAAAGCCAAAATCAAAATTTTAAAAAGATTATTCCTAAAGTTAAACACTATACCCCAATAAAACCAGCAGACATCTGGGACAGGAGACATCACATTTGAAATTGCACATTTTCATTTCTAATATTTGACCACTGGATGCAACCCATGGCACTCAAGTTGCATAACAGGATCCACAGAAGAATTTGCTCTATTTTTAGGAGTTAAAATGTTAACTAACTGAAGATGAGGAGAAGCATTTGCCTCCATTTGAATAAATGCTGTGACAATCTCAGCATTTTAAGGTCTCTGAACACCCATCAGCTGCACAGGGATGTTTCCACCCCCCAGTTTTGGAAGCGGTGACTGTATAAGTGGTTCTCCTCCAGCTGTTGGGGCCAGCGGGTCCGGAGGAGCAGCTCGAGGTGGGGCTCACAGCTGCGAGGCTGATCTCCACCCAGGATGCCTCTGAATCTCCCGATGCGCCGTTTCTGTTGCGTCTAACGGCGCTGGCGCACGGCTCGCTTCCGAGGGGCCATGCAAGGGGAGAGCAAGGGAAACTTGGAGCAATGATCCACACGTAAATAAATGTTCTGTTTGAAAGGGGACGCCGTTCCAAAGCACACAGCTCCCCACGCCTGCTTTCTCAAGTCACAGCGCTGATTACTCATCTGATAATACGACAGCCTCGCCACTGATGATGGTTTAAACTCATAAAATCAACCCCCTTGCCTTTTTTTGCCACAAAGAAAAATAAACCTGCCAGTTACGGTTCTCCCAGAAACGACATCTGTACTGTATAATAATCATAAATGCCTGTTGCATAATCTAAGGCATGCAGTAACCAGGGAACTAACTGAATCCTTTATCGAGTTACTAAAACCCATACTGAGTACGATCTTCATGGAAGTCTTTTCTTTGTGTCCTAATTGAATCAGCACTGACACGTGTGTCTGTGTACATGTGCTCTCTCTAGAGGGAAATGATCAGTTCCTAGAACAGCTCTGGGGAGGTGTGTGTGTGTGTGTGTGAGAGAGAGAGAGAGAGAGAGAGAGAGAGAAGCCCCAAAAAGTGTCAGAGTGGGATTTAGATGACCCAGGTTGGGCAAAAACGGAATGGCTGGCAACTCCCTCGGCATTGAGTATAATGGGTTTGCAAAGAGTAGACCCTAACCCAGAGAGATATTAAGCACATACTCTAATCTGTCATTGTGGGGACGTGACTCTCTCATTAATGCATTGTGGAAGTGTCTCTCACATCAATGCAGTGCATCACCCCAACAAAACAAACGGAGGCTGATGACGAACACAAATCTGGCACGTTTAGTTTAAAAATAGCGAAGTAATTGTATGTATCTGTTAGTGGACGGGGCGGCGGTTTGGATGGCCAGGCGGAAGATCGCGAAATAGCGTGGATTGTGCGCCGAGGTGGTCTTTTCAAACTTTTCACAGGAGATTCACCTCTAAGCCTTATACAGGGAGGAGAGCCTCAGTTCATTCATTTACGATGGAGGGGGTACCATCTCAAATAACATCTAATCTACAGCAAAAACCAAACAGCGATTAAGCTTATCACGACCACACTACGTCATGGATAACGGTAACGTTTCAAAGTGGGGTTAAGCTTCACTATTAGAAACGTTAGAAAAATGAACAGTTATGTCTTGTTTTAACCTTTACCTAGCTCATCTTACCTTTATATTCCTAAGCAGATACCATTCAGTATAAATCATTGATATAATCATTTATATATTCTATACGCGGATCGTTCCTTTTCCTCGACAACATGCAATTTATGAGAATAAAATGTCAAGCGTAAAATAAATTCTCATTTCTTCGCATAAACGAATAATTTACAACTCAACCTCCTCTGAAATGAACTGATCATTTCCAAGAAAAGAGTCATTAAGAATGTTCCTGCACAAAGACGCAGAAAACTCATCCCTGCGTCAGGTTGCTTGAAGCTGCTCAGCAGCTGCCAAAGAAAATTATGACCTGCTAAAGTAGATTCCTTTTTTTTCCACTTGGCAAAGGAGGCTCTTGGCAGACAATGGTGCTGGATCGAGACACCGAACAAGTGTAATCTTTACAGTATAATGAATATGACAGAGAAAACAAATAGGAAAGGGAACACCAGCGTAACCCGGCTAAACTGTGGGATTTCATCGGGGTATTTATCCGCGATCTGACGAATTTACTGTCTGGATCATGCAGCGGTGCGTTTCACAAGCGCGAAGCTTCGTAAATAATACCGCAATACTGGATAGCTATGACGTCAAGCATCTCACGATATCAGCGTCATTAAAGTTTTCGTGTCGTTTTAATTCGCTCTACGTACGACAGTGCTCTCGCGCCATATAAGGGCACTGTTCAAATGATCAAAAAGTTCAAAAGCTAATAATTAAAATAATAACTAAAATAAGTTATTTGCGAGGGAATATGATTATATCTCAAAATAAGAGAAAATGTCTTGGTTTAGTTTATTTGTAAATTTTAAAAGTAAACTATATAAAGAATGTTTAATGTATCCAAAGCACGTTGACAGTGACCAGTAAGGAAAGCAGACTACTCACGTTATAAACTTTTTTATCATTTTATTTTTTCCAGCTGTGCAAACCAATAGCAGATGTTTTGATTAAAAATGTTGTGTGTCAGCACTCGTTTCCAAACGATGTTTTGTTTCAGGTGACAGGGAGGGAATTGTGCGCACCTTCCTGAGCCGGGGGGCCAGCCGTATATAAACAGGACAAGTGCAGCGGCAGCCCAGCATCTGCTGTGGGGTTACTGAACAGCCGCATCTGAGAAAACACACGCAAACTAGGCTAAGTCATTGAGAGTCAGAGGAGAAGGTAAGCTGTCTATAGGGATGCAAGTGATTTCACCATAAGTTGACGTCTTTATAATAATTATTATTATATTACTGATTTGCACAAATACAAATTTGTGTATTTTAATTGGATTTCTAAGGAGGCAAACACGAATTCAAATTTTGTGGTGTAAAGAACGGCATTTTATTCTCGTGCTAATTAAAAAGTGCACCGCAGATAAACCAATAGGCTCCCCTGACTGACGCTGCAGTAATCAAATAGGGAGAAGGATTAACAACTTCATGATTTTCTGCATTTTCTCTCCCTTCTTCCCAGTTAACTGTTCAGCTGGGACACCCCGGAGCGTCAGTAAACCAGGATGAAGGGATGCGGCTTGTGCACGGTTATTCTCCTTCTCTCCGGCGCCTGTGGAGCCAGTGCGCTGCTCGAAGATAGATCCGCCGGCGTCTCCTTATCGCTATCCGGCAACAGGACCGGCGCCGGGTCTGCGCTGAGCACCGGTAGCGAGCCGCCAGGGACTCACAAGACGCGGCGGAGACGCTACATCTCACAAAACGACATGATCGCTATCTTAGACTATCACAATAAAGTGCGAGGAAACGTCTTCCCGCCGGCCTCAAACATGGAATACATGGTAAGGCATATGCATTTGTATTTAACTACTATTCCTGGGAAGTTTGATTTCTTACCCTATGGGACGTGTGCAGACATAAGTTTAAATGAAAAATCAATAGTGTCGATATAGGACAGCAATCCAAAGTAGTAGGAACGCGGAGTTTTTCTTATTGTTACACGGGCGGCAGGGTGCATGATGTGCAATGTGGTCAGAGTGACCACCAAACTCCTTGAAACCACCGGAACTGCCAGCTGTGACGCGGCTTAATTGGTCCAGACCACCAGGATAGATGAGCAACCGCGGAGGTGGCGCTTCTTCGGGGGTCATCGGGGACGCAAAGCTGCGGCCAACCCCCCATTATTAACTCCTGACGGGTGAATCAGATGATGAATAGCAGTCCACGCATATTCGGCAGTTACAATTAGGGCATTGTTTCATGGACAAAACTGTACGCTCATCGATATACACGAGGATTAAAAATATTGAACTATGTAATTTGTCTCAATTACTGTATTCTGTTGTACTCCGGGGAGCCGCGTTTGTAAGAAGTCGGGCTTGGCGGTAGGGTTTGATGATGTTCTGCGGCCCACCGTCTACAGTGTCCCACAATCATGACCGCAACTCCGGGTCTTCGCCGCCGCTTATAAATTACTTAATAATGACCGAGGCCCGGGCGGCTTCCCTGCCTGGCGCACCTGAATTTATCATGCAAACAGCCGGAAAGGGACGGAGCGACCAGGGTGGGCGGTTAGGAAGCTGGAGGGGAAGCTGAAGATTGGCCAATGGGTGGTGGCATTTTACTTTTAGTTTCTATTCAGTTTGTGAAAACAGCGAGTTTTTGAACATACTCATAATTACTAAACACAATATCTCCTGTTATCCAGAATAGATTCTTATGACTTAATAAAAAAGTTCACATCCTGGATCTCATCTTTTGCTTTTTCGATATTTTGTTTTCCAAGCTAATTAAAAGATAACAAATATGTAATGTGTAGCCTAACAGATGACTCAGTACTGGTTTATACAAAAGCTTTACTAAATGTTGTCAGCTCTGTATTTATGCTCAACAACTGGAAACATCTGTGACCCTGACATTGAACAGTGGTTTGGAAAATGGATGGGTGGATGTACGCATGCATGCTGGAGGGATGGATGGATGCACTGCCGGGTTCGTTCATGCAAGTGCATCTGAAATTATTAAACATCACCCCCCCCGCCCCCAGCCCAACAGTGGTGGATTGTTTAACTACCACCTGAGATTGCACATTATTCATTTGAGTCTGCATCCTTGGGCACACTTGTAAACCTGAGTCTGGATGGATGGATGGATGGAAGGATGAATGGATGGATGGATGAGCATGAATAACCTAATTTCTTAAGTGTTTGTTTGGTTCTTGGCAGAATGAGGGCAGGTTTGTTAGAGATTATGTGATTTTTCTCAAATTCACAGCAGATGTACCCAATTGCACAGCACACAATAGACCCTTTTCTTGTGTTCCGAGGAGTTAACCTGGAGCTTTGTGCCCGATTCCTTGCTCACAAGCTTCTTGAGGGAGGGGGCAGATCTGTCAAAATGTATAAAAAGTAAAATCACTGAAGCATGCTGCTTTACAGAACATTAAGATTATTATTTTGTATTTTGTCAAACTCATGCATTCCTGACATGCTGAAGCAGGAGAGTGGCTACATACAAATAAACAGTCACTTTAAGAGTGTCGTGTTTAATGTTTGCCGACTGTAACACTTTCAGGTGTGGGACGAGAGTTTGGCCAAGTCAGCAGAAGCGTGGGCATCGGCCTGCCTCTGGGAACACGGCCCACAGTATCTGCTGCGATTCCTGGGGCAAAACCTTTCCGTCAGAACTGGCCGGTGTGTGAACGTTTTATAACTTCAAATGCTACCTTAACCCCAACAAGAGTGATATTATATGGCAGGAATAAACAATCTGCATGTTGGCTTCTAAAGTATTTCCCCCTCTCACTTCAGAAACGTCTCATCCTATAGACAAAGGGTAAAAGCTTACTGGAAATGGCATGATTCTGATAAATACTGGCTGTATCCCCACATTGAGAAATTCATTCATTCATTCATCCACCCATTCTCTTACTCTTCTGGTCTATCGCTGCTAGGATCACAGACATGCTAATTTTATAAAAAATAACTTCTCTTCACTGCACTAAATAACCTGAACGTATCTAATTTTGGTACCTTACTCTGGCCCAATGACACTCATCATTAAATGACCTTGCTATCCTCAGCTACCGATCTGTTCTTCAGCTTGTCAAGCCTTGGTATGACGAGGTCAAGGACTACGTCTTTCCGTACCCACGGGACTGCAACCCCCGGTGTCCCCTGAAGTGTTATGGGGCCATGTGTACGCATTACACACAGGTGAGCTGCTGGCCACGCCCCTCCCTAATGAAAATGTGGCATGGGGAGGTTAAATGATTGCGAATGATGACCCCCTCCTTTGCTGCAGATGGTGTGGGCCACGTCGAACCGAGTTGGTTGTGCGATTCATACATGCCACAACATGAACGTCTGGGGATCTGTGTGGAAGCGGGCAACATACTTAGTCTGCAACTATTCACCCAAGTAAGTACACAGGCTGTGTGACTGACTTTGACTTGGGGTCACTGGGTGACGTAGAACAGCAGGTTCTATACTGTCTGCCTAGACCATTACCAAGTTATCAGGTGCTTATTTATTTGAAGTGTTATAAATAGTATTTTTCATTTATTATATGGTATTTAGTATGCTGACAATAAGTAGTAGAATTAACTCGTATGCTGAAAATTGTCCTCAAATCTTTCATAGTCAGCAAATTGATCCCTAATGGGCCCATACTAACCCTACAAACAGATTATCACTTATTAAATTTGTAAAACCAGGGCTGTCTGCTGTGCTCATGGAAGTTTTAAACAAAAATGCAGGGCAGAAGGAAAAATGATTGGTTCACTGATTGAGATAACCAATCAGATTGTACAGGAGGTGGCTCCCAGCAACTAGAGGAGACAAGACCAATACTTCTGATTGGTTGGTCCCACCTCCACTACAATCTGATTGGTTATCTCTCTGAACCATCATTTTTCCTTCTACCCTCATAACATTTTTGTGTAAGTAAAACTCCCATGATCTGATGATGCCCAGTTTTTGTCTGGGTGCTGTGTGGCTCAGCAGGTTAGGAAGGTCGGAGGTTTGAATCCCAGGGTTGGCAGACTGATGCCGCCATTGGGCCCTTGAGTGAGGCCCTTAACGCACTATTGCTGTAGGGGTGCTGGTTAGATGGCTGACCTGGTGCTCAGATTCCAAGCTTCACTCTCACCTGTATGTGTGTGTGTTTCAAAGGAGAGCATGATGGGATATGTGAAAAGAAGCACTCCAATAAAATAATAATTAATAATAATTGATACTTCTATTGATCCCCTTGGGGAAATGTGCCTGTACTTGTACATATCATTTCATATCATTTGCTTTGTCTGTGTTCCAGGGGGAACTGGATCGGTGAAGCTCCTTACAAAGTAGGGGTCCCGTGTTCGGCCTGCCCCCCCAGCTACGGGGGCTCCTGCAGCAACAACATGTGCTTCCCTGCTGTCAGTACAAACTACCTGCACTGGTTCAAGTAAACACACCTCACACGCACCAGCGAACACCTTCTCTCATACACATACATCTAAGGATTTGCACAGCATTCCTGCATCGCTCTAATTTGTATATATTGCCCTTATTTAAAATATGACTACAATTTTGAAATTATATTTTGGACAACAGTAATAGAATTTCACTATGCTGTTTTTGTATATAAAATGTATAATTTGTATTAGGCATATGTAATGTGTTTTGATCGTCTTGTGTCCCAGGGTACAGACTGGTGGAAAAGGTTATTTATCTTGAATCATCCTCAACATGGTGCTGTTACCAAACTGGTTTTGTTTTACAGTATTATGGTGTTATAAGCTATTTGGACATTTTAATAGTTTAAATGCCTTTTTTTTTTTACTGAAAATTGAACTTCATAAGTGCTTCTGAATAATGGCCACGCTTGCTAAGCTCAGTTGTGAAATGAACAATAAGGGCCTTCAACCTACATCTTGTTAAATCCCTAGTAGACTGTAACGGGGAGTGACAAGGCAAGGTGCCAGCCCCTGCCCCCTTGGCTTTTGGGCCTTGTCCTGAGCTGAACTGGCCCCTGCAGGGGGATGCTGGTCAGGGCCCAGCGGGCCAACTCTTCTGGAAAAGCCACTAACACGTTTCAGCATGGTGCTACTTTGGAAACGTCACAGATGCCGGTTCTGTTTCACCATTGGTGCTTCATTTCAATGCAATAGAAGGAGCTGACAGGGAGCAGATCTGAAAGTCAGAGAGAGAGACTTAGAGACCTTAATGTCCTTCTGTCCTGGTGCTGCACACAGGCGTGAGACCCAGGTACTGTACAGGGTCCCGTTTCATGAGTGACTTTGCAGTATGTACTGTTTTACTGCTCTGTAACTTGGCAGTAAGTTACCTGAACCTTTTCTTTTTACTTAGCAGTAAGTGTTACTCCTACCTGAACGTTTTTCAGCAGGTATCTTTTAGCTAGTATGACCTGGTATGTTTCCTACTTACCAGAGGTTACGTGTAAAACCAGACAGACGTATGAAGGACTATTACTTCCACATACCACAAACCCATTCTAAATCTCTGAACTTATATGATTATGTCAAATATAATGTATAAAGTATTTATGTTCTTATAATATTAGTATTCAGTTATTTCACTAAATTATGGAGACACACTACATTTGTACCCCCATGAATTTCTGCATTATGTCTATTGTACATGTCCTAGATTTATACTACTGTATAACCCCCCCCCCAAAAAAAATCAATCTGAAAGAGGATAATGTGATAAAGTGCTAAAAGTACCATCAGCAGTGGCTATTTCACCACTGTAACCTGCAGAAGGAATTTTACTGTAGGTAATTTGGAGTTTGGATGGTGTTACTACACTAAAACTAATCGATTTTGACAAACGTGAACCATAATCCAATTTGGGCTGTTATTTGCCTGAACACACAATTTACAACTTCTGATTAAAAAAAGTGCATATTTAAAAGTATAACATAGTCATTTTATACCAGGTGGCCATGAAAATATGAGAAATATAGCTAGCGAAAACTTAATTTTTCTACCCCAATCTCCTTATTTGTAGCTGAAGAAACAGTTAAATTAAGGCTGAATTCTTTGTATAAATGCAGAAGTTAATGAACATTGTTATTATTTTATTAGCACTGAATGTTGGTATTTAAATGCCTTTTTGTATTTATGGTTTTTACCTGTGCCTTTTGTGGTATTTTGTATTGTTTAAATAAAGTAAAACAAAGTCTTAGCCCCTTGATCCTGACTGTCATTGGTAAGTGAAACACCACCCCCCTTCTGATCAGGAAGATGCACCTTCACCAGCTTGGGTAACTCTATAGCAGTGTTTCCTAACCCGGTCCTCAGGGCCCCTCAGACAGTCCATGTTTTTGCTCCTTCCCAGCTCCTGGTATGGATCTGATAGGGAGCAAAAACGTGGACTGTCTCGGAGTCCCCGAGGGCCAGGATGGGAAACACTGCTCTGTACTGCAAGGAGCATATTTTTATGATACTGGAATACTTTCCATACACAGTTTTTCTTTTCAATTAGTGTTATTGCAAAGGAACTTACTGGATATTAAATTATTGATGATAAGAAGCTCGTATTAGTCTGCAAATACACTGGAAATTACCAGAAGGAATCACACACCAACACAGTGTTAGCACAGAATGTCGGGTCACCACAAGCTGCCAGAACAGCTACAGTGAACCATAGCTTGATTCCAAACATACCTCAGTCTCCACTGGAAGGTGTGGCACCACACTCTCATAGGGAGGTTTGGAGTCTCGGCGATCGCGATTCAAAGTGTCGTCTCATGCCCTGTGTGGTGCTGTCGTTAGTATTCAGCTTAAGCAGAGCCAGTCGTCTGCTTCACAAAGCAGCTAACGGACACGATTGCCTGACCAGGATTTCTCTAGATGACCCTGAGCATGATGGGATGATCCTTACTTAACTTAGAAACCACATCTTTGTAGCAACAGCTTATGTTAATAAACCATGAATCTGTCATTTACTCATGTCCCCTTTTTTTGAACGTTATATGTGTAACTGTTTATATGTTTTTATAAATTTTCTGTATATGCCTGTAGAGTGTAGCTATGCCAGTCTGTCTACACAAACAACTTGAGCTGATGAATTGCGGAGACCCTTCATCCAGCATGCTCCTGTGAAACCGCTGACCCCAGAAACCAAGCTGATGTTTTCTCTCTCTGCTGACAGCTTTTGCAGCTTCAAAAATTTGGAACGTGGAAACTATGTGAGAATTCAGAGGAAATCTGATGCCATAAATGTTTTGATCTATTGGACAGACTTAGCAACTCCTTCCGCAGACAGCCAGCTGTGATGGCGGCTTGGAGTCAAGCCAAGGCCACACTGGGGCCAGCTAGGAGACCGGCATGTGCTGCCATCATGGAATTGGACTAAGGGGCTTCCAGTCCAGCTCCCAGCAGGAGCGCTGTAGCTCTACTCATGGGTAACCTGCTTAACCCAAATTGCTTTGTTTAAAAATGTCCCACAGAAGCAGCAGATAAAGTTGTATGTTAGGCTTTTCTGAATAAAAACATAAGAACATACGAAATTAACACTCAAGAGGAGGCCATTCAAGCTCATTTGGGGAGGATTCAGCTAATAGCTTAAAGCTGTTAAAATCTTATCTAGCTCTGATTTAAAGGAACCCAAGGTTTTAGTTTGCACTAGACTAACAGGAAGACTATTCCATACTCTTAACTACATGCTGTGTAAAGAAGTGCTTTCTCAAATACAATTTAAAATGTTCTCCTGCTACTTTCCACCTATGGCCACGAGGTCTTGTATTTGAACTAATATTGAAGTAACTATTTCGTTGAGCAGCATCTAGACCTGTTAGAATCTTATATACCAGGATCATGTCCCCCCTTAGTCTTACCATCTGTCTGGCATATTGCTACATTCAGGGTAATGAATTAATTAGGCCACGCCATGTGAACGCCATGCATACAACCTGAGGTGCTCCTGAGTGAGACAGCTGAGCCGAGGGAAACCTCTTGTGGTGCAAGTCCAACGTACCTAACACCAAACCACAGAACCGATGGGGAAACAGTGCCCCCTCTGGTAGGCAGTCACCAGGTCACGAGCTTGCTTTCAATCTGAAAAAATGTAGCTTTGAATATTATGTCATACGATGATACACAACATTCTACTGGGAGAAGTTAAGACGTCTTCATGGATCCCAGTGTTATTTCTGTCCAGGGAGACTTAACTAAGGAGGCGTAGTGCAGATGGGCTGCTTGGGCTAAGCCTCTGTGCCTATGCCCTGGAGATCACCAGTTCAAGCCGGGCATCAGCAGAATAGTTGCATGTTCATGGATCCTTGAGCAGCTCCATGGGTGCCACAGCAGGCAGCTGCCCTTCACTGCAAAGCCTGTTCTCACCTACATGTATGTCATTTTACACTAGGGGCAGGCAAAGAGAATTGGCGAGATCCATAAATTACTCCACAGACAGTATCATTGTCAGCCCATTTATGCCCAGTTGTCCATCGACTATTGGACACGGAATGGATGAAACATCATGCAATGAACATCTGGATGGCACCTTCTTGCTGTGGCCTACTGAAGTCAAAACATGTGAAACTATCTTGAAGCGTGAAAGTACACAATCACCTAGAAGAGGGTTCCCAAACCCTAGTCCTGGAGGGCCAGTCTGCAACACAGTTTGCAGATTTCACTGCTCAAACATTCCTTATTCAGCTCATCAGCTAATTGCCATGTTTAATAGGGTCAACAAATTGGGCAACCCTGACCCAGCAGATATACATCCATGCGGAGTCTGATATGAAACACCAATTCCCAACTGAACCCTTCTGTAACTCACCAGGAAATGGAATCATAAGGTGTCTCATAAGAAGCAAAGTTTATAGGATCACATTAAAGGGTTTTAAAAGTTGCTGATACAATACCAGTCTGTGCTGGAAGGTACTTTAACACACATCTGCACAGCAGAAGCCATTTCGTATCATAAGCATGTTCTCAGATTTTCACAGCGTGGTCACACTAACACGCCTTCCTGCTGTAAATCACTTTGGTTGTATGTTTTGTTCAAGTTTTGCAGGTGCCGTATTTATTTTAAATAGTGTTTCCCAATCTGGTCCTCAGGGACCCACAGACAGTCCACGTTTTTGCTCCTTCCCAGTTCCTAGGGATCTGAGAGGGAGCAAAAAAATGGACTGTCTGGCTGGGAGCTCAGAGGGAGCAAAAACAGGGACCGGCTGTGAGTCCCCAAGGACCTGACTAGGAAACATTGATTTAAAAGACTAACTACACTGTTAAAGGTCACGCATAAAAAAATTATTTTCTCTGACTATATTACTGTTAATTACAGTCATTTTTCAAGCAGAACTGCATGCAAAATGAGACCTACCAGTTGAATTGCCATGACTAATGTTCACACACACGTACACACAAACACACATGCCCACTTCATTTATTTCTATCATTGTGGTGCTTCTCTATTCATATCTACAGCCATAACCCTAATGCTAACTAGGATAACCATAACCCCCACCCAACCCTAACTAAGTAACCAACCAAAATGCCAACAGTTTTGGCTATTTTAGATTTTTGACTGCATTCACAGATTGTTATCACATTGAGGTTTATATTGTGGGTGTCTGAAAAATGTAACATGGTAAATACAATGGCAGAGATACACATACTGCACAGCCATGTCTCGAAACACACAGGCTGCTCAGACCACTCGACACGACTTCTAACATCCCGCAACGAACAAGGGGGCGTGGGAGCCCCCTCAGTAAATTTCACTGATTGTGGGGTCCCCCTTCAGAAATTTTGTAAATTTTGTTTGATCGACTAAAAATATTTCGGGGGGGGGGTGTTGAAAGCCATTAGTTTACTGTGTGGCTGTCTCGCATGGATTCACAGTAATGCTCACTGAGAGTCCCAGAGCTTATGGAAAAGCATTTATTGCTCATCAGTCTCAAAGGTTATGAGTAAATGTTTTTTTTTGTTTTGATCCTGATGGGATAAGTTGTTTTCAAAATGTGTTGAATGTGCAGCTTAAAAACATGAGCTAGGCAGGACGGCGACCCATGTCTGGTGTTTACCTTAAATGTCCTACTGTATTCTTTGTCTTGGAGCAGGTTCCTCGCCGCAGAGGCTCACATTGGGAGAACATCACAGGCTTCCTGCAGGAGCTGCCAAAATCAATGTCCGTCTGGGAACACAACACAGAGAAAATGACCCGAAATCAGATGGGCTGTCTTGTGAATTTCGGGTCCCAAACAAGTGCCCTTTCTGTTGGGAACTGCAGGCGTTCGTGTATGTGGCTGTCACTGTGATATGTGCACCAGTGGCAAACAATATGTCCCTGGGACGAGCCGGGCCGTATCACCCTTCTTTCCGCTGCTACGAGAAAAGCACTATAACTTGGCTGTGGAAATACACAGAAAAGCAACAGCTTATCTCAGGTTCACTGACTTTTACCTGCAGAGATGCCTTTTGCCTTTGGAGTGTTTCGCTTGGAGCTGAGCAGAACAGGACTGCAGGCCCTCGCTTATTTTCCCTTCATTAACCTTTAGATTGTTAGACAATTCACTGGAACTCCTCTCGCTGGACATGAACGCTCAGACTCAGAGCCAGCCTGCATGTTGTCCCCGAAGTTCCGGTACCTGTGTCCATCTCCTGTCTCAGAAAGTGCCCTGAGCTGGTATCGGGCAAGCCATGAGGTGGATGTAATGTCAGCCCTTTGTGCCGTCATCAGGGTGTTATTCCTGGCTTAAGACAAAATCACTCTTATTTTCATAACTTGGGAGGCCTCTGACACTGGCATCATTACTGACAGGAGGTCAGGAAATACATAAACTTGTGATTATTTCAGGTTTTTCTAGGTATCGATGGCCTTTGTCTGAAATGAGAACAGTGCGTGCTGTATACGGTTTTGAAAACAATATACTGTCACATCCTTCCCTGGTGGGCACTGTGCAGCTCAGCAGGTTAATCCTCTGTGCCTGGTATCAGATGGTCACTGGATTAAGCCTGACCTAGGCAAAATCATCACATGTCTGAGCAAGGCCCTTAACCTCCTCAGCTCCCTGAGCACTGCAAAGTGGCTGCCCCTTCACTGTGACCCCCAAGCATGTTCTCACCTGTATGGAGACCAAGGCGGAGCAAAGAAACCTTCCCCACGGGGATTAATAAAGTATCACACTAGTATTCTATAAGCCAAAAGGGACTTTTATGGGGATTTGATGAACAAATCTGTTCTACCAGTTTACTGCTCTGCCCTCAAATCCTGAATCACGTCAGCAAACAGAATCTTCATGAACTCCTGGATCAATGCTCTGTACTTTAAAACCCATCACCTGCCTGGTAACCATAGTCTACCTTAAATGCCTGTCATGGCTGTCTGTTGGTATAAAAATTGTGATAAGAACCCTCGCAATGATTCAGTGGGTTGGTCTGACACATCCAGGGTTTGGGGGTTGGTCCGAATCCCTGTTCTGTGTTTGGTGTTTGCTTGTTCCCCTGTTGTCACGTGGGTTTCCTCTCACATTCCAAAACTCCCAGGACGTAATGGGTGACCTTCCCATTATCCGCAGTGAACACTGCACGCATCCACACTGCCATCTGTTGGCAAACATGAGAACAAGTCGCGTTTAAGAGGACGTCATATTAAAATATTTGTTCCATATGACTTTGCACTTATACATTTTATATGATTTTTTTAGTTTAATTTGCATAGGAAATTGCAGTGCTTAATAGTTTAATACAAATATTGGTAAAATTCAGGTTACGTACGTTATTTTGTTTTGCATGTACTATAGTGAAAGAAACTTCAAAAGTTATAACATGAGAATTTGACAGCATCATTTTTTATATTTTTTAATTTACCTTTATATTTTTGGGTTGGAATTTAAAATTATACTTCTTGACAAAAAAATCTTTGCTTATAGGTGCAACTGCTCGTCTAGGATCTAATCAAGAACCATAAAAATATATTTTCAGTTACTTAAGAACAATAAATGATGGATCCTCTGCTAATCCTCAGGAGCAGACTGGATTGTGACATGAGTACATACACACTGAAGGGGAGCTGCTTCACTAACAGAGTAGCGCCATCAGAAGGCGAGGCCGGTCAGCTTTATTTGTGCTTTTCTCTAAATTTTGCAATAATTATAAAGACATGAGAACTATAAAATAAGATATATGGAATTGTGCACTGATAAAAACATTTTTTTTTAAAAAAAAGTTAATTTGTTGGGAGCAACTCTGTGGGTTGGGATTCAGAAGGTTGCTGGTTCAAATCTCATGGTTGGCAGAGTGATCCCACCATTGACCAAGGCCCTAACGCCAATTGCTCCAGGGACTGGCTGATCCTACTGTCTCCTCTACACCAGTTCCATGAGGTGGCCTCCTGGGATGCTTTCCCAGCTGTCCTGAAGGAGGTCCCACATATACGCTGAGCACTCACTGGCCAATTTTCTTTCGCTCTCTGGTCAGACTCCTTCCAAACCATTTCAACTGGGGTTAGGTCAGTTGGCCAGGTCATGTGATGCGACACATTATATATTCTCTTAAAGCTACTACTATATTTTTGCAGTATTTTTCTTTATGTTAATCTGTACTCTGCTGTATCCAGCATGATAATCTAACCTCTCTACCCTGAATCCGAGTCAAATATCAAGGTACCAGCAGCTGGGTCAGAGTCACTGGTGTCTGAGTCAGAGTTCAAGTGCTCAAGTATGTAAAGATTGGTGACTTTCAAAAAACTTTCAGATTCTGAAGTCTAAATATGACAGAATTTGTTAAATGTTGTCAGGAGTACACCGATGGATAAATGAAAAAGGCAATTTCCTCTCCATTATCTCCTTTCCCCATAAAAAATATCATGTATGTATGTATCACATTCTACATCACATAAATAATTTCATGTTTGACTCCTTTTGAAAAAACTACAGTAAAATAGCAGCAAAGTCCTCCAGATCACTGGGCTTTGTAGCCATACCCAGACCTGGATGGCCATCATATTTATAGTTTAATTATTTAGCTCATACTTTTGTCCAAATCAGTGTGCATTTCTGAGAAGGCAGGTACAGGCAATCCTGGGAGAAACTGGGAGTTAAGGGCCGAGGTCAAGGGCCCAATGGTGGCATCTCTCTACTGACCCTGGGATTTGAACAAGTAACCTTCTGTTTACAGGAACAGCAGCCTAACCAAAAGCCACACACCATCCACCTTTTTGGATACTGAAGAATACAATGGAGACACTCTTGTGTGAACTTGGTAACCCAAAAAACACAAAAAGTGTCATAAAGCTTTTACAGAAATGTTGCTGCCATGGTAGGAATGAGATTCCATCAAAATTAAAGAGTAATGAACCTTAGTCAATGTAAACTGACATTCCAGTGTTTTTCATGTGTTACAACAACAGTGTGTAAAGCACCACTATTCACTGCAGCAGTAATGTTTCTGCTCAATAAGAACACTAAGAAAATTAAGCTCCTTATCGCCATGATCTATCTCGCTATATGGATGGATGGAAAGGAAATACACAAATTATTTTCAATTGTCAGAGAACGCTTGTGTTGGCAGCACAGCTAGCTAGCCAACCGTCTAAATGAATGTTCAGTTTTTACGTTTCTCTCTGCTGGTGAGGCCAACCTTCGGTCATTCTACAGCATGCAATGAAAATCACCAGTGCCCAACAGGTCTCTAGTTGGCTAGCTTTTACCTCTCAGGATGAATTGAGAGATGCCAAATGTAGGTCAATATTTTCCCCCGTTTTCTTTTTTATAGGTACTGAAGATAGTTAACATCTTTTTATTCTGGATATTAGAATCCAAGCTTATTAACTGGAGAGCAATCCACAGGTGTTAGCAACAACCATTAATAGATGCCTGAATTACTTTAGTTTTAAAAAAATGACTCAAAAATAATTGCTGACCATTTAAGGAATCGCAGTATGAAAACACATGGATGGCTTTTGGATAAAGCAAAGGTCAATGAATTTTACAATCAGCAGCGTCTATCAAAGCCCAGATCCATGTCTGCCATGATAACCAGTAACTACACCTTCTGCAGTTGGTCACAGTTAGAGCCTTTTAATTTATGACAGCTTTTTAAACAAGAACATCAGCATAGTCCAGAAGAAATAAAATAACAATTATAAACATTAACGTCGTGCGTTATTAACAAACTCTCATACATAAAAGGTTAGTTGCATTTTTGCCTTATTGCGGTAAAAAAATAAAAATAATAATAAGTGTACATTCTCCACGATGAAACCTGACCTGGAGGTAGCCCAGACTGACCGCAGATGGAGGAGAGGAGTGGCCAGAAACGTCACCCATCTCAAGGTCTTCATTATGGATATAAGTGAAGGATGCATCCACGTGTGCGGCGAACGGGTCCCCACCTGCACGCTGAATGAGCTTCTCATAAAGCATGAAGAGCGCATTGAAAGTCCAGCATTCACTTCGTGAAGGACCGGAAAATGTAGAAAATTAACTTGGAACCCATTTAAACAATATCCCATAAGCAACGCCGGCTGTTTGAACTGAATATTGGGGTATATTGGAAACATACTGTAAACAATCCGCAACGAAAACCACTGCTTTGTACAGCCGACTGAAGCAAAAGGTAACGCTTTAAAAATTCCGATATCTTTTATTTAAATGCACTGTGGGCGGAAGTAGCAGGTGGATTGTCTTAACTTTTGCAAGTACTTATCCAGGCATCCAGACATTTTTGGTTGTTTCTTCTGAAAACAAGGAAAATAATACCGACCGGTATCCTGTATTCATATACAGGTATCTGAATAATATTAGATTATTGCATTTAAAATACATTCACCGTTATAGGTTTTAAAAAATGGAAGTCTCTTAATAATAGAACAGGAATTTTCCAATTAGCACTACTAGTGTAAATGCAATGTGGCTGAAAAGATTAGAATCATATTCACAGTTTTCCATCAAAGTCCAGTTAGTAAGCACATACCAAATAAAATTAAAATCCAATATACAGCCAGGTTGATTATCTATGAGATCATGGTCTGATTCGTCTTTGCCCACCCCAGGTCGAAACAGTCCATCAGTAATGGCTATTTTCAGCTTCAAAAAGGCAGTAATTCGTTAGGTTGTGTGTCATATGGTCAGAGTAATCCACAGGAACTCTGACCTCAAGCTGCGGTTTTGGTTTGCTGCCCAACGACAATATTGACACAAGTCATTTAGTAAATTTAATACAGATTTTTTTTTTTTTGCTTTCTTTTCTCCCCAGCAATTTATATATAAGGAATCACCTTGGAGAAATTGAAGAGGTCATTCATCATGAAGACAATATTCCAGGATAGTCTGAGGGCACTTGCTCTGCTGCTTGTGTCTGAAACAGTCACCTCAATAGTCATAATGAATTCTACCCGATGGGAGGCTATGCTTGAAAAGTACATGGAGGCTGATGGAAAAGTCTGGGCATCCCAGCCGAGGAGCAGGAGAGCCATCTCTGAGAGTGACATCCAGGTCATCCTCGATCTGCACAATAAGCTTCGTGGACAGGTCTATCCACAGGCATCAAACATGGAGTACATGGTAGGAAAATGTTGCTGAGTGTATTTATTTAGTCCCCATAACTCCTCTCCCAAAAAGACTCCAGCAGTTGTGCCTGTAATTCATTTAAACAACATTCATAGGCTACAGGGTGCATTTGTAGACTACAAGGTGTAGGCATAGACTACAAGATCCACTCATAGGTCACAGGGAGTACTCACAGACAACACGGTGCACTCATACATTGTGAGGTACGCTCATATGCCTCAGGGTGCACTTATAGACCACAAAGTGCACTCAAAATCCCAAGGTTCACTTGTAGGCTACAGGGTGTACTTGTAGGCTACAAGGCACACTCATGGTCACTGGGAGTGCTATTTGGCCACAAGGGGCACTCGTAGGCTACAAGATACACTCATAGGCTACAAGGTGCACTCATAGGGTACAAGGTACACTTGTAGGCTACACACTGCACTCATAGGCTACAAGGTACTCTTGTAGGCCACAAGGTACACTTGTAGACTACAAGGTGCACTCATAGGTTACAAGGTTCACTTGTAGACTACAAGGTGCACTCATAGGCTATAGGGTGCACTTGTAGGCTACAAGGTGCACACGAAGACACAAGGTACACTTGTAGGCTACAGGGTGCACTCGTAGGGTACAAGATGCACTCGTAGGGTACAAGGCTTCAAGCTGCACTCATACTGTAGGCTGCAGGGTCAACTCGTAGGCTACAAGGTACACTTGTAGACTACAAGGTGCACTCAAAGGCTACAGGGTGCACCCATAGACACAAGGAACACCTGTAGGCTAGGTTGCTCTTGTAGGCTATAAGATGCACTTATATGACGCTTTTCCACTGCCACCAAGAACTGAGCCGTCCCCGACTCATACCATAAACATATATCTCCTTGTCTCATTCTCACAGTCAGTGCGATAATCCTATTCTGACCTATACTGATTTCAACATACATCCTGTCTGTAAATAACATATCATAATGAAAACAATCAAAGAATCTCAGGCACATTCTCAAGGCTGTTGCCTGAGTTTGTATTTATATACTCAGGCTGCTGAGGTTTTTAGTGACTTTCCTGTCAGCGGCTTGAGTCACGACGCCTGTAACGGCACTCCAGCCTTCTCAGCTACTATGGCCACCAGCGGGGGATTCATAAAGGAATGTGGGCAGGGGACATTAGGAGAACCAGGAGGGTGCACCTCAGGATATAGCAGGAACCCGGCCGGCGTGCCTTTGGCCCTCAGACTGATCAGAGCCAGGTACTGATCCATTTCTGCCAACCATTTGTCAGGTTCTAGATTCACCCAGCTCATGTTTAGCTGCTGCTGCTAAATTCAATAGATCACTTGAATTATTTCTATGGAACAAGTATTAAGAAATCATAAATCTGTGGATGACGTTAGTTCAGGACCAACACTCCCCATCCCACTGAATGTAACATCAGCATATGTATCTTTTCAGAATCTGCACAGGGCAGCAGACAGCTGAAAGCCTGAAAAGAGTAAACTAGGTTTGGCTGTGATGGTATTACAGTATACCCTGGTATACAGAAATCTCAAACGTATTGTTTTTAATACAGTAAAAAATAAACTGATATGGAGATGCTGTACAAAGGCAATGTAGTACACAGTGTTAGCTGTGATTGGAGCCTCACTTGCGTTAAACAAAAGAACAAGCCAAAAATAATGCATGCTTAGGTCAATGCCACAAAAACATGCACTGCGAATGCATTGTTAACTGCTGGAGCATGAGTGATGTCACAGCACAGGCAGAGAAAAAGGTGCTGATCCACTCAGTGGCTACAAGACAACAGGGGTTTATTGGGGAAACTAAAATGCACACTGGAGGAAAAAAAATCACACAAGTAACAGGACCATGAGGGGGTCATAAAAACAAATGGGGAAAAAAAGAACTACGAGAACCTCGAAATGCCATAGCCTGGGAACAAGGAACACAGGCTGCAGGACTAGAAAAGCAGACCAAGCACACAGTAACATACACACAATAACTCAGCAAGGAGCAGAAAGAAGACAAGCACTCAAATGAGACATGACGTAGGAGAGGTGGGAACCATTAACCAATCACTAAAGGCGCAGCACAACAAGTAACAGGTGTAATCAATAACACTAAATCCTCACGGAAACTGGGAGACAAGCAAAAACAGAAAACTAAGAAACATAGCAAAACACTAGGATAACAACACTAGGAATGACTAGGGCCATATAAATACACAGGAATAATAAAACACTGTAGAGGGCGCAAAACCAAAATAGGGATACACACTAAGTAATGAACACTAGGAAACAAATGGGCAAACAGAAAACCTAGCGCCCCTTGAACCCATAACCAAAGGGCTACAGCATCTGTACTATCCAGTCAACCCTCTGAGCTAAGCAGTAGTCAGGGGAGCATGGAAAACACACTAGGGCTGAAGGCTAATGAGGGAGGGGGGAAGCAGGAGGACCAGCCAGGAAGCGACACAAAGGGCAGAGTCGGACAGCACTGACCCTGACAGCGCAGGGTCATGAAACCTAGTGCACATGGGGCCACAGATCGGGCAGTGACAGTGGTGTCAATAAACGAAGGATGATCTTTTTAACTTTTCAACAAGAAGCCGTCACTTTGTTTCTCTAGAGCTCAGCTTCCACACTGATGAGCCTATTTAGGCTCTCTGATTCTGGAGTTTTCTGTAGCCCACATGAGTTTTTTAAATCATTATTTTAAATATCATTATAAACTGTATACTGGGGTGAAATATCTAGAAGATATGATGATATGAAAAAATATATACTGCCCAAGCCATGAAAAAGTACCACTGCTATCCCATTACTCTCACACAATACAATACAGGTCATCAGTTCACATTCATTTGTAAGCCCTCAGGAAAATGATAATGATTGCGGTAGGAAATATGGCAATATGCAATGATACAAGTGCAAGTTATGAGTTCCATCCATATGCATTGTCTCTAGGCACCACGAAAGAAATAGCTCACACTGTAACTTTTAAAAATGATGATCCCATTGCAGAAGGTGAATTCAATTTAAGATCAGAGTTGACTCAGAAATGAAAGAGATCACTTGTCTGTAAAGTGCAACCCTTGCTATTCAGGCTGGGGTTCACGGATGAGACTGCAGCACACGTGTACAGCTTTCCCTCACGAGCTCTGCGCGATAAGCCGAGGTCATAACACCAGCAGTCGTGCTGAAGGAGAGCAGTGGAATTTTCTGCGAGATAAGAGGAAGATCCACTTTAGGCTATAAAGGCTGCATAGTATTATGTTCACAGTCTATTTATGCTTTGCAATTTCTGCAAAAAATGTTATGTAAATACATTTCAGTTACTTACTTGCAGAGGTAACATAACTGAAATTGCTCAGTAACAAAGCTGTGGAGAGCTACCAGCACGGGAGTCCCAGGTCATGTGCAGACCAGGTGGGAGCAAAAACGCGGACTGGGTTTGGAAACACGGTTTTAGAGTATCAGCTTGTCTTAGGTATTGGGTCACACAGTCCAAAAGAAATTGACTTGCTGATTCCAGAATGTGGAGTTTTTACTTTTCATTTGGAAATATATTGCTAGTAAATTTCAGCCTTATTCCCATCCTTCAGATACAGTTAAAAAGTCAGGTGTCATTTCACAGCGCAGAAAAAGCAGATTTCTTTGTGTCCTGTGGAAAGGCAATTTGTAGTTTACACCAACAATGTCTCCTTATGCCAGCAACCTTACTCTGATAACTCACTCTTGACAGGAGACTCTGAACCCTTTGAGGAGATGTGTCCTTTTCCTGAACGTCTGTGGAATTATGCCAGATGACACGAACCACTGCAAATGAGATGTTAACCCAAATAAATGCTGGCACCCGAATGATATGCAAGGTTTTTTGAAGGAAACTCTGAGATCCTAGAGAAAAAGGCCACATAAGTTGTAACCCCCCCCCCACACACACAGGGGTTTAAGTGTTTGGGAGTGATTGTGGGATGTTTGACGTCTAGGAAGTCTGTTTCATAAATGCCCATCAGACTCTGATACTTTCACACTTTGATACTTGTGTGACAACATCACCTGGCTGGAGTACACACATTAAACAGTGAAATGCGACAGTCAAATAGCCAATACCTGCAATGAAGACCTGCACATCTGCAGTAAGACCATCCAGTGTGAGGGCCATGAAGCATGGGTTCATAATAAGGGGAAAGCAGTGAATGCAAAATGTCAAGCGAGCAACTTCCTGGCTCCAGCAGTTGTGCTGTAGAGTGCTGATAATATCCAGTATTTTGGTCTTCATTGCTCCACCTGGATACATTCACAATGGCCTCATTCTTCTTTCACCACAAAGGAAAATAAAATAGAAAATCGTTCCAAGTGAAGGTTTAAAAAAATTGGCATGGAAGTTTTCTTTTTTTTTTTTTTTTTTTTTTTACAGTTTGACTGACATCCTCTGGTCAGGTGAATGTTCTCAGGTTAGAGCAGTGGTCTCAAACTCCAGTCCTGGAGGGCCGGAGCCCTGCACAGTTTTTGGTTTACCCTCATTAAAAACACCTGATTCAACTACTTACCTAATTACCACACAGCTCTTGAGTTGAATCATTTCTGCTGGAACAGGGAAAGAACTAAACTACACAGGGCTCTGGCTCTCCAGGACTGCAGCTTGAGAACCCTGGGTTAGAGTATTAAACAGTGGTATGTGCAGTGGCTCTGTTTTAGGCTGTGTGCAGGTCTGTATTTACAGCACAAGTGGGATTTCCAGTGAAAATCCTGAATCTCCCCCCGGACCTGGGTTACTGTCCCCAGGTTGTATGGCTTCTCTGCTCTCCCTCTCCTCATATAGGCATGATAACATTATAGTATCTATGTTATAGACTCACTACGACTTCGAGGCATGTGTCAAAATAGTCATGGCAGCTCAAAATGCTCCTCTGTTTTCTCCACTAGAGATGCACTAAGTAGGTCAGTCTGCAGCTGAGAATTGCAGTCACTATAGAATCCTGTGTGGAGATCGGTCTCAGTTTCTGAGCTGCTCCAGGCTTGGAACAGGGCATTTATTTTGGAAGGCAAGTGGAACAGAACGCTCCCCAGCAGAAAACAGATGGTATAAATTATGGGATACTATTGTATTTTTTAACTAACCTTGATCTCCTGGGACAGTAAGCAAGAAAATCCACTGATACCATCCTGTAAAATCAACAGCTACAGCACATCACAGTTTTGTAGGGAAGGTGGCCACATGTGGTCTGGGATCCTGATGGTTTACAATGCCCAAGTAGACCATGCTCAAAACTTCAGTGCACAGTTTGATCCAGAAGATAGTCAGACCTTAATGACAACAGTAGTGCATTGTTGTAGGTTTATTGATGTTAAGCAATGTCTCCCGGAGAAGTGCCTCAAATGACTTGGTATGTAATTTGTCTGCGAGAGTTTCCTTGTGGAGAAGATCGAATGTACAGAGACCAAGGATATGCTGATACTATCTCTCCCATTCTGTCTTCCACCATGCCACTCTGCAGCAGTCTGAACAAACTCCTCAGCCTCCATAATCTCTGTGCCTGCCATTAAAAAGAAATTTAGCTATGCGGAGTAAACAGCTCCACTTTAACCTTGTGGGAAAATACATTCATCTTGTAGCAAGGCTTGTTTGCATTCTGTGATTGACAGGTGTGGGATGCGGAACTGCAGCGGAGTGCAGAGGCCTGGGCCCAAACGTGTCAGTGGGAACACGGCCCTGCCGGCCTCCTACCACAGATCGGGCAGAACCTCGGCGCTCACTGGGGCAGGTCTGTGTCCAGCCAGGAGCACCTAGAGCGGCTTTTCGAAACACAGGGTGGTGGCGACTTTCCATCCATCTGCTAATTTCTCAGTTTATCATGCAAAAGTTGTCGCGCCGAGAAATTGATTTGCATGCGTTCACGACTGTGCAGTGTTGATTTTATATTGATGGTGTCATGGTGACGTTGCTCGTTTGTTGAGAAACCTCCATAAGAGTGTGTCTCTGTAGGTACCGGCCCCCGACGTTTCACGTCCAAGCTTGGTATGATGAAGTGAGGGACTACATTTACCCCTACCCACAAGAGTGTAACCCTTACTGCCCCTTCCGCTGCATGGGGGCAGTCTGCACCCACTACACACAGGTAAAAAACAAGGGATTTCTAAATAAGAACACATTTACAGTCTTCTCTAATGTTACAGACCTCAGCTTCACGTACATCAATTGTTTGTGTGTGAAATTCAGTTTTTATTGCTATTTGTATTACTTCTACATCTTTTCTGAACTTTTGTTTTATATATTACACTAAGTCTTCGAAGACAACAATACAGAGGTAAAAAAAGATGGACGATGGTACTTTAATATTCATGCTGTATGATCCCTGGTTATATCTGATCCAGCCTAACCCTTCTGTTTCACCTGCTGAATGATGGATACTTTGATAGAGAGTAGAAAACAGGAACAGAGGAGAGGCATCGAATGGGGAAAAGGCTGGAATGGGTAACCATGAAAAGTCACATGACACTCTAACTTCTTGTCATTGGGTGATTTTCCTGCGATGCCTTGCTGTGATTTGATCAGCTTGTGTGGGCGACCAGCAGCCGTTTGGGCTGTGCGATCAACGTGTGCCACAACATGAACGTCTGGGGACAGATCTGGGCTAAAGCCGTGTACCTGGTCTGCAATTACTCGCCGAAGTGAGTACGCCCCCTGTTGGATGACAGGAGAATCAGCCTTTAGGAGGCTTTTTTTTTTCCTAAGATCATATTTCTGCCAAGAGTCAAAGACAGAATGAATTTGCGCCGCTTGAATTTATGCACTAATGCTTGTTCCCTTGTGCCGCACAGGGGGAACTGGTGGGGTCACCCCCCATATGAACATGGCAGACCCTGCTCTGCCTGTCCCTCTAGCTACGGAGGGGGCTGCAGGGACAACTTATGCTACCGAGGTACCTCTGCGGCCATCGGCGATCAGCGGCTACCGCGGCGCGTCGCGATGGCTATGGCCTCACAGCAGCGGTCTTGTTCACAATGAGTCGAGTGCTGCTGCCTAACAGTGGGCAGTTTTACAAACTTTGTTTTATTCAGATAATAATGCAGGGAGGCCTGGCGCCACATAATCACCAAAGTGATAATGATCAGACAATCATTTATGCACCATTATGTGCCACATTTTAACTATGTGCATGGCGTGCTACCGTGCGTATCCGACCGCAGCTTAGAAACGCAGCGTCAGCGGTAAACAAGTGATCCATTCTCTCATATCAGGCTTTGCATCGCATGTTACTAAGGCCTACGTGGACTGACACGGTTTGGTTGTAAAAAGAGTTGATGGTGAACATCCGCTTGCAGATGCAGGAGACCGGTTACCCCCTGAAGAAAGAGAGGAAAGCAACTACATTGAACCGGAAGCTTCCAGAAGTCAAGGGACTTGGCTGAGGGAGGATCTAGAAATGAACACAGTGCTGAATACACAGCAAATGTGTAAGAATGCCTTTTACACATATTTAGTCAAACTCTTGACCTGGAACAGGCATCATGACTCGTAAATAAATCATGTCTGAAGCCCCCTTTTTGCAGTAGCAGTGGTAAGACGGTCGTGCTGCGCTGTCAATGTAATCTTTGCTGCTGATAATGTCATTGTGTAGCAGACTAGCAGCCCAGCAAAACATCAACTACTGTTCATCTCGCTGCTGTCCTGCAGGTCGCACTAGTTCTCTGGTGGGGAGGCTTTCGCTCTGTTTTGAGAGGAAGCCGTTCGGTTTATGTTTACTTTCGAGAACCTGGCATTGACTATGATGGCTTTGAAATTGCTTCCTGTAGTGTAAGGGGCCCCTGCAGGAAGATGGGACACCCTGCTGGTGACCTTTGTGACCTCGTGATATTACTAAGTTTGTTATTGAAGATTCTGGGAGAGACATGTTCTCACTCTCAAAGAGGTGCTCTGCTTCTCTCCACTCCATATTCGCTTCATTCTCTTTAAAGCCACGGGTACCTCGGATTGTACTGTTAAGGTCAACATCAAACAGCGTCTCCTGAGGTTCTTCTGTGCTGGTTGCTTTTAGAATCAGCTTATCACTGCCAGTACCATGTAGTTCGGAGAAGCCTGGGCGTTTGGGTCACCTGGTGCAGCATTTAGATATTAGAATTCCAGAGCTGCCGCCGATATTGATTGCTATCGGCAGGCTATTGCGCAGTGCAGCGACAGTGTGTTTGAAGGCGTGCCTTTGGCAGCGATTAAGAGCCGACAGGCTAAAACAAGCATCGCTATCACCTAACTAACTTTCTGCATCACCATTCTTAAACTGATTTTGTGCAAGGTGTGGGTGCACCTGCAATCCCTACGATTATTAAAAAAAAAAAATTAATATTGAAGATGTCTTGGTGACGTGGCTCGTTTGTTGACAAACCTCCGTAACTCCATGTGACTCTGTAGGTACCGACACCTGACCGTTTATTTTAAATGCAGATTTTTTAAACCTTCAGTCTGTGATGTCACACAAGTGATGTCCCATGAATTGAAATGTCATTGTTAAATGTTTCTTCAGCACAGCTCCTGACATGCGACACAAAGCTACGAGATCAGTGCAAGGGAACCACATGCAATAGGCAAGTAACACCCATCAACTGTGGAAGTTATTTGGCGTTGCTGTGCCAACTTACAGAGCAGTTTTAATCAATCTGCTTCATTAGATAATAAAAATTATTTTCTTTCACATAGGTATGAATGCCCTGCAGGCTGCCTGCACAGTAAAGGCAAAGTCATAGGAACTGTTTACTATGGGATGGTAAGTATTTTACCGGCATTTGTCATGTTCTCAAAGCTCTTGGACAAACAGGAGCTTGACCTTGAAGATCCAGTATGTGTTTGAACAGCAAACTCTGATGGTATTATAACCTGTTCTCTGGTTCTGCATCTGCTCTGACTGTGTTATAACCTGGTCTCTGGTTCTGCATCTGCTCTGACTGTGTTATAACCTGGTC
>JAODLD010000038.1:20466265-20486659 GCA_026781065.1 Mormyrops boulengeri
CCCCCCCCCCCCCCCCCCCCCCCCCCCCCCCCCCCCCCCCCCCCCCCCCCCCCCCCCCCCCCCCCCCCCCCACTCTTTGGTGCAACTATAGTAATAATAATAATATTCATCATCATCAAGCATGCTTTATTGTCCTACCACCTGTATACAGGAATACAGTAGCATGAAGTCGAATTCCCCCAGGACCATGCTGCAGCATACAGAGAGCACTGACGAGGGGAGGGTTTTCACAGAACTTAAAATGCAAGAAACAGAGACATCATAAGAAGAGGACCTTTACATTAGTTGACAGTGATGTCCAGCGATCCTGGAACCAGCAGAAATGCATGGAGGCAGAGCGCACAAGCCACATTCAGTCCTCAAATACCAGGAGTGTAACCATCACATTGGAAACTCTGGACATGGCTGGACAACCAAATACACCCAGAGGTTTTACTGCACCAAAAAAAGTGACTCTCTCCTAGGGGCGTCAGGGGCATGGAAACTCTGGCAGATTCAGGGGGCCAAACGTTTGATAGGAGCCCTTGAATTTGTAAAATAATACATAAAATTGGACAGGAAGGGCCCAAGGTAGCATTTTCTTAAGGGGGGGCAGAATTTTAGGGTACACCCCTGCTCTCCGCATCAGAAGAGAAGACATCTGTTCACAGAGGACCGACTGACTAATAGGGTCCATTGGGCACAACCAAATGCACCCAGAGCACCAGAATCTCTAGGTCAGAAGAGAAACCCTATGTTCGCATAGGACCAGCAGTGACCAGCAGGGGGTAGCTCCCTCTCCAGAGAAAAGAAATGTGAAACCAATTAAAAGCTTCACTTTTCTACAAGCTGACAATTCCTGGCTACACAAAGTAAACGCCTCATTGCACCCCTGTGGTCGTTCAGCCTGCTGTGGATCTAGTCATCGGATACTAGCTAATTAAAATAATAATTTGAAACCTGTCATGGTATTTTTTTTACAGTTCCCGGCAGGGCACATGTCTTTGTTTAAAATTGTAAGTCTCCTAAGTGAAAACACATCATGCTTCATTGCATTTTACTAGCTCCAATTCTGAACAGCTTTTCAATATCTACCAGCTTTTGGTTTTACACTTTGCCTTCTGGAGGAAAATTCTGCTTTTCTTCTGTCTGTGCAGGTTCAAGTTTATTTAGTTTTTCTCTGTGTATTGTTCAATAACAATTATATTAAACCACCAAATGTCGCGGGGTAGCAAAGTCACACAATCCTATTGAAAAAAAATTAAAACAAGTGAGAAATGCATCAAATCCTTGCAGTTTAATGTTTGTTTAAGTAGCGTGAATTGCAGGACAAGAGTTTGGATATGGCATAGTTATTTGGTAAACTGAATATTTTTGGAGTAGATGGCAGTGGGTCTTCCACACACGTGGATTCATGTGTTTATCGTGTGCAGCACTCCCAGGTACATAGAGTACTGACACCTGGGTGCCCGCAGGTCGTCCTCAGTTCACAGACAGCTCTGCTACACCTTTGGAGTGTACTTAAAGCAACAAAAGCCAGACTTTTGTCAGGGAGATAAACCAAAATGTTACCCACAAAAATGTAACTGTCTCATTGTAATTCACTATTTCTGCAATTCATTCAAACGACGTACATTAAACTAGTAAAAGGATTGAACGGCTCTGGGCTGCTGGGAACAGCATGGTGGTCATGACTCAAGTTCATTTCACCATCCTCTAATCTTCATGGACCTGAGATCTACCACTCTTTTCCTTCCTTTGTTCAGACAATAACAACTGCAAATGGTACTTTCCCAAAAATACAGGCATTTCAGATGCCTGCTGTACCATTTGCAGACTATTGGTTAGGTGATGTAGCCTTTTCTGTGATTTTCTTATTAACCTGAAATAGGTCTGAGCCAAGCAGGGTCACCCACAAGCCTCGCATCACAAGAGAAACAGCATTTGGGGTGGGGTGGGGTGGGGGGGGATGTCACAAGCCACAGCATCTGGCTCCATCTGCTGGCTATAGCTTGAACCAGTGTTGGCTTTTTTCAATTAGGGCCTTGTTTGTTATGTCAAGAACATTACCAGAATGGTATCACACAATCTCAGGAAATTTCACATCCTGGCAAGGCAGCCCCAACATTGGTGCAGTCCTATGTGCCATCACTTCACGTTTGAAGGACTGGTTTCGTCCTAAAGTAGGTTATGCCAGAGGGAAGCGGGAATCTTCCTGATGCTGAGAGGAACCCCAACATTGGTCAATTGCACCTGTGGCATATACTATGAAGCGGGGTTACTGGCTTATCGGGGTAATTTGTCGGATTTAAGGTTCCACAATCTAAATGGACTTCATATTCGTTCACTTACATTTTGCCCAAACTACCTTAAATCCGACAAGTTACCCTGATAAGCCAGTAACCCTGCTTCGTAGTACAAGCCACTGGTTTATACTCTGTTTCCAGGGATATCCAAGTCCTTTGGTGTTCAGCTATTATTGACGCATGCCTGCAAACATGAGATCTATGATGTTCTAGCATCAAAGCCACAGTGAAACCTCACCCAGATAGCATCAGGGATTGTGGGTCTCCTGCTACACAAACACTGTATCAATGTAATATAACTAAACCACCCCCTTCAATGAACAGCAAACATGAAAAGGCATAACTAAAGTCTATGCGAAGCCCTTGCCGATTGAATCACTTTGAATAACCATCATGCCACGACCACTGATGTACTTAAAGAAATTAATGCAGAAACACCATTGGGTCTGTTTACCTCAGGAGCTAAGGGGCACACCTCCGCTGGAGCTGAGGGACACATCTCCTCCAGGAGCTGAGGGAAATATCTCCTCCAAGAGTTGAGGGACACACCTCCCCCTGAACTGAGAAACACATCTCCTCCAGGAGCAGAGGGACACATCTCCTCCAGCAGTTGAGGGACACACCTCCCCCTGAGCTGAGGGACACATCTCCAGGAACGGATGGACACACCTCTCCTGGAGCTGAGGGATACATCTCCTCCTGGAGCTGGGGGACATCCCGCCTATGGGGCTGAGGGACACATCTCTTCCACAGGCTCGGGGACACTCCTCCACTGGACACATCTCCTCCAGGAGTTGAGGGACACTCCTCCCCTGGAGCTGAGGGACACATCCCCTCCAAGAGTGTATGGACACATCTCCCCTGGTGCTAAGGGACACATCTCCTCCAGAATCTTGGAGACACTCCTCCCCTGGAGCTGATGGACACATGTCCCCCAGGGCTGAGGGATACATCTCTTTCAGGAGCTGGGGGGGCTCTTCTCCCCTGGACCCGAGGGACACATCTCCTCTAGAATCTTGGAGACACTCTTCCCCTGTAGCTGAGGGACACATCTCCTCCAGGAGCGGATGGACACACCTCACCTGGAGCAAAGGGACACATCTTCTCAAGAGCTGAGGGACCATTTCTTCCTGGAGCTGATGGAAACACCTCCTCCTGGAGCTCAGGGACACATCTCCTCCAGAATCTTGGAGACACTCCTCCCCTGGAGCTTGGGGACACATCTCCTCCAGAAGCTGATGGATACATCTTCTTCGGGAGCTGGGGGACTCTCCTCCCCTGGAGCTAAGGGACACAACTCTTCTTGGAGCTGATGGACCCATCTCCCCTAGAGCTGAGGGACACATCTTCCCGAGGAGCTCAGGGATACATCTCCTGAAGCTAAGGGACACAACTTCTCAAGAGCCGAGGGGCCATCTCCTCCAGGAGCTGAGGGACACATCTCCTCCAGGAGCTGAGGGACACATCTCCTTCAGAGTTGATGGACACATCTGCAGTGAGCATTGTGCTAATGCCCATGTGCTGTACAAAGTCTCTGACCAGGAGGAACCCCAGGACAAAGTGATGGGGGTAAATCTGAGTGGGTCTCAAGGGAAAACTGATAACCATGGACAACAACAATCTTATTTGAATAGTCAACTTTATTTATATATCACTTAATCAACAGCCCTTGTTGATCAAAGTGATTTACACAGATCATAAAAGTCACAGCATGATATCATGGCATAAGACCAACATATAGCACAGTTACCCAATCTGCTCTGTAATTAGTATTCACAAATGCTAATGAAAATAAACGTCTTTTAAGTGTAGATTTAAAGATTACAACCGAAGATGAACAGCCAAGGTGTAGTGATAAGCTATTCCAAAGCTTTGGTGCTACTGCTGCTCCTATGAGTGGACATTGGAAGCTGAAGAGATAAGCCAGGTCAGGCTTTAAAAACAAGTAATGACATCTTAAACTGAATCCTATACTGAACAGGTAGCCAATGGAGGGAAGCCAGAACTGGACTGATGTGGTCCCTCTTCTTTGCAGCAGTTAAATACCATGCAGCAGCATTTTGGACTAACTATTGCTGATCTAAGCGTGACTGAGCTACCTCAATGTACACAGATTACAGTAATCTAAATGAGGTAATAGCATCCATACGTTTTTCCCTGTCCTGGTAAGAAAGGTATGGCTTAATTTTTTTAATTCACCTCAGCTGGAAAAACTATTCTTAACAACATCATTTACTTGCTTATGGAGGAGGTCGGAAATTGCTGAAATCCATGGGATCAAGTTTTTTGGAGGTTGGACAATAGCATGTTTAAAACTGTCCTGCAAGACATCACGTGTTTCTTTAAAACGTTTTGAAGTGATTACTTCAAGGGGAGATATAGTAGGTTTCATACAAGGGACTGTATCTGTTTGGCAAGAGTATGGTAGGCTCAATACAAGTAAAAGTATCTGTGTGTGAGTGACACACCTCCCCCTGAGCTGAGTCAATAGCAGGGCCGACAAATTACATGAAAATTACATGAAATCAACATAGAGCAAAACTAAACGTAATCCCTTCCTGAACAAACCGCAGCTTTCATTTTCACCTGTATTAAATCCTCTCAGGTTCAGTCTTTTGAAACACTCTCTGAAAACAAGATATATAAGCTCATTGATTCATGAAATCTATTAAAAATGTAACATGGACTATACAGCAGTACATACTGTAACCTTGCTTTTGTGAGTCTGATTTAAATAATTACAGTTTCACTATCATTTGTATACACCCACAAAGCCATATTTTACAAATGTAGGCAGTTTCCATACAGTAATTTTCATGTTTAGACATAGAAATATCCCCAAATGCAGAGTATATAAATGCTGATTGAATGTGCACATTCCTTACTGCACATACATAATCCAGTTTATCTCAATTTACTTGTCCTAGTTAGATGTCCTATTTAGTGTGTTAACAAAGCCCAGGTGTAAAGGAGAAATAGAGTATGTAGTCTATCTGAATTTGTATAGCAGGAGACTTAATACTACTGTTATGAAACTAAAGTTCATGCAGGATGACATATTTATTTAGAGGAGGCAATTGGTTTCTTATTATGGAATATAAATGAAATCGTGTGCGAACAGGACCTGCACACTTAATAATGCAGTGACCTCTACGCCACATGTAAGCCTTTTCTGTTTGTAAAAGGTGTTTGATTTCTGGTATTCTATGCTTATACCTGAACAACTGTAGACAATGCAGTGACATCACATTGAACCCAGACGTGCTCTGTATCTCATATCTAAGGAATACTGAATGTACGCAATGAGACTGTCATTTAAGTTTATGCTTAAGTCTATATCCATTTCATCTTTCCCCACGAAGAACTCCAGATCATAATCAAAATGCATTGCATTCGAAGTCTAGACTATTGTTTTACTAAGTGATGTAATACTAATTATTCAAGATACTGAGCAGTGAGTCTGCAGGCTTCAAACCTTAAATATTGAACAAAAACTACCGCGCAAAAATATCTATAAGAAAAGTATTTAAAAGTAACAAAAAAAGAAGCAAACTGCACTGGTATGAGAAATGGCAGTCCTGTGTTACACAGAGTGAGATGTGCAGACTGTCTGAGTACAGCTGTACCGCTGGCATGGGACATAGGAACAGGTGACATCATTAGGACGAGCTCCAAAGCATTCTATGCAGTCTGGCTGTGGCGTCTGCTTCCCCTCTCGTGCCGTGAGGGTGAGTCCATGCTGCACTCTCACACGCGTTTAGTCGGTCATGCTTTCATGCCATTATTCCACTAAAAACATTCATAAATATTCCCTACCCTTAATATATATTCATCAAATAGCGTACATACCTGCTTCAGCCAGTACCTTAAATTATTATGGTCAGTGGAAAACAGTTCCAAATTCAGCTCAGGGGAACATGACTTATCCATCATTTCATCTCCTATGTGGGAGGTCACGGTTCTCCCCCAGGGCTGGAAAGCATTTTGCCTTCATAATGACCGCAAAAGAGGTTCTGTGGTTTTTTTAGTGCCCTCCCGCACAGCTGGTCATTGATGAATTCCTCCTATATGTCCAGCGGTACCACGAGGAGACTGTGTTAACACAGCTATAAAGAAACTGTGTTACAAGTGCAGCCAGCTTGGAGAATGAAGGTTGGACAGATTGCAGGAGAAGGAGGTACCTGCTCTAAACAATGTTGCATGAGACCACCACGCTCTGCACCGATGGGAGCTACTTAGAAATAGTGCAGTGAACTGGCAGCTATATTTGTTTTTGTTGAAGATGTTTTGTCCTTGCTACACAGTCCTTTAGAAAGCAGGGCTTTAGTATCTGCTCTTTGTCTGGAGGAGACTCTCCTGCAGATGATGCTGTGAAGCAGTGGGCACATGAGGATTCAGGTCATCCATCTTCCATGGCCATCCAAAGCGCTGGGCGCGTGTCCCGTACAGCATCTGAGCGACAGTCTGGAGAGGCTTACAAGGGCAGCTTCATCACGGGAAAAACAGTGCCAAGTGTCTGTCCAGCTGGAGTCTAACATGTGACGTAATATTTTTGCATTCAACTGGAAATAACCGAACATCGGAGAGTAATTAATTTTTATATTTTTAATGAAACACTATTTAAACAGTAGAATATGCTATAACTCAACGTCGAACATCCATTTTTTGTGACGAGTGATGACTACCGCTCTGCAGTCCATGTCACACAGAATCTGCACATTCATTTAACATCCTGCCTGCCAGTTTCTGCACATGCTGATTGTTGGCCACTATTTTATAGAGCACCACTCTGTAAGCAGATTAATTGTATGGCCCGCTTTTCAAGCAAACGTCTCAGCACAGAGACACGTTTTGGTTGGCGCACTGCAGAGATACTTTCATAATTAATGCAAAAGCCCTCATTCTGTTTTGTAGTTTAACATCCTAACTTTAAAAAATTACCATCAATAGCGCCCCCTAAAGGAAGTTTTCTTCAGTGCTGCATTTTTTTTCTGTATGTTCCAGCTCGAATGATACTCTCCTCACTGACAGCTGGAAAATGAAAGGATCGTGATCAGTGGAGGCACTTCCTAAGGGAAGATCTCAGTTAATTATGTCAAAAAATTTCTCCTGTACTGCAGTGTATGCAGAGCAACACTCCCTGATAGCTGACGTCATCCCTAAACAACTAATGGCTAATGGCTATGTTGCATTAGCTAAGCAGAGCTGCTGTAAAGACATTGGTCTGGCCTGGTGTGTGATTAATGATGTGATGGATCTGAGCAGCACAGAAGAACCTAGCAGGACACTTTAAAAGTCTGTGATCAGAAGCTCCCTTGGCCATTCTCTCCTGCACAGGGTCGTTTCAAGAGTTAGTCTTTACCGAACAAGCTATACTTTTGCATTTTATTTTGTATATCATTTCAGTTGAGGGCATTACATTACATTCATTGGTTCATTATTAGAGGTTTACTATTTAAATTAGCAGGAGTATCATTTCAATTCCGGGCTTCTGTATAATTAATCGTCAGGTTATCCATTTCTATTATCATTATTATTATTATTATTCTTCTTATTATTATTATTGAATGCCTTCAATTAGGACGGCAGCAATCCACATGGGTCTCAGGCTGGGACAACTAGGTGGGACGGCGCGCGGGCACACAGTGACACGCTCCGTCACACACCTATCTTCTGTACTGGGGGAGGAGTCCCTGTGAACTGTAAACTATAAATTAATCTACTCCAAGGAGTGTGCAGTGTCCACTAGCATTTGGCCCTCTGTGTTTGCAGTATTGCAGTGCATCGCACTTTTGCCGTGTGATCAAACTATGGCCAAATGCCAGGTTTTTTGGACAGTGCTGATTAGTACAAGATGGACCAACCTCATCGGTCAGCGTCTCCCAACATCGACAAGCATCACCCAATATTCGCCACTGTCACTAAGCGTCGCCCAGTATCAGCCATCATCTCCCAACATCGTCCACCATCAATCAGCATCACCAAGCAACACAGTCCAACACTGTCCAACAGCACCCCGCACTGCACAGTCATGCTTTAACCAATAACTGATGAGATATTCACCATCCCCCCAAACACAGAGCTGCTAAGTTTGACTGGCCGCTGTCTGTGTAAAATATTTTTGCTCAAGTAACATGATGACTGAGTAATGAGGCTTTTCCGAAGCCTGTCACATTTGGCATAAACTAAATGCATTTAACCTGCCGCTGCTCCACCTACCCAGTTTCCACTTTGCAGCCCAATGAGACAGAGCAGGCCGGCCCACTGGTTCCCCACACGTCTAAAACATGCAATCTATCATAGAGCCAGACGCTGTCCAACCTCTGATGTGGCTGTATGCGTTTTCCATTTGATTTATGTGTGTGACTCAAGTCTGCTGTAATGTACCAAGGCCAGGCCATCTGACGGGGAAGGTGGCAAGCACTGTGATTATGTTATGACTTCCCCTGCAATGTTTCCATTGTAAATTATCCTGCACAATGAAAACACTTTCACAGAATTGTGTCTCATGTGGATGGTCTCCCTGTTAAGAGAAAAGCCATGGCGACCAGCAGGTGGCAATGAACACTCTTTTCTTTTCCGCACAGATCCAGTTTGTGGTTCCCAAATACATATTCCGTGCATGAAATACTGACATGCTTTTCAGTAGCCCAAGTGTAGTCTTATCATTAAAAGCAAAAACAAGCAAAACTTGACTGTCATGCAATTAATCTCCACTAATTCATTAAATTAAATTGTGAACCATGGAAATTAGTCTAGCTTTGGAAAGAAGATAACACAAAGTAAGGCATTCAGGACATGACCTGTATTTCCACATGATGATTAAAAATTGCCAGCAATTGCTTAAGTATTGATAATATTATTAATTATTAGTTTTATTTTGTGTCACCTGACAGGCCCCATGGAGGTTCTTACAGCGATCTCCACCTTCTGGCTCTTTAAATGAGGATACACATATTTCTCCTCTGGCTAATCTGGTTTCCTTCCATGGACGTGCGGTTAAGATGAACTGGTGTCACTAAATCTCCTCATTGTGTGTGAGAGTGTGCCCTTTGATGGACTGTCCGATATATGCCCTGTGATTCCTGGTATAGGTGACCCTGTACTGAATAAGCCATTATGGATGATGGATGAACGTGTGACCTGATTCAGAGACTGGAATATTAGCTTCCTGTACATCTCAGCCAGGTTGATAACACTCATATTTCTTTGTCTGCATCTGCAATTAATTCTGTTATAAGTAATCCCTCTCTGTGAGTGTATCACCAGGGAGTGCAATGGAAAATCTCTTAATGTTGTTCCTAAACATAACCTTAAATAAATCCATAATGTACTTTCACAGAATCTACTGATAAAATTTTGCTACCGATCCTCTAATGTTTTGTCCTAAATAAATCAAGGAGGTTTCCCTGACATTAATCAATTCTCAGCAGATAGCAGCACGGGGGTAGGGGCACCTAGTGACGGGTACGTTGATGATAGACAACAGAGAGAAACCAGGCTTCCAGATTCCAAGGAGATTAATAAATGGATTATTTCAACATGTACAACAGAGACACAGTTGATGCTGCAAATCTGACATGCCCCGGATATGTAAATTTCCCGGGAGAGAAACTGGAGTGTGACTGTTTACTGGGGAAAGTGACTCTGTGAGCACAATTATCAGAGAGAAGACAGCAAAAACACACACACACTAGATGTCTTCTCACCTTCCCTACATGCTGTCACACACATACTGTGCAGCTGCTCCAAGATGTGTGGAAAGAATATCATAAACACAACAGGGTTTCTCAATACAGTAAGGCTGCCCAAATCACACAGTTTTCTGTAACACTGTGAGTGCTCTGAAGTCCATCATTTTAATCACGAACTAATGCCAACCCAGTTTCATTTAAGTATCCGTAATATCTCATCTAACTCCTGTCCATGATTTTTAGCATTGCTATTGCATCCATGCCTGCATGGATTAATTGTTTTGCTGTAATTTTGGCTCAGCGAGATAGAACAACTTTTATTTTTGCCGCTGCTTACTAAAAGACTGTACATTCTCCTTCAGCTTCAACGCTTTCAATCATTTAATCTAGCAGATCCATTAGCATAATAGCACAAATCTCGATACACAGTCACCTGCATGAACGTACAGCACATGAATCACTGACTGTCCTGTAAAAACCATGTTTCCACATTGACATGATAAATAGAACCAGCATCAAAATAAAAAAGCTAACATGTATACAGTCAATGTTAAAGAAAATATAATAGTAATTGAATTAAAAAAATAAACTAAAATTGGTAACATTTTACTTGAGGGAGCACAAATAATGTAGTAATACACTCTTACTTAATGTATTTCATTAATCATAAACTGTTCTGTCTGCATACTGATCTATGTTCATTCATCATTAATCAAACATAGCAGTTCACGTATTTCATGCATTTGCTGTATTTGACTATGATCCATTATTGAGTAGTAATTGAGTTACTAGGTTACTTGTGCCCCGTCAAGTAAAGTGTTACCCAAAAATCTCACAAAACTGCTTGTGCATTTTTAAAGGACAGCTTTGATATTTCACTTTTGATTTCTTGCATAGACTGGTTCATCCAGCACAAACGACAGTTCGTAATAACTTAGAACGAAAACTCAGTGCACAAAACTATTACACAAGCAAATTTTGTAGGTAGGTATGCAAAAATTGATTGCATCACTTACAAGGCTCTTATGGCCTGAATTCAGTTTATATTGAGCAGCTTTAAATGAGTTTTCAGTGATAAACATAATCAAGCTCAAGTTTCACATTGTAACCAAAAAAAAAAAAAAAATTAGGAAAGTAAAGTCAATGGAAACGCTTTTACATTTCTCTAAAAGATGAGGTCTGAAAAGACCAGGCTTATTTCCATAATATGGGTCCATACTGAAGGTTAGACCTACAATGACAATGAATGGATATGAGTGAAATGCTCCCTTGGCCTGTCAGACTGACCTAAAAATATGCAAAAGAATCAGTTTTAATAACAGAGCTTATTGAAGTTTGTTTATATCGCTTACAGTAAAATACTTGCTGTACTGGGAAATGCATAAAGCAGATTTTGCAAAACCATTCACCCAACAGCTTGTGGCTATATGAAGTCAGATAATAAGACATGAATTTCATTTTCCTTTACAGGAATCAGTGAATTGCATTCAGGCATCAGTAAATCAGCTCGGGTGATGAAGCTGATACATTATAAAAGGTAAATAGCTGGATAGATCATAATGAAAACAATTTGCAGAAACTGTGTCAGACAACAGGAGAGTCACAGCCAAGACAACAATGGTGATAAAACATGTAGACATGAGGCAAAGCAGAATCATGGACCAGCAGAGATTTTAAAAGCCTGAGACTGACACAAAGGCAGTAATGTGAGCAGGACAGAGCAGCAATATAAAGCTACTAACAAGCTCCCAGACAAAGACCTACACTATGGTTACAAAGTCATATGAGTGCATAGTAACGATAAGAGGAAGATAACCTACTTTCACATGAAATCCCCATCTAGTTACACGGCCGCGATGCATTTGGATGCACAGTGAGTGGTTTGCATCAGACTAATGTGATAGTATTTTTCTTTAGACAGACATGATCTTAAAGGTATTATCCCACACGGATGTATCTCCACAACAGGGCCATGAGCACAGGAAATCACAACTTTTAAGTACTTTAAGTCAAGCTGATTACACATTAATCTTGCATTTATTCATATTCATTGGGGCCAACCATGTGGCACACTTGTATTTTTAAATTACTTTTATCTAGCACATCAGAGAAAAACACATACAAAAGTATTTTTAAAGCAGTTCGGATTTGTTCGGAAAATGACAGCCCACCAGTAAATGTGTTTGGTAATGAGGACTGAGGTTTTGCCTTGAGGTGGAAAAAGAGACAATTTCGCAGTGCCATTTTCCCATCTGACAGCTGTCTATATTTTTAATGTAACATAAAGTGGCAAAAAAAAGAAAGCTGAATTATATATAAGGGTGGCAAAATGGGGCATTGCTACTGCCTCACACCTCCAGGGTTGATGGCCTCCAGTGACCTTGTACTAGATAAATGGCTAGAAGATGGATGGGTAGTTATGTGTATATATATGCATAACATATATATGGTAATGATAAAACACACACACATACACACACACACACACACACACACACAAGGATAAACATGTATACACAACCTTCTATATGCTATACAGTTACCTGCCAATCTAAAGGAATCAGACATATTTTTAAAATATTTTAAAAACGAGTTTAAAAACACATTAAACCTGAGACATATGGATGTGGAATTTGATCAAAATGAGAAGAAAATGAATCTCTTTTGCAGAGCCTCTCTCTAGCCCTAGTCATTACCGTATCTGTGTTACGAGCTAATATGCTTTAAAATTTCAGGTTGTCAGCTCAAGAATTAAGCCGAAGATGTTTGAGTGTAGGATTTGAGATCCTCCCCCCCCCCCCCGCGCTTAGCGCAGGATGGTTTTGTCCAGGAAGCATCGCTTTAAATAGGCTGAAGGACCGACTTCCCCTACACTCGGATGGGACGGGCCGTCGGAGCTGGTCCTCAGGTCCTAGGCAGCGCAGAAGTCGGTGCGGCTTTGTGTGTGGACACGCACCTCCAGGCAGGCGGCTTGCGGCGGCAGGCAGGGAGGTGCCGGACATGGCCTCCAACTTCAACGACATCGTGAAGCAGGGATACGTGAGGATCCGGAGCAGGAAGCTGGGGGTAAGTGACGGCTCACCGGCGCTGGACCCGCGACTGTGCGGTGCATGACAGGACGGAGCCTGACAGGACGGAGTCTGACAGGACGGAGCCTGGCCGTGCGTTTCAAAGGAAAAATAAAGAAATAAAAAGCCACAAGTCTCGCTTAGAACTTATTGTTACTGTATACTAACTACACTATTTAAGAAATTGTCAGCATGTCAACAGTGTTTGCTGTAGCTGTAAATTAGCAAGAGAAAATCGCTTCACATTTTTATATACAGTATTGCGACAGGTACATTAGTACATTGGGCAGCTTGATATCTTTTAACTATGTTGTTTAGAACTTTTAAGCAGCTTGCGAACGTTTATGCTTTTTTTTTTTTTTGTTTAAAGTTATTAAAAATTGTTATCTCCATCCATCGCCCGTGGTCCACTATAGGAGATCCTCCAGCCATAATCCTCCAGCTGCGATCCTCCAGTCATAATCCTCCGGCCATGATCCTCCATAGGTGATCCTCTGGCTGTGGTTCTTCAAAGTAGCTCCTCCACAGGAGATCCTCTGGCCATGATCGGTGTTTAGTCCAGGTTTTTTCTGTGGTTCGGCAGTAAATATGCATGCTGAAATCTTCACCTAAGTGCCCAGAATCATCTGTGTGTCATAAAATCTGCTTTAGAGGGAGACAAGGTGAGTGAGCATAGTCAAGGGGGAGTGTTGCCGTGTGTGTCTGTATTTCTATGTGTGTATGTGTGTGTGTGTGTGTGTGTGTGTGTGAATGCATTTGTGTGTGTGAGTGTGTGACAGTGTTTGTGGGTTTGTATCTGTACAGTAAAACCTGTTACTTTTTAGCTTGTGGGGTGAGGGTTAGGGTGTTTCAGGTTCCCAGACTCCCCACAATATAAACCTCAATTTATAAAAACCTGTGAAGGCAATAAAAAATAGCCAAAAGTCTTGTTTTGTTAGTTTTATTATAGGTTTAGTAGTTCTTAGTTAGGATTGTGGTTATACCCATGAATGGAGAGTCCCCAGAATGATAGCAATAAATGAAGTGTGTGTGTGCGTGTGTGTGTGTGTGTGTGTGTGTGCGTGCATGTGTGTCTTCTGTACTGGACCATGATGCCTGATTTATCCTTGGAAAAATGAGGAAACCAATTTCTGAGCGCAATTTCTAGAAACTTTATGAGGCCGAAGCCCAGCTGTCGATTGCAGGGTATTCATGTTGTGTGGAGATGTTTTAATGGCCTGAGGTTGTGAGCGGCACAGTGCAGCACATCGGCGGACTGGGGAGCTGCAAGCAGCATTCGCCTCATTGGGTTGTTTTCGAGGAAGGAGGTGCTTTATTTGCCGTCGTGCCAAATTCTTTGGTGCAAATCGATGAAGCCAGCCTCTTAAACACAATAATGTAAAAACAGACAGTGTAAAAACAGTAAAAACAGACACTGGTGATTTGCTGATGGCTCGTGCACGGGCGTTTGAATGTCGTGTTCTCGTACTGTCAAGGGTTTATTTTTGTAGATTGTTGCTTACCTGGATGAGGCAACATTCATTTGAAGTTAATGTTCAGATCTAATTTGAGTGTAAAAGTTTTAGCTATAGAGACCCCCCCCCCACACACACACACACATGTTTTCATTTATATATTTGTGGGAATCCTCCATCCATTTCTATGGGAAAAACCCTAATCCCAGCAATGACAACTTTACTCTACCCAGCCCTAACCATAGCCATAGGTAACCAACAAGATTTTGGCATTTTTAGTTTTTTGATTGCTCACTATTTTTTTTTTTTTTTCTTCAAAAAAATGTAGTTTCTCCTTGTGGGGTCCACGTCCCACACACACGCACACATGCACACACACACCACACTGTACTATGGTAACGGCTATACAGCGGCAGATGAATGCCTTAGCCTCACTGAGTCTGACATCTTGTCAAACAAGACGCTGGTCTATAAACCCCAGCGGCAGAACCACACAGAACAAGCCAACTGTCTTCCTATTAGCAATATTTTTGATAAGAAAAAACATTTGCTGGGGGTGTTGTAAACAGAGTAGGTGTTTTCAAGCCCTTGTTGCCTCCAGTGTTGTCAGCGTCATGTAAATTCCATCTGAATGTGTGGTGTTTTCCAGTAATTTGTTCCTATTTCATAATCGTTTGTAGAAGACAGCCGTAAACAGCTTATTTATCTGCTGACTTGCATGTATGCATAGAAAAATGTATGTGCCTGAAAAGTTATCCTGTGATTTACAGATGTCCTTCTAGAAGGTTCTGAGAGCATTAAAGGTCTTAGCTGTTACTTCATGTCGATATATATGTTTTATCTAGTAATTGCTTTGTTTTCATTTAAATTCCAGTGTAAGATTGAAAGTAGTATTTGGGATCTGTGCTTGATGGTGTTTTTGTATGCATTGGTTTTTTTAAATTCATACAAGTCTTGCATTTTTAAAAGTAAATTTGTGTGAAATTCTATGTCTTTGTGACATAATCATTTATTGATTTTGAATAGAAATGATGTATCCCATTTGAAGCAAGTGTTCCATAGTTACATGTATACGGCAACAAGAAAAGAGCAATGCAAGCAGGAAATCCTCAGCTAATCATGAGCTCTGCCTGAATCCACAGAAACAAGCGGGCCCACATCATTTCTGAGATTCAGTGTATTGCAGCAAATTACCGGGGAGAACAGAGAGGGGGGAATGAGAGTTCTGCCTTCATGGACTGATGCAATGTTTTCGTGATTCATTCTTTCTTAATGAGTGGCTGCTGAAATCGGCTCATCCAAAAATCTTTAAGGTAATTGCTCAGATTGCAAGGCCAATGACCCTAGAAATGGACCCAAATGGACCACAAAAGGCAGATAAAATGAATGCATGTTCCTTATAGCATTCCGTGAGTTTGTAAAGTTCCTGTCAGATCAGATTTGCTGATTGTTAGATGCTTGTCTCAGAGTTTATCTGCAAGCTGTTTATATCAAGGTCTTTGGCTGTCTGATGATTATGACAGTAGATAGGATGAGGTTACAGGAGTGGTTGAAAATGTGTCTTTCTTGTCTTGCTTGTGATTTCTGTACTTTGATGACGCTTTTATATAAAATACTAATAGTAATGGGTCTCTTGCTTAATAACTGGTATATGACTATGTTTATTTTATCCCCAGAATGGACTGAGTATTAGGTAGGATTAGGCCTGCTACCCTCTTACTCAATCAGTAAACACTAACATAAAGTATGTAAACACATGTGCAGTCCAGGTGGAAACAAGCAGTTGCTTACATAAATAAGAACATGTTGTTTCAAGGTTCAAAATTATTATATTTCTAGTATGTTTTCAGTTTTTTTTCTTTTAGCAGCACAATGCAATTGCATTCCCGTGAGTTGTATGAGTAAAGAAGGTCGCTCTGTGGTTCAAGATCAATCATCTAGCACTGAAAAGAGAGGTGTTGGTCCACACTTAACCCCAAGCACTCATAGGTGCTTCCATATTTTAAGAGATGGCAAATGTGTTTTTACGTGGAAGCACAAATCGCTCTCTCTCTGTCACATCTCTCTCTCCCTGCTTCTCTTTGCATCACGTGACAGCGTTCTGCTGTCACTGGTACCGCATGGCAGTAACCCATATCTGACTGTGAAATCATCTGCAACAGTATTGAAGTCATGGATCAGAGGCTACATTGAAGTTTTATTACACTATTTGTCCTTATATGTGTGTCATTGAGGTTTCTAACTTTGTATTTTGTGTGAGCATGCTGACTTGACTGCTGAGATCACAAAGTCAGAGGTACCTCATCTCACATATTTTTGGGGATAAGTTAATAACTGCTGATTGATCATTACTAGCTTTTCTCTGTGTACAGAGGGGGGGGAGGCGTCCATTGCTTCCTGGGGATTGTACATTGAGAATATGTGTTATAATTGTGAGTGTTTTTCGGTGCCAGCAAACTGTAAATAAATATGGCAGTGAACAATGAGGCATTGTGTGCGTGTGGGACTGTTTCACATTTACTGTGTCCCCCGCCCGCCAACATCAATAGTGGCAACATTTAACTCTCTGAGATGCCTGATGAAATTCAGAAATTTTCACTGCTCGAGGTTTTAAGAAGTAATTAGCAGGAAATTGAACTTCAGCATAATACTCAAAAAAGATGTTTGGATAGCAGTTTTGTGAGAAACATGGGGCTAGTTTTATTCATCTACCCAACATGGAGAGACTTTAGGTGATTTATCCATCCATACATCTTCCATAACTGCTTATCCTGTACAGGAGTATGGTGACTTTCAGTGATATATGGTTCTGTTAATTTGGAATGCAGGAAAGTTGACAAACAAAATTACGATCGTATTGTTCGTCACTGATCCATTAGAAGAAAGAAATGCTTTAAAGTCACCCAAAATGTGACAAAGAGCATTTAGAAGCTCACTGATTTGATGTATGTAATATATAAATTTGAGGTATATAATGTATAAATTGTACCATAAGTGTGTGAGAATAGTGTTTAGTATAAATCTTCTCATCCTTATTTACTTGACGTGTCCTTTCCCATTAACAGTCTTAAAGATGTATGCACCTTGTTTAATATAAAATCATTATAAAGTCATTTCTACAAATTGCCCTTTAGCCCAAATATGCTTTATATCATAGTGTTTTCAATGTAGCAAACAATAGTTCATATGTTTTTATATAGCCGTTGTGACGAAAATATTCCGTTTTTATTTAATCAGATGAATTCCCACTGAGATCTGTAAAGGCATCAGAGCCTCCTGCTGATGCTGATAAATTGTTCTTCTGGCCGTACGGGAACAATATTACAAATATTATTCTCAGTGAAAAATGTTTTCCAGTTATACAGCAGCTTGCAGGAATTAATCTTGCCCCAGTTCACAGCTGAACATTTTAAATCATTGATTTCTGCTGTTCTTAATTATCAGAAAAGCTTTTACTTTAAATGGGGGACAAATACATCAGCTGTTTGCATTGTCCACGAGGATGAAATTGATTTGGAAACATGAACTGGAGGAGGTGCCGGATCCTGAAGCCTTTCCATGAGCTTCCATGCTCTTCTGTACCATTATGTTCATTTTTGCAATATGCCATCGATCCCGTGGCTCTTGTTTTGTGGGTGTTGTCTCTGCTGACACTACAAAAAGAGGCTTTTCTTCCATTGTTATAGACTTTCCATGGATTAACGTGCACTCTACAGACTTTATATAGTAGAGAAAGTTTAAGTTAATCCTCACAGAATGAATTGGATTAATCCTCAAGAAACCACAGCATCGTTTCTCTAGTCCTCAGCACTTTTTCAGTTTTGGGCAGAGGCCTTTTTTGCTTTGTTTCATCCCATTTAAAAGGTCACTTTATTCTTTATATCCTACATGCGGTTTAAAACGATCATTTTAAATGGGGGATTGTATCAGTGAAAAGTATAGCATGCTTGCTGCTTTGGTGTGTGAGGCTTACTGCAGTGTGAGTGGAGGGTGCTGGTTTCCTGCAGCCATTGAGAGGCTGCGCTGCCGTTGATTTGGGCAGAGGAGCCCCTGGCCGGGCAGCCTGGCATGCAGCTCACCTCCCGCCGCTAAATTGCGAGATTTGAAGTCCAGTTAAGGCGTGGCCTCATCGCATGCTGCTGAGTGTTTTACTGCGTGTGCCAGGATGCCATGCTGGATCAGATGGGGGGTGGGGAGGGGAGTGCGATTCACCTCTAAATCCATCCGGAACATCTGTTCCAGACATCTGGAAAAACGGGAAAAGCTTCCCATTTTTTTGTGCTGGTGAATAATCTTTGCAAAGTTTTTTTCCATTCATTAAATTAATGCAAAAATGTCACACAGCCCGAGATGTATCTCTTTGTCCTTTTTATCGGAGGAAGCCATTTCAGACCGGAGTGGCAGCATTGTGATTTTACAAGACTGTAAGTTATTGCAGTGTACATATGCATGCAGCATATCCACTTTATGAATACATTTAGGTTATGGCTACAGAGCTGGATAGTAATTCTATCTGGGTTATTTTTACAGCAGGGGCTTTTAGCTTGCTGGCTCCAGCTCTGATCTCAGCACGCCTGTGACCCTCACTCTTTTGGCGGTGGATCTCGGTCCAGCCGCGTGATGGTGTGACAGGGTCACGTCTCTTGTCAGGCGTGTTTTAGGGCGTGGATCCTCTTTGGTGCCGTGCAGCAACACACCACCACTGCAGGATCACCACCCTAGAGTGAGATTCGCTTTCATCCCCCCCTAGTATTGAGCAGGGCTGGAATCGTGCCACCATTAGGTCTGGGTGCTGCCTTCCCGGGAAGCGATGGACTCTCCCTTCATGTGCGGAAATTATGTAATAAAAACTGGGGAATCGAGGCTGTGTAAGCTGAAGACAGCTGCAGAGTCAAAATCCTTTTAAAGTGTCCTCAGGAGTTAGTGTCTACTCAGGAATGGACCAGGGTACAGTGCACTGCTGAGCTAACTGTGTGCAGTACTGTATCCATCCTGGCAGCATCTCATAATAAAATAAAACACTTACTGGAGACAGCAGAGGGTGGCTGAGTGGCTCGGCTGCAATTCAGCGGTAAATAGGTCATCACTGTGGACATCTCTGAAATTAGCATTGTCTTTGTTTCTGAACCCTCTGGAGCCCTTTTTCCCCTTTTCTTTGAACAATTCTACACTTCTGTATCTGAAAGTATTGCTGTATTAATGATGTGCATGAAGCACATCTGTGATCGGTGACTAACACAAGCTGGCCTCCCCCTCCTGCAGCTCCTAGCTGCTCCTCTGTTTCTTTACTGAAGACCTCGATAGACAGGAGTGGAATTGGTCCTTTCTGATGTGCACAATGCTCTCTGAAACTCCGTGTGATGTGCTGACAGGACCGAGGATTATTTATTCAGCAAATTAGGGATCATGAAAAAGAGCTCTCTGTTTTTGTCGTAAAATGTTTTCTGAGCACATATGACAAACTTAAATTATAATAATGCAAAATGTTTGCCTTTTATTGTCATTTATTTTGAGAGATTTTAGATGGAATAAATGTATACTGGGGGTGGCATGGTGGTGCAGTGATCTGTTGCCTTACACCTCTGGGACCTGGGTTCAAGTCTCCACCAGAGTTCCGTGTATGGAGTTTGCATGTTCTCCCAATGTTGATGTGGATTTCTTCCAGGTTCTCTGGTTTCCCCCCCACAGTCCAAAAGCATGCTGAGGTTGATGGGAGTTACCAAATTGCCCGTAGGTGTGCATGTGTCAGTGAGTGGTGTGTGTGCATGCACTGACATGGGTTGGCACACCATCCTGGGTTGTTCCCCGCCTTCCACTTGGATGGATGGATGGATGGATGGATGGATGGATGGATGGATGGATGGATGGATGGATGGATGGATGGATGGATGGA
>JAODLD010000038.1:20486895-20515405 GCA_026781065.1 Mormyrops boulengeri
ATGAATACATTATGAAGGTGCACTGAACGTTTTATGAATGCAATATAAAAGCATTATGAAGGTGCAGTTGATGTAAAGCATTACCAAACTTTTTTCAGTTTTAGTATCTTCAATGTATTCATGTGAGATTATGCATTTAATTGGGAATTTGTGCTGTAGTGACCTGCCCCGATCTCAATATAAAATCTAGAAGAGGATTTCTCTTCCATGTTAACCCATATGCTGAGCTGAGGGATTATTTTGTGCCGTATCATTTTGCTTGTCGTACTGCTATGCATTCAATAGCAAAGTTTGTTGTTTTGCTGTATGTTTATAATGCACCCTGGAAGCACTCAAAATCTGGCCACAAGGCTGGTTAGATGCAGTAAAACAATCGATACTCACATCTCCAGCTACATTCCCAAGTTCAGCCTTTATAGAGTGAGTTTCCCTGCAGAAGCAAAGCATGTTCCGTGACAGACATGCTGACCGGGGTTCCTCTGCCGTGGTTGAGATCAATACAAACAGCCGTCTCTTATCTGTTTGTAAACACAATCTCTGTGGAAAGCGGGCAGAGACAGCCGCGGACCTTAAGTGAAATGTCTCTCCCTCTCCCATGACACGGCTGGTATGGAGAAACGAAGCATCAAAACCTCAGGTTCTTACGAACTCCCCCACAGGCAAAACATCTGTCAGAAGAGACCTGCTATGAGGCATGATGGTCATGCATCACACTGGCTGCACACGGCTTCCACATGATTCACGTGACTGTTTTAATCAACTGAAATGTCATCAGCCCAAGTTCAAACTCTAACTGGGTAGTTAACCTGTAGTTTTCTGTTGTCAAACTGCATTGCATTTATAGATGCACTATGCAGTTGAAGTATAGGGACAGATCTATTTGCCATCTAACATTTTAAACATTTTCAGATATGTTTTATACCTCCCAGGCTCTATATTGTACAGTGATGGATCTCTGGCCATCCAAATATAGGTGGCTGGTTTATGGCTGATTAAAGTAGCGCCCTCCAAAATAGCAGAACACTATCATCTCTTTGACCACATCTTGTGGGCTTCATTTAACGTGGTCTGTCTTTAACGGGCTTTTAGAGGTGATGTTGAGCCCTTGCCAGCAGAGCGTGTTGGCTTGGACTGGGAGCAGGCGTGCTTGTTGTGTGAAGGACACCTGAATGGGAGTACCCTGGACATGTGAGGTCACCAGCTGTGGCCTTTATGGGATTGTGCCGGCTGCCTTACTTCTGCCAGGAGACGGACATCCTCCCATCTCTCCCTCCGCTTCCTCTCCTCCTCTTCCTCTCTGTATGGGCAGCGTCTGACATCTCCAAGAGCTCAGACATCTTCATATAGAAGCAGAGGAGGTGAACGTGGCCTGTGGCTGGGGTGTTGGTGCAGAATTGCTGGCCTTGTGATCCGTGCTGCCACGAGCTGCTCTCATGCCGTTTGGAGCGAGATGGGTGGCTCTGTGAATGTTTTATGAAAATCCGCAGCCACGCGTGTGGAGTGAGCTGGAGAGCGATGCTGTGATTACTCGTGCTGGGGCTGCTACTGCTGCATTTTAGATGGAGCCCTGAATGGCCCAGATAAGAAAATGCACCCAGTGTCCGTGATTAAAAAGAGGGAGAGGCTTTACAGCCCGGGGAACAGTTGCCGTGAGGTGGCGTCAGCGGCAGATTTTCCGAACGGGCGAAACGCATTGGGCTGTGAGGACTAAAATATGCTGAAAGTTGGAGTGGCCACCCTTTGGACCACCATGAGATTACGCCCTAGCTACCATTCGTGGCTGCTGGAGTAATTGAGAAGACAATATATTCATAAAGTTTGCAGCAGCTCTAACTGCCCCTTATACACGTGTATGAGAAGAACTTCTGTTTTACTACACATCCAGGATTCACTGTAACCACTGTAGGCAATGATTTTTCTCATTTAAAATGGTGCAGAATCACCAGAATCAGGGCTCCCTTGAGTACTTATCTTTAGTACGAGAGAATTTCATATTTAATATTTAATACGTCTCTAATAGGTTTAGATTAAGTTTCTAATAAGATTCTGAATAATCACAGTGATGCTGTGGTTTTAATGTGGAAAATAAAGCAGCAGAAGAGCATTACTAATTAATCCACGAGCCCCACATCTGCCATTCTGCTGTCTGCATTGCTAGTTAATGTGCCCCTCTTCATGCAAGATCAAGGCTCTAATTGTTGCGTAATTGAACTAGATTAATAAGCCACATGATCTGTTTAGATGGCTGTGAGCTCTGCTAGCCTGTGACCAGCTTTGGGGTGGTGGGTACTGCTTCACACTGAAGGGTTAGGGCTGTTTGAAAGTAAAGAGGGGTTTGGTTGGTCTGTATTTGCCTGAAAAACAAGTTCTTACTGAACGTCTTGTGTTTTTAAGGGCTTCTTCATCCAGAGTTTTTCAAAGCCTTTGAATAATTAAAGTGATTTTTCTTATTTCTTTAATTGTTCATCAGCTGCTTCAGAATTGTTTGCCCGTGTGCTGCAGATTTGTCAGTGGAGTAATACCGACGTCCACAGGCCGTAGCCTCGCTCGCAATCTTCAGGGACTTCAGGCAGTCCCAACCTCCACCCCCAGGTATCAGTCATATCCTTACCTCTGCTGGACAGACTGCGGCCTCGCTCTCAATCTGTAGGGACACCCCTCTGTTTGGGAGAACTTAAGGGACCCCACCCCTAGCGGCCGGTAACCCACAACTCGTATCTGACACAAACTGCATTTCGATGATGACACGTCAGCAGTTGCATCCCTGCAGAGTTTATCTCCGTAACAGAGCCATCATACATCTTCCCAGCTCCCTTCCAGGTCTTGATTCATAGTTCTCTCTAAATCTGATAAACACAGTGCAAGGCTGCATCTCATTCTTTTGAGGGCTGCTTGTATTCGTATAATTTATTCTTCATACATTCCTCATATGCCTTAGCAAGAAATAAGAGAGTGTAGAAGTTTAGCAAAAAGCTCTATGACTGGAAGGTCGCCAGTTTGAATTCCGTGCTTGAGAGAATAGCCACATCTCCGTTAGACTCATGAACAAGACGCTTAACTGCTGTAAAAAATGGAGAACAAGATGGGATATGTGATCACAAGCATTCCACTGCACCTGTACTCATACAAATGGCAAATTAAGCTACAATTTGATTTCATTAGTTGTAGATAGATCTAGTTGTCAGTTCACTTCACCTGTAGTTTTGTCCCAACAAAAATAAGCCTTTTTTTACCCAAAAGGCTGTATTTCACAACAGAGCCATTTTAATAAAAATTACATTACAGGTCCCTCTTAACATGCTGATGCATCAGTGAATCTCTCGATCTTTCTGAAAAAGCGGTGCTAAGTGTTTATCCATTTTCTTCATTAGGGCTGGGGTTAATATCGAATTCTTACGATATATCAATATTTCAAACAAGTTATCGGATTAGACCACACTATTTATGTCAATATACTTTAATTGTGTGATAAAATTAGGGCATTTTTTAAATGGAAATTTACAGTAGTCCTTCCTGTTTGTAAATAACACAAGCTTTGGTCACGATCTTGCACAAAATCCCAGAATTCACAACTGAAATCAAAACGTTCAGTCTCACTCGGATGCTGATGGAGGGGAAAAGCAAAGAAACATTGTGACTTGATCCGTTTAGTTTTAAAACATAAAAATATTATTATTAAAATAACATAATTCACAATATTTGTTTTATTTTAATGAAGGCTAATACCTTAGAATTAGTGTCCTGTTTTTAGAGTCATTGCTAAACTGGTTTTGAATTCAGATTCATAAACCATCACCTTTCATTTTGACAGCGTTGTCATAAAGTGAGGAAAAAATAATATTTTTATGTATTTGTGGACATAGCAGAATGAAATGCTTTCATGGTGTAGCTGCTTCATTTGACCGATGCAGTGCAAATATAGGCATCATTTTTTTTGTCTTTAAGGCTTCAGTTTGGAATAAAGAAATAGTCTGTATTGAATCGTTACAGTTGTATATAGGTAAACAGGAAAAGAAAGGTTGTATTTTCTATAGATGCACAACTTTGTTTTGAGCACACTCTGTGTTAATAAGTGTTTGTGACATCTCACAGGTGGCTTTGACTTACAACTGAATATCTAGCTCACTTCATAGAAAATACCAAGATGTATATCATGTAAGGCTATTCTGCCTAAAAATACAAAGATATGGTTTTTGGTCCATATCGCCCTGCCCTAGTCTCCATCCAACCTCACTTTCATTAATTGCCCATACTATCAATGTCGAGTAAACTTTACTCCATCAAAATCAGTCATTTAAATCCTGGAAAAATCTGCTTGTTTCATCAATGAACTTGCTCTGATTGTTTTTGCTCTGTGCTGAGTGGGCCCTGCTTTGCATTGTGGGAATTAGCCTCATTCGCACTACTGATTCCCACCATTTGGAAGGACCACTATGCTGTGATTCATAATAATCCAGATTGTTACAGAGGAGAACATTCTGTTCGTTAATCAGCATCTAAAATTCCTCTCTACGGCCATTGTCTCCACCTTGACTTCTCAGACCCGGCATGAGGGTCCCTGGATGGCAGACAGAGAAAGGGATATCCCATTAGGCTGACTTTTGTGACCAGGGAAGCACTTCAAAGGGGCCTTCAATGGAAATCAGAAGTGTCTGGAAATGCTTTGAAATTTTCTAGATTTGCTTCCTGTGACCACATCCAAATATTGATTTTAGTGGGTTTGATATCTTGGGGGGGGGGGGGGGCACAGACATAAAGCAGAAGCATCAGCAAACCAAAATCCCCCTTCCAAATGTTAACCCTATAGTCGTGCACTCACCCACCAGAAAGATCATTTACTTATCACTGTGACACTGTGCACTATATAACATCTATGTAAGATGTATGGATGGATGGATGGATGTATAAATGCCTAACTTGAAAAACGGTGTGCTTAAGCAGATGCTTATATTTGTGCCTTTGCCCATCTGACATTGCAGTGCTTCCACATCACTTTAGATCAGCAGCACACAGACATTGGTGAAACATCCATTAACAAGCGACATTTACGGCAGCAGACATCACTTGAGGTCACTAGGGTCCAGAATGTCACTTTCTGCACCAGTGCTACATTGGCCTTTCAAATTCAATTCCAAATAACACATTTCACAAATGTTGGTTTTTTTTCAGGCAAGGGAAACATCAGGACACATGAGGTTTCAGTAAGTTACTGAAGCTGGGAGCTGCAGGGAATTTTCATTGATTATTAGTTTCAATGAAGTGAAACTAGGGGCTATTTTCATGCATATTTCCATACATAAGGAAAGAAGAAGATTATCACCAAAAAGGTAGGAGTTCAATTTTTTTATTCCTTTCACATCGCAATAAAAATTATTATCTTTGCATTATTGTAGTTTGGTGCAAGATGTAGGCTCAATTACTTTTGTTTCTTATTTTTAAAAGAATATTTATGCAGTGAGTCAGATGTGTCACTGAACTTAGCTTAATACATCATCTAACACATTTCTCTATCATTTAATATGATTCTTTAGAAAGAGAAATAATCTGTTTTTTAAATAGTACTTTGGCTGTACTTTTCATCACCGGGGCACCCTGTACTGTAGTCATTCCATCATCCAGGGACGACACTGCACTGGAGTCATTCTGTCACAAGCATAGTACTGTGTGCTTATTGCAGTGCTTTCAGCTTTTTTCACCATGTAGTAATTGGTTTTCTGTGTTGGTTCATTTCGGCTTTTTTAATCAACACCCTGTAACCTGCCGCTGTGTCCGTAGAAATGGTACCAGGAGAAAGGTTTCTGCAGTGAACGCACACTAGAGAAATGGAGACTGCCTGTTGGAAGCTTGTCTCTGGGAGTTAAATTCTAAGTACGCTAAGTATTCTAAGGGGTCGTGCAGTTTGTAGTGTTTTTTTGGCAAAAACAATAATTTTAAAGCGTGCGTGTGTGTGTGTGTGTGTGTGTGTGTGTGTGGGGGGGTCATTTTATACTCCTGAGATGTCGGCGTGGTATACATATGTTCCTTGCAGGCTATTTCCATATCTATTATTCCTTAATCTCTTTTTTGCTTTTTTAAAGTGGGTGGTTTGTATTAAGAATGAATCAAAGTCTGTTATTAAAATATACTCAAAATGAGGAAATGAGGAAAGGCTATGCAGAGATTTGTTTGCTGCTGTTGTGACTTCAGAGCCCCCGGAGGGTCCTGTTTAAAAATAAGCCCCCATTTGGTCCTGAAGCGCTGGTCTAGGTGAGATCAGTCTGCTCCTCCTCAGAGGCACCCCCAACGTTTTTTTGCACTGTGAGAGCGTCTGTCCTCGCCCCAGTACTGCTGGCTCTGGAGTGGTCTGCTGCCCGGCAGGGTCTTTAAACTGATAAAGCGTTGGATTGGGCAAGACAGGACCAGACAAAAGTCCTTCCTGCTGTATTTTTATTATTTTTGAATCAGTATATGGTTAGGGCAGTGGGAGAACAGGAAACTGTAATAGAATCGGCTCTTCCTGGAGAAGCCCATCATGAAGATAAATTACTGTTGTAGTGGCTGAAACCTACTTATGCAAGTGATAATCAGGTTTGGGATTTAAAGCTGGGAGCAGCAAATGCGGGTTTCGGCCAATCTTTAAGAGCAGACGGTAACTCTCTGAGGCGTCATGGAGACACTGCCTTGGTGGTTATATGTGCCCTATTTCTAGCAAATTCAAAACTACCATTTATTTGAAATTGTAAAACAGGTTCCATATTTTCTGATCTTTTGCACAAATACCTTTCAGTTGAAGGAACCTTCCAGGTATTTGAGGTTAACATGCACCGTGGGCGACGGGGAATGCTGGTTTGGAGATGGGACCCCCGGACGCTATTGCTATTCCCAGGTATGGGATGTCTCCGCCAGACCTTGATCCTGGCATTTGAAGGGTTGCTGATCTCCAACTTCCCCCCGTCCTGCTCATCAAAGGTTCTCCTGCAGCTCAGCATCAGTCCTCCGTGAAGACCACTGTTGAACCATAGTAAAAGGGAGTTAACCGTGTCTGGCCCAGCAGATACACTTCCCCACATATGAGTGGGTAACTGTGGCACTATAAGGGATGATAATCGCCATTCAGTTTTAATCTGGATCTTCTGCACTGCATCACCTCATGCTCTCAGTACCAGAAATTTTCAGCATGTTATGTTTTCTGCATGTTTCCTGGTCCTCTTGTTGTTTTTGTGATTTTACAAGCATAATTAAGTCAAACTGTTATAGTCCAGAAGGATATAGATCACAGAGACACTAATACAACGTTATGCTTTATATTACTGAACTTCGTAGGATCCTACCACAGTCAGGAAACTGTCATCATCCCCTTATTAAGTGTCTCTAATTTGCCTTAGTATAGATTCGGTAAAACTTCAAAAACCCTAAATCTGTTTTTAATGTGTCTCATTTCCTTTAACAGATCTTCAGGAGATGCTGGCTGGTATTTAAAAAGGCATCGAGTAAAGGACCGAGGCGGCTGGAGAAATTTCCGGATGAAAAGGCAGCTTACTTCCGCAGTTTCCATAAGGTGTGTGGATTTTATTGTGTGGTATGTAAAAATCGACAGTGAGCCCGAGGAATGGAGACAGAGTAATTACTGTGGAGTAAGTTGTGTTCAATCAGCAGGCAAAATATAGGGAAAATCCAAGCCCAAGTCGCTGGTCCTGGCAGTTGCCTTGATTGACATTTCGGTAATTAAAGCATTCAATAAAAAACCTGCCTCTGTTTCCACAAATGTCAGTTACGCTTATAATGAAATTTAGTTCATTTATTTAGTATAAATTAATTTAGTTTGCCCAATCCTGGATTTTATGTTCTGCATACACTGTGTGTCTTGCTCTGTTAGTATATTTATTTTATTTATGCACAATGCAGAATAGCATATGGTGGTGATGGTGGGGAATAAATGGGAACAGAGCAGAGCTATGGACCCCCTAATGTTAATATGCATGATCACATAAGTAACTAAGAACAAACACCTGGGGGCTTTCGTATTCCTCTGATCGAGGGGGGGGGTCCCCTTGGAATTTTTGCACATTGCATAAATCACAAGTTTATTCCTACATAGTCAATAGAGTCAATATACAGAACATCTCTGTGGAACATGGACCACCACAGTGGTGTTTTCTCAGTGTCATTGTCCGAAAAGAAACACACTCAAGCACGTGTGTTGCACGTTATTGGGGATACCAACACAAGATCCATTCTTCCAGCTTTCCTGTCTTTGGGGGGCGATCTTCCCAAAACAGGTCCTGTTGAAGGATGCAAATGCCTCTTACTGCTGCACGTATGCAGACACACACGCAACATCCTAGCCAGCCCTTTAATTTAATTGAGATTATGAGCTTGTTTATGTTTATTAATATTTATATTTATTGCTGTGAAGGTATAGGAGGGGCAGTGTGTGGCTCGGCTTGCTAAGCCTCTGTGTCTGTGATCAGAAGGTGGATGGTTCGAGCCCAGCTTTGGCATAATAGCCACAAGTCTGGGGGCCCTTGACCAAGGCCCTTAACCAAGATGGGGTAGGTGAAAAGAGAATTGTAAATAAGACAAGACTTTTCTTACATAAGGTTGCATAGATCGTAGTAACTAAATCATAGTGCTAAATCATCCATGCTACTTTACTTCCATCGTTAGTTCAGTGACGGCCTTATTTTAATGTTTCCTTTGTTTCCAGTATATAATATAATATAATCAAGCTATATACTAATGAGACACATCCCTGATGATGAGCCTAAGGGCTGTCCTTCACAGATTCTGACATACAAACATATAAACGTCACCCTTGGCTTTGCGCTTGTGAGGAATGCAGCTACCCTTATGTATTGCAGTCTCTTCACGTTGCCGCTGTCTTGTGCATTTTCAACTGCATGAATGCGCTCCCAGCTGCACACCCTCTGGTCAGCTTCTGCATGATTCTAGCAAAATTATATGCTCGAGAATCTTAATGCAAAGAAATTAGGGCACCATCAGTCTTTTAGGATGCTTAAGTAAGTTTGGTCTTATAGAGGAGGGTGTAGATTCTACTGCTCATCCTAGCAGGATCAGAAAAAAACAAAGTTATATTCTCTGTTTGCACTAAACATTCAAACAATGCATTATTTCATGAATAATTCCTTTAAGGTGAACCAAAAATCAAGATTGCCGTTTAAATCATTACTTTAGCATTCTGTAGTAATTTTTTTAAATGATGACTGTAGAGTATTGTTTTTCTGTGGTTCCTGTCATATCCCTATTAAGGCATTCCGTTCATATAGTGAGACAGAAGTGAGCCCATATTATTACTCATATTGTTACATGCTGCTGTAATAAAGATGACAATCTGTAATTATGTACCTAGTCATTTTATTAGCATTTTAATGGCCTAACGTGTAAAATGAAAGCTCCAAATATCAGACTTACTCCAAGGATAAAAAAATGAAGTCAGTAATTCTGGATATGTGCTAGAAAGCTGAGGTTACTAGACTCCAAAACACTGAGACACTGGGTTTAGCTGAAGTGCCATGCTGGCACGATCAGGTATAGCACTGGAAGACTTTTGCCCCCTGTCCCCCACACCAGTGAAATTACTGTTTGAGGCCCACGGAATGTGTGGCTTTAGTGGTGGTAAACACCACCAGTGTCCCCATATCATGTGTGTTTCCTCCCGTAGCCCAAAGACTTACAGTTAAACTAACTAGCATCTCAGAGTGTGATTGTGCGTGTGTGTGTGTGTGTGTGAGACCTACGACGGCCGACATCCTTATCTGGGTGTTCCCCGGCTGTGTGCCCTCTAATAGACCGGCATCCGTACCAGGGAGTTCCCCAGCCGTGTTCCCTGTGATAGACTGGCATCTGTACCGGGGTGTTCCCGGCGGTGTTCCCTGTGATAGACTGGAATTCTTATCGGGGTGTTCCCCGGCCGTGTTCTCTGTGATAGACTGGAATCCTTACCGGGGTGTTCCCTAGCTGTATGCCCTCTGATAGACTGGCATCCTTACCGGGGTGATCCCTGGCCATGTTCCCTGTGATAGACCGGCATCTTTACCGGGGTGTTCCCCGGCTGTGTTCCCTGTGATAGACTGGCATCCTTATCGGGGTGTTCCCCGGCCGTGTTCCCTGTGATCGACTGGAATCCTTACTGGGGTGTTCCCTAGCTGTATGCCCTCTAATAGACTGGCATCCTTAACGGGGTGTTCCCCGCTTGTGTGCCCTGTGATAGCATCCTTACTGGGGTGTTCCCCGGCTGCTTTCCCTGTGATAGACTGGCATCCTTACTGGGGTGTTCCCCGGCTGCTTTCCCTGTGATAGACTGGCATCCTTACCGGGGTATTCCCTGGCCGTGTTCCCTATGGTGTTGGTGGTCTAGTGGTTAGGATGCTTATCCTTATCTGAATATGAGCGTCCTCTAAATGCTGTAAGTGTAAATGATAGACTGACATCCTTACTGGGGTGTTCCCTAGCTGTATGCCCGGTGATAGACTGCCATCATTACCCTAGCCTGGCCCTATGATAGGCCCAAGGTAACCTTGACCAGGATAAGCAGTTAGAAAATGGATGGATGAAGGCCAGGTATAGGCATTCTTTAATTCATTTAGTGACACACGTGTTTTCGCTTTCTGCAGAGGTCTTTGTAGGCAGCTCTGATTTATATCAGTTTGGATGCCAGGCCAGTTCTTTAAGCTGCATTTATTTCTAATACATAATTCCCATCATGATGGTTTAAACATGCAATTTCCTCCTAAAAAATATGCCATTTTTTTCTGTGTCCATCCACTCACAGCATTTTTCACATCAGGAGCAGGCTGGATATTGGGACAGTGATACACATCGAGAACATTTTGGTCCATGCAAAAATGAGGTTACTACTAATATACACTGTATTAAAGACCAGAATAACGATGCGGAGTTTAAAGTCTTGCGTCCTCCATTGTATCGTATTGGGTGCCATTTAATTGGGATGAATTTATTAATGGTGGTGAGGCTTGGGTTTATGTTGCCGTTTACAGGATTTCAGGGTTTCATTGACATTTTTTTTATTTAGCAAACTCTAAAATGATGTCCAATGTGACATACAAGTCAGGCAAATGGCACAATTCAAACACGCGTACAGTCAAGGAGTCCACTAGGCTCAGCTTCCAATGAATGTAAAAATACAATGTAATACAAATGTAAGCAATATTGGAGCAAGAGCCACACAACAACTTCTAACAAAGCAAGAACCTCATAAGATAACTATTCAATCAGCAGGAAGTGCAACACTAAGAGAATGCTGGAAACATGGAGTGGTGTCAGGCTAGTAGACGTATTCTCTTGAGACCCAGATATATAGTGTGTTTCATCTTGGGATTAATAAAATGATTAGCTTGTTAAAAGGAGTAAACAGACATGCACTGTTCCATATTTTTGCTTCAGTGTATCGTTTTGCATAAATATCTCTTTGGGTGATGTTGGAACAGCCCCGGGCCTGCTGTTAGATAAGGTCCAGTCGTTTATACCACTGACCACTGAGATTCCAAGACATTTTAAAATAATTTCCCCTTGAAATTTTTATTCTTAACAGTTGGCCATTAAAATGTGGTGGGGCCTTCAGGCAGTGCCCACTGAAGTGCTGAAAGGATCTCCGTGCCCCAGCTTCCCCTCGCTCTTAGACAACCTGCCATATCTTAAGTTCTTATTGTATGCAATTTAGGGCGTGTGTGTGTGTGTATGTGTGCCCTGTGATGGACTGGCATCTCATTCAGAATGCTTCTTCTACCCAGTGCCCTGTTCTTTTGGTGTGTATGGAATAGGTCCTCATACTCCGCAACTATGCACTGGTGTATGTTTATGATAATTTTAATAATAATAATATTTTTTCGATCTTATAGGATATATATATATATATATATGTATGCTCCAATCCTATAAGATCGAAAAAATAATTTTCTTTTGGTGCCAAATTCCGATACCCAAACATTAAATCTCAGCATCTATTAGCTGAGAGCATGCAGCATAGTTGTATAGAGATCTAAAGTCGCTGGTGATTGTTGTGAGCTGTTTAACGTAATGTTTCACGAACACGTCATATGGGCCAGAGGAAAAACATACGCCCAGAGACTAAACTTCTGAACCGGTTTGTGTGTGTTTTGTTGTTTTTGTTTGTCACCTAGTGTAAAATAAAAACCGTGGCTTCGCAGGGTTCCAGGCCGACACCATTTTCGGAGACAGTGCGACTACATTTTATAAGTAGGGGCACCTGTGCGACTTGAAAATATGCCCCCTATATAGTGGCTGACCATATCACGTGAAACACCCGAAGAGAGTGAGAACTGTTGTGTTTTTGTATGCATGCATGCATGCATGCGTGTGTGTGTGTACGTGTGTGTGTGTGTGAGAGAGAGCGAGAGAGCGAGGTCATCGGAACACCGGTCCTCGGAAGCACTACTGTGGAGGCGCTTAGGGTCGGCTTACTTGGTGATTGCTTGACCACCGGTGATAATGGCACCGGCGCTAACATGGAAGTTACACGGAAATGCAGAAAAAAACAGAGTAGATTGTACTACTTATGCTTCTCAGTAAGACTGAATACTTTTTGCCTGCGTCTCCAGCCGGTGCCGGCGGTGAAACGTGCCAGCATTATTAGCGGGATAACGTTACGTCGTTTTTTTTTTAATTTGTGGAAAATGAAAGATCGATCTGCTGGCCGGATTTATTTATCGTATAAGTCAAATAAGGGCTCTCAAATCTCACAACTTTGACACGCATGCATTTCAAACATTTCACACGTTCACAGAAGTAACGGATAACGCTGAAGCGTCCCGTAATACAGGATTAACGGAGGTGGCGCCGCCATACACAATGCAGTTTTCCACCGAGTTCATAGCTTGTCCCGATCGAGTAGAGCCACCTACTAGCCAATCAGAAAATAGCATCTGTTGCATGTGTAACATAAGTAAAAGTATGTGCCCCGTTATGAATACCCCAATAACCAAACCAATAACTAACAAACCGACTTGTTCAAATAAAAGTGAGTGCTATAATGTTTAATGTATTCTTGTTGTTGTTGAAATTGATTTACAGACATATTGGTATTTTAAAAAGTATTATGCAGGAACCGGTATTGAAATCAATGTATCATTCTGGTACTGGTATCGAATTTTTTTGAACGATGCCCAGCCCTTGCTGTGTGCATATATTAAAGAAATAAAGATGATGGCACCGATCCATATTTAATTAGACGGATTGGGTATCGGCCATATGTGACCGATCCACGTCCGATGTTTATTTAGTTTTCGGCGGTTTGGAAAAAGCTAACATTTCCTAAATCAATTTGTACAATCAATCGCACGTCAGCCCTTTCCCATTTTACACTAGTGGCCAAAATTACGGAAACAATGTAAATTTTTAGAGATCGCAGTACTTTACTCTAGTTACTCCAGTTACTTATTTAACCGTCCAGTGTATATTTGTAAATATTATTTGATTGTTAATAAAGATTACCGCTAGGTGATTCCACAATTTTGGCCACTAGTATAGATGTAGTTTCGTGGCATTCAAGCTGAAGGCTAACACCTCCACTCAGTATGGGAAGCCGTTTAACATTAAATAAGTAGGCAGGATAGTAATTTTAGATATCTGCATTGTAATTCTTACTAATACAAACTGGCATTTCATATATCTCTAATTGAATTCTTACCAGTAAAAATAGGCATTTGTGACATCCGTAATTCAGTTCTTGCCAGAAGGAATGATGTCACTTTCCCCATTCATCTGTATTGAGGTTTTCATATGACTGGACCGCAGTTCCATTTTAGATATCTAACATTCGTTACATTCGTACTAGTGACAATTCTCTTTTTTAGATGTCTTTGATTGAGTTATTACTAGTCACAATGTCTATTTTAGATATCCAAAATGCAAACTGGTTTAATAATAATAATAATAATTACTGATCTCTGTGGGGAAATTCTCTTTACATCTCCCCCAACTTTCTCTTTGTAGGCAAAAGTAAGCTGGCTGTGAAGGGCAGCCGCTCTTTGCGGCACCCAGGGAGCTGGGGGTTAAGGGCCTTGCTCAAGACCTGCAGATGTAGCGAAGCTGGGTTAAAACTGGCAACCTTCTAATCACAGGCACACAGGCTTAGCCCACTGAGCCACGTGCTGCCTCCTGTATTTATCTATACTGTAATTACAGATTAACAAAACTACATTAGTACTAGTAAGAACTCAGTTTTAGATATCTCAAATGCCCAGTTGTGCTAATAAGAATTTAGTTGTCAATATCTAATGTTAAAATGCCTTGTCATACACTCAGTCTATTTGCCACTCAGTCAGTGTGGGTGCAGTGATTTACGCCTGCTGTGACATCATGTGCATGCCCTTTGCAGTAGGAGGAGCATAAGAACATCAGATAAGAGAGTAAAGAAAAGCGACTTGTATGCTCCCAAAGCAAACTAACAAACATGTCTGCAATCGATGTATTTTACGCTTGAAATAACTAGCACAACAAGTAGCACAGCGATTCGCAATCTTTGTGAAAGCAAAGTTTTGAGAGGTGGAAGTAGTATTTGGTGAAAAATCCCACTAAACATAGTGCATGCAATTATGAGAGACAACACGAGTCGTTAACCTAGGCTGTTTCATCCACTTGCTACAGCTTGTGATACAAAAGGGGCATTCACCACTTGCATATACTCGCTTGGATGATATTGAAACTGAACTGCAAATGCTTCAAAAACACTTAAAACAAGATGTACAAACAAGGTGGACCAGTACATTATTTAGGTTTCTAGTGGCCTAATTGGCAAAGCTTTTTTGGCATACACATTTTTTGTCATTTGTATTTATTAGTTTAGAAAGAGCTCTTGTATCGAGTTAGTACTCCTATCAGCCGATACACTCTGTTTAGGTATCTGGATCGTATCAACACTGAAAAAGTGGGATCGGTGCACCTTTCATATTTTGTATGATGTTGCAGAAGATTTCTGTCAAAGTGTAAGTATATAGATAGTGGTATTGTGATTTTCATGCTATATACGTCATATACATTACTACACCCTGCGGTATATATCTTCTTCATGGTCTCACATTTTTCAACTAGGGGTTGGTGCTTTTATAAGTTCAGGAGATCATATACACTTTGTTTTCTGGATGGCGATTTAACATTCTCTCAGTATATGAAATTATATAAAATTTGAACTGCTTCTTTAATTCTGTTGATTCACTGGATACATTTTGATATCAGCAGCCACTGGCCTTTCCAGAACTTTCTAAATAGCTGACAATATAAAGAGAATACACTTGCATTAGGATGGCTGTTTGTTCTGAGCATATAAACATCAATCTGCTAAATGTTATATTGTGTTTGCTTTTATAAATCATCAGCTCACATCCAGTTTCCCCCTTGCTTTTTTTTTTTGTTGTTTTGCTGCCTGAACCCCAGCAGAATGTTTCTTCTGAGCACCTCATGAATGTCAAATGAGGAGGCCGATATCGAAGATGGCATGGAGCAGCCATGTCCGCTTTGCGGAGCCTCTCACCCTTTCCCCTGTGCTTTTGCCTTGTGGTGCAGCAGTTCTATTTAAAGTGTTCTTTTTTATCGAAAAACCTTCACTCAGAAGTGGAGTAAGATGAGGCCACAGGACTGCTGCTTCATGCAAACCTGCTCGATGTTTAACAGGCTCCTTCGGGAGGCTTCTCATTTCATACATGAGGTCATTTCCAGTGTCCTCCTTCAAGTCTTCAGTCCTTGGTAAAGATTTGAAGTAGGACTCATTATAGTAGACAAACTCTGCTGATGTCTACCAAGATAGACACACAAAAAAACAATTAAACTTTTGTTCATTTTTAACAAATTTAGACATTCTATTTTAGGTTCTAAAGGAACTGTATGTACAGATAGGCTCATGTAAATTTTACTTACACAAAAATGTTCTGAGGGCTGAATGAAAAAAATGATTGGTTCAGAGGGAGATAACCAATCAGATTATAGAAGGGGTGGATTCAAACAACTAGAGGAGGTGGGACCAGGACATCTGATTGTCGATCCTGCCTCCTCTACAAATTGATTGGTTGTGTCTCTGAACCAATCATTTTTTGTTCTTCGCTCTCATAAAACTCTCATAAGCTATAAGTAGGCATGAATAGGCTTTCTTGTTTTATGGAAATTATACTTTATTACAATTATGATACATTATAAAATAGTTGGATTTAGATTTCTGAAAATCAATGTATGTGGAATGGTAAATTTTACTATAATTTTCAGAATTGCGCAGGAATGATATAATGATATGTATAGTCATTACAGTGTCATGTCCCGGTGTAATATGTCGAGCTCATTGGGCTTAAATAGTGGTGCAGTAAAATTATGAAGCATAAAATTATATGAATAATGAACTGATGATATTAAAAAGCAGAAGTAAGTGAAACATAAATTAATGGAAATGATGTTCGCAACAGAGGTCTGTGAGAATGTTGTGAACTCTATCGCCAATGAAAAGCCCATTAATCATGTTAATGCCCTGTGAAACCCAGCGTTAATGGCACAAATACCCCAAAGCAGGAACTTTTAAAACCAGAACTTTACAATATCATTCTAACTGGGAACAGATCTCATTGTGCATACTGAATTTTTTTAAGTTTTTGCAGATTTTTACTGTACTATGCACAAACAAAGATTTCACTGCAGCTACCACTGGGTTTGGTATTCAGACAACGCCCTCCGTTTCTCCAACTGACACCAAAGGAAGCTTAGCTAAGCCTGATCCTTGTGCCGCCTCATCCCTATTGGTCAGCTCTGGAGATTAATGCAGTCATTCCACATCCTTTTTGGATAGCCATAGAGATTAATGACATCGTCTCTCATTCCCACACACAGTAGGTAAAGAAGGTTTCTTCAGTGACATGCCTATGAGTCTATTTAGCGGAAAAGGCTGTCGAGCAAATCAGTATCTGTACAGACACTCTGATTTATTAGCCAGCCGGCAGATTGTTAGGTTAGTCCTGCATTGAGGATGTGAAACCCTGCGTCAAAATGTCTCATGAAAATTTTATGGGATGTTTAGTATCACTGTGGAAGGATTTAACATCTGTTTTTGGGCATTTATATAAAGTTTAGTGACACTAATCTGTTCCTCTGAAAAAGAAAAAACATTTGATCAAACTCCGGGCTTTGGGATGCAGAGGATTGGCTGAATGATCCACAACTAATCCCCCCCCCCACGAAAACGACCATTCAGCCTTTGTGACACATATAGATAATGATGTTTCTGTGAGTAGAACGTCATACTTGGTGAACAAATACACATCACGCAGGGTGAGGTATTCATCCACATTCTTCCACATGAGGTGTCATGGATCATTGCCCAGATAGGACTCTGGCGCTGGTTCTAGTTGGCATGCTGTGGGCCAGTTCCCGAGTCCACGGGCCTCGGGCGGTCTGGAATTGGTTTGACCTGGTGCCCCTATTCTGTGAGGCCATTTTCTTTTTTACGGGACGGACATCAATTAAGCTACACTTTATGCTTGGGTGGTGCCAGAACTGCTCCATTTCAGTGCTGCCAAAGCCGTGCCCATTACCAGAGCAGCAATCTCATTCAGTCACCACGTGCTGCCCCAGGTGAGGAACAAACCCTATCCAGCCCCCTCCCCCCCCACAATGCCATGATCAAAGTCTGACCGCTGGTGTGGTAGAAGAGGCCCCCAGTACAGCCGCTGAAAGTGACTGTTTGTCAGGGAGCATTTGTTTATGCATTCATGAAACCCTCACAAAGGCCGCCATTGACATGATCATTAGGCGAAATCCGAGAGACAGGATTGAGGCCATCGCCGCATCAGGTTCCTGCTGACGGTGTGATATTGCATCCACGCCGCAGAGTTTGGCATGGGGGACAGTCATTCTGCTATTTGATCATTTCTGCAGGGTTGGATTAAATTCCAGTATGCAAAAATGGCATGTTCTTAATCTTCGCATTCTCTTAATTTACTAAATTAAGCATTTTAAAAAATATTTAAATAATCCTGCAGTTAGATTGGGTTTAAGCCAGCTGTTACATTTACATGCACGTTATGTGTTGATATCCTTTGTGTCCAGAGGTAATGGGCAGACACACTGGATGCAACGAGCCTTGCAAAATTAACGCTGTACCTAAGACCGATGGAACGTATTCAGTGGTGGGGATCCAGGCTGTGCAGGGTATGACAAAGTGCTCCCCCCAGACTGTTACTTACAGTACAACAGCCAGAAAGGATTGACAGCAAAGGGGCCTGCTTGGAACATTTCCAGAAACCACACTACAATTTTAGCATAAATTAATTACAACAACCTTAATTACAACAAAAGCATGTGTTTTACAGCAAGATGACACAAAGCTGAAGCTGGGTTTGCAGATAGCTTTGTGTGCTGGTGGCTTTCCGTGCTCTCTTAGGCTGTGAGGGGGGTTTGGATCCCATCCCAAGCAGCACTGGGCACACCTTGGAAACGATGCCAGTCCCGGTACTGCAGGACACACACACATATAGCAGGCACTCATTAGCCTATCTGCAGATTGCAGGAGGCAGACTGTGTAGAGATGCAAACTGCATGCATACAGAGTAGAGGCAGGATTTAACCCAAAACCCTGGTGCTGTAAAGCAGCAGTGTGACCCACTAACCATACATATGCATAAATTGCAATGAGTTACTGAGTGTTGTAGTACTCTCTGGGAAGGTACCCGACATGACTGCAGCCTATGGGGACTTGATGAGCAGGTACCTGAAATGATTGCAACCTATAAGGGCATTGTGTGCGAGTACCTGAAATGATTGCAACCTGTGAAGGCATTGTGAGCGAGTACCTGAAATGACCATGACCTATGAGGGCATTGTGAGCGAGTACCTGAAATGATTGTATCCCTTGAGGGCATTACAAGCAGGTACCTCAAATGACTACAACCCATGAGGATATTGTGAGCATGTACCTGAAATGACAATAGCCCATGAGGGCATTGTGAGCAGGTACTTGAAATGACTACAGCCCGTGAGGGCATTGTGAGCATGTACCTGAAATGACTACAGCCCATGAGGGCATTGTGAGCAGGTACCTGAAATGATTGCTATCCCTGAGGGCATTGTGAGAAAGTAACTACAGCTCCTAGTGGGACCTGAGCTGTTGGCCATTGTGTGGGTGTTTGCTATGTCTGCACTGCTGGCTGTTCCTTTGGTGTAGCTCCAGTAAATACCTGAGCCGTCTGTGTCTGAGCAGACAGATGATGTGTAAAGCTGTTTGAAGCACCAGCTCCTGGTCTTATAGCTACAGGTGCAGTTTTCAGATCCTCTAGTGGGACTGATAAGAGGAGGCGACGAGACCCACTACAGGGAGGAGGTGCAACACTTGGTACAGTGGTGCTCAGACAGCAATCTTGTCTTGAACACATCCAAGACAAAGGAGATTGTTATGGACTTTAGGAGAGCCAGGATAACGACACCTCCCCCCTCCTCATAAGTGGAGAGGAAGTGGAGAGGGTTAACAACATCAAATTCCTGGGGATCTACATCTCAAAGGACCTGAAATGGACTGTTAACACCTCCTACCTGGTGAAGAAAGCTCAACAGAGACTTTTCTTCTTACGAACACTCAAAAAAGCCAGACTTCCCACTCAGCTCCTTGTTAACTTTTACAGGAGCACAACAGAGAGCATGCTCTGCTACGGGGCTACAGTGTGGTACTCCAGCTGCACAGCAGAGAACCGGAGAGACTTGGCCCGAATAGTCAAGATTGTACAGAGGATTGTGGGTACCAAGCTCCCAGATCTGAACAATGTTTATGCTAGCTGACTATGTAGGAAGGCTAGCAACATCATCAAGGACCCCACTCACCCAGGTTACAAACTGTTTGTCCCCCTCCCATCGGGCAAAAGATTCATGGCCATCAAGTCACGAACAAACAGACTTTCTCCTGAGAGCAGTGGTTTCCATCACACCCCTTCCCACTACAGAACACTGACCATTAAATCACTTCCACACCTCTGTATTGCTGCTGATATGCACTTGGTCACTTTAATCACATTGACTTGTAAATACCTATAATCTGTAAATAACTTTTTTGGATTTTCTCATCCAGCACACTGTAGGCTGCACTAGGGAATATATTTCTTATATTGTATTTTACCAATAGTTACATTAGGTTTACTTATATTAGGGCTGTAAAAATTAACGGGTTAACACGGATTAATCCATCATGATGATTAATCTGATTAAAATTTTTAACGCAATTAACCCATCTGCAGCGCAGAATGACTCAAAATCGCTGAAATGTCTCTGTCAACGCATTTCGGGCAGTTTTGGTGTGTTCCGTTTGCCCTCGGAACTCGTATTCCGAGTTGGATTCCGAGTTTTGAAGCCAGAAGTGACGACATGCGCGCTCCCGCTTCTCGGCGATCCGAGAAATATCTCAGAGCAGCACAGAGGATCTCGAGTTCAGAACCCAAGATGGCTGCGCCCTTTATCAACAGAAGGGAAAGTTGTATTTTTATACTGTTTAAGTACTACTTCTCATTCGTGGCTCATTACATTGGTCGCACACACTATACCGCCCAATTTATCTGTGGACGTGTTGCTACGGAGTTTTATACGTAATGCACCACACGTAATGTGTTATCAACTGATATTGCTGACAATGGCAATTAACCGGGCTAGAACTGGATTTCATGATTAGTCAGATTATTTGTCTGATTTACGGATTTACATGAATGTTCAAGATGTTCAATAAACATGTTTAAGTGCATATACATTCCCTTTTTTCTTGAGTCTGTTTGCTCATGCAAAATGAAATGCGATTAATATAGATTAAAAATGAATAATATTTAATCGGGATTAATCGAAATTAATCCTCAGCAACCCTGTGATTAATCTGATTAAAAATTTTAATCGTTTGACAGCACTAATTTATATATATACCATGTCTACAAGACTGTATGCTATATTAATGTGGTACATTAATGCATACCTCTTTGCTGCTGAGCCGTGAGCTAGCAAACAAATTTCGTTGTATTTCTGATACAAGACAATAAAGTCTCTTATCTTGTCTCTGTGACGCTTTACTTCATTTTCTGGTTTTACAAGAAAATATGAATAGTCAACTCTAACCATATACTATCATATGCAAATACAATTTAACATAACAGTGGTTTATCATAATGTTGAGCTTGTTTTGTTTCGGGATATAAAGTTCTTACAGAAGAGGAACGTAACCATATTAATACTTATTCATATTAAATTGGGCTGTGTTCCAAGCACTGTGGAGGAAGGTATTATTATCTTTCAGACACTTCGTGCTATGTGTATAGAGTCTCAACCTTGGTGAACTTGAAAGACAACGTGCAAGTATCATAGCTGTGCTCCTCATTATTCACCTATTTATTGAGCGGTGGATTGATTGCCTTTGCTCCTTTATGTAAATAAATCTTTAATTAATTAGGGCTGTGGTGGGAGCCTCACTGCAGAGGTAGGATGTATTTACTCTGCACTGGCTCTCACTGGCAGCACTGCATCCTAATGGCTTCTGCCAGCCCAGACTGCACTCACACCCATGCACATAGGGATAGATTTTATTTGACAAACTGGGGGGAAATAAGGCCTTATCGTAAAATGTGGATTCTCAGCCGCTTTCACGCCCTCTTCACATTGACCAGTATCAGAGGAGTAAATAAGCCAGGACTGTATTCGCTATATGTTGCCATCTTTGTGATACATCATCTCAGCCATAACAGTGTCTTCACCATCATTTTACAGGTAACGGAGCTGCACAGCATCAAGAACATCATCCGACTGCCCCGGGAGACAAAGAAACATGCAGTGGCGATCATCTTCAATGATGGCACGGTCAAGACGTTCGCCTGTGAGTCCGGTAAGCATCCTCTGCTGTGGGAGGTGTGTCTCCAAGGAAAACAGACGGAGGACGAGAGTTATGGGGTATCGGAGGGTCAGGCTGCGCTTGTCTTCATACGGCCGTCCGTCCGTCACGCTGAACGCAAATGCACTGGGTTGCAGCGTGACCTGGTCTGGTCGCTCCTTCATCCGCCGAACTTGCTCGCGAATTCCAGTCACCTGTCCAAAAAATGACGTTGCGATGGAGGTGTGATGCGATGGAGGTGGGCCCTGAATGCTGCCAAATGCATGGGGCACAACATCTGTATCAGACAGCAGAGGCAGAGAGGCACCAGTTGTCTGTTTCTGGATCTGAATGAGAGTGTTTGGTTTTAAGTGTTGCTCTCCAGGAATTACCGTATAGATGTGTTTTAGGCTAAAGCCAACATGTACTGGGACACCAAATGGGTAGCAGCCTTAGGCAATTGTCTAATTTTTAAGCTGTGCCCAGAGGTTCATGGCATGGGAATGAATAATGTATGGGGGGCAGGAGGTAGAATATTACAGAAAATTCTGTCTCCTGTAATATTACTACAAAAAGAGGTACATGCTTGTTTGGGAAAGTAAGCTTGAGAGTAAGCTGCAGAAATAACATATAGTCAGTGTTCGTAATGTTGATCGCGCCCGGATGAAAACAGGTGCATCTGAAAACGCGTTTATCACTGTGCATCTTAAAATAGCCTCTGCAATGTCTCCTCTTCAGTACGGTATGGAGGGTGACATCTTATGGCTTTCGACAGTGGCTATCTATAGCTGTGTTTACACAGTGATACATCGAGCCAAACATGTATTTTACTGGCAAGATTGACATTTAGCCTCTATGTCAGCATTCTGACAAATTCTGCTTAATCCTTAATTCCATTGTCTGCAGTTGCGGTGCAGTGATGTTATACTTTTATTTAATTTTCACTTGGACTCTGATATTTGTGTATGATGTGAAAGAGGTGTCTTAATTTGACACAAGATAGACTATTTGATACAGGGTCCTGGAAAAGCTGCCATTCACAACGCAGTCATTTACAACACCTTGACTGAGTGTTTTTCTTATTCGTCACTATAAACCCGTTCACGTGCTGTGAAGCCCCACTTCCAGAACTTGGTCCTTGTGTGCTTATATCCTGACCTCCTACCTGTAGTGTTAGTCCAGTTTCATGAACTGACTGTTAGACACAGCCAAGGTAAGGATTCTCAGGTTTTAAAAGCGAATATTTCTCCAAAGTTACTCGGTGTGCAACTTGGAATGGACAGGGCTGTTCTGATGATTTGGTAATAAAAACCTTATTCTCTTGTGTTTTCACTTGTTAAACTTGTACTCTTCTATGTTATTACAGAAGTTCATTAGTAGAAGCATATACATAGGCGATATTGCAAACACGGCGAGGGGATGTAATATATACCAGTTCAGTAGGTACCAGTACTGATGTGCATGTGAGCTGAGGGCCTGTTGTGTGGGTCCTGTGTACGTCTAGGACCAGGTGATATGGAGGTGTGGAAACATTGACCTAACCTCACGTTTGACGATGGAGTTCCCTGATTAAGCCTTGTGGTAAATTTCAGAAGATGGGGAAAGTTGCTTCTCCTGCATGGTGAGTGCCCCCCTGCTTGTCTGGCCCCCGCTGCTGGCATCGTTGCAGACCTGCAGCCATCCGGATCTGCAGACATATGGAGCTCCCTTCGCTCGGATGTCCCCCACACGCGCCGGCCGGACCTTTGGCATGGAGTTCCCCTCCAGAGGGAAGCCGTGTCGAGCTTACTGTGTGCCAGCGCACTCTGGGAGTGTACACTGCTGAACTGTGACTGAATATCTGTGTGAGTGTGATATTCCACATTTCTGTGTGTGTGTGTGTGAGAAAGAGAGATATTCTACCCTGCTGTATGTATGTATGTATGAGATGTTCCACCTTTCAGAATGTGTGTATGTGTGCACATGTGTGATGCTCCACATTTCTAAGGATGTTCCACCCTACTGAGTGTGTGTGTGAGTGTGTGTGTGAGAGAGAGATATTTCATCCAACAGCATGTGTGTGAGATGTTACACCCCACTGAGTGCATATGATGTTCCACCTTCCTGAGAATGTGTGCAAGATATTCCACCCTACTGAGTATGTGTGTATAAGACGTTCCACCCAACTGAGTATGTGTGAGATTTTCCACCCTAATGAGTGTGTGTGTGCGCGATGTTCCACCCTACTCAGTGGGATCAGTCTGGCTGTGATAGTGGCTCCTTTAGCATCCAGCTTGGCATGGCCTGTATCATTCCCATCTTCACCTGGATGGGAAGTGTTTACAATATCCCCGTCCGGCGGAGCCCTGTGTCCTCAGGCCATCCTGCCATGTTGCTAAAGTGATTGTTTATCCAATTTTCCACTCAGTGGGTCGGTGAGAGTGAGAGGTCAGAATGACACAAAGGTCACATTTTCCACTGCTACATTTTGTGGCTTCTGCCTTAGCAGCAGGTGCCAAACGCCAGTGTTTACAGGGAACAGCAGACACACACGAAGCAGGACCACTGGGGGTGAGTTTTCTTAGGAGGCACAATACTGCAGCATCTCTTACAGCTGAGTTGTGCGTAGGGAACAGAAGGTGTTAGCAGGTTTGTACAGCACATTAATGTCATGGCTCTGAGGGAGGCTTTTAGGAGTCAGGTCGATTAAAATAAAGACGAATAAATCAATCAGGGGAACAATTAGCTTCCACTTCTAAGTGCCAGCGCCAATATTACTTACACTGTACATGTCGAAATGAAACTGTTTATTAGAGTCTCAGTCTTTAAAGGCTGAGGAATATCAGTTAACTTTCCATATCGTTGCACCTTTAATTCTGACATTTTTTAGGTAACACTTCTGTAACAGATGCTTTAATCCAAAGTGACTGTGAAGTGTAGAAGTAAAACACTGACGAGACTGTCAAACCAAGCAACTGCATGCATCGTTTCACCCTATAGGGCTCTCCTAAAACTCTATAACATTCATCACACTTCTAAACTAGGCCAATCAAACAAAATACTGACCTTTAAATTTGTGTCTGATATGAAATCGCCTGATATGAGATGTGAGACGATTTGTGTGTTTGGGCATCGCTGCCGAGGTTGTGGGAGATGCTGTAAAAGGAGACATGGCCACAACGTGTGATGTGCTGGGAGGACAGAGGATCACCCAAAAACTCATCTCTACAGGAGTCAGAATGTCTTACAATCCTGCAGTGTCTTGCATTCCTAACTTTGCTAGTGTCATTGGGAGGATCTGCTTGCTGGAGTGTAATGATTGTTCTAGGAAAAGTGAATAGGGAAAAGGGAGGTAATTCTGTCTAGCAGAGCAGAGTGCCTTTTAGACATAGGGTGGCCATTTCATAACCTGTATACAATGAAAAGGGGGGGGGGGCACAGGCATGGGAATAGGCATAACTCTGGGCTCAGCTGGGGGTTTTTATTAAAGATCAGGTGTGCCTGTAGGCAATGAGAAACCAGCCTTTAGGCCATGGGATCTCTCCACACGAAGCAGTGACCAAAAGCAGGTCATTGTGGCTTCGTCAGAGGAACACAGAGCTAGTGGTCTGGATAATGGGGTTAATGGAAGGTTAGTGAAAGATCGATAGGCAAGAGTGGAGAAAAAAAAAGGTCAAGGCTGGACTAAAAGAGAATGAGCTTTTTTAGACTGATGAAAGCAAGATGAGTGAATGGGAGGGGGAGAAGGACAGGGTGAGGCAGAAGAGTGTAGGGTGCGACCCTCCTCACCAGCGGGAACCAACTGTGGCATGGAGAGGTCAGATGCATGCAGTACCGGGGTGGAAGTGGCAGCCTCACCATCTTCACGACTGAATGCTGAAATTCCTAAGAAGAGTCGACTGAGCTGGTAACAGGGAGTTAATGAAGAGGTTTATCTGGGAAAAGTGCAGCCAAGGCTACCTGGGGCTCAATACAGTGACAGGAAGCTTAGTAGGCACAGGGCAGCCTGTGGGTGATATTTAAGAATGGGGAGGGGGGGATGCGGCATCTCCATGCCGATGGAGTAAACAAACGCAAGCCCCTACCGAGCCGAGGGGATAACGTGTGGGTGAGTCTCGGGCAGGTGACAGCCAGTACAGTAAGTGAAGAACAAGGCAGCGATGGGATGAGCTGGAGTCTAGCCTCACCTCTACGCATGGCAGCACCAGAAGCCTGCAGAGATGGAGGTCTGCAGCGGTGCTGTGACCCTAACCCTGGCTGATGGGTGCACTCACTGGACACGTGTATGGCGTGATCCGGGATGGGACGGGTGAGCAAAAGGCCCTGAAGGCGGGGATTGGCCTGTCGCCTCATGGCATCGTCTGCAGTGAGTCCCAGGCTCCTCCCTCCTTTGCCTCTGTTGGACCAGGGGTCCTGCATACAGCTTTCCGAGGAGGATCGGAAAGGAAGCTGTGCTGGTTGTTACTGTGGCCTGTGTTTTCCCCCATGCTCCGTGGCACAAACAGACAGCTTCACCTTGTGTGTATATGTATATTCCAAACACCTCTGGATTATTCTAACTATTAACTAGCAGCTCCAACTAAACTGCAGCTCTGATTAGATGCTGATGGTTCCATCTGCGTTCATTATGCCTAAATTAGGCCCTTAATCGAAGGGGCGTCCCATGAGAGCAGCAGTAAGTGGGATTGCATCCAGTGGCTGTCATTAGTGGGGCTGGAGGCATATGCTGTTAGGGTGGTGCTGTCCTTAGGGTGGCTGTGATGCAGGCAGTCTGTGCGGTGAAACCACGCATGTTAATTTCTCAGTCTCCTTAAGCTGATTGATGAAAACCTGAAGACAGCTTCCCTGCTTTGTGTTCCGTACGGATGAGGATGCTTTTCCGTTCGTTTCCTCTTCTGTCTTTCCTACTGATAGCGAGAGCTGGATTTTCCAGAGAGACGCATAAATCTGAGCACACCACCGCCTTTCCTTCACGATCGTTGTGCTCATCGTCATCGTTACGAGTTATTTGCGTGGAGTAATGATGAGCATAAGCTGCAAACTTTTGAAATGCAGCTGCATAATAAGCATGTGGCCTGTCCCTAATCATGCTAATTATTATTCTTGATTAATATTCAGTGTCTTGGCCTTGGACAGGTGTGTGTAAGTGAAAGGACCCGCAGAGATATAGCAAGGCCCCTGCACGAGCGTGTGCTCCCACTGCACCCAGACAAATGAATCTTCGGTGAAGCCTTGCTGCGCTTGTTCCAAGGCTACGAGGATGTGCATAATGGACGCCAGTGCTACTGTGTCAGGCTGAAACGAGGCCGTGTTTCTTTGAGAAATAACATCCAGCTTTAAGAGGTTTGCAGAGCTCATCCAAAGGAAATATTTTATGATAAAAACTATATCAGGCAAAGTATGGAAATGCAAAAGGTTCTACATAGCTACCTCTCCTCCTTAGTGGGACAAACAGATGTTTTCATACAGATTTCCATAAGCACTTTATTTTACTTTCTCATGGGAAACACCTCCAGGGCAGACAGACGGCATGGACGCTACATGAGGAGGCCTTGTTTGAGGGGCTCCATTTGACAGCACGCGTGCAAGTGTCAGACGTGTAGTGCTCGTACCAGCTGATGGATATGGGCTGTTTTTATAGCACACTGTTTCTGAATTTCTCATAATATTGTAATATAACTGTACCTGTGTGTTCAAAGCTTTGCCATTGGCTGAAATTCCTCCTTGACTTTTTATGACGCACAGGAACTCCTTGCATTAGCAATATGATTGACCTCTCATCTTTAACCCTTAGGTACTGTGTGATCCACATGATCCGCAGGGGCCCCAGTGACTGGGTTGAGAACACATGCTGATTATTTCCATAAGTTGAATCTGTACTCCCCATTATTCCATGATAATTTTATTTGACATTTTTCTTTTGCCATCGGGTTCAGTGTAATCTTTCCAGTGGAATAAAAAGAGGAAATTGTTCCACTGTTTTTAAATGGTAACAATACAAAGGAATTATAGAAAGAATTTCATTCTTTTTTTAAAAAAATTGCCGTATGGCTAAAAACTTAAACCTCGATGGAATTAATAGAACAATGACCCAAGGCATATATGATAACAGAATGTAATGTTGAATTTCGAATTCTATTATATTTTGGGTTTTATGATAACAGCCATTATGAATTCCTGCTTGCCATTCATTAATTTTTTAAAATAAACCATAGAATATATTTTTTATTTTATATTGAGTGACAACAGATTATTCACATTTCTTCTAATTGTGTTTTAATTGCCCGTCAGTCCAATTATTTTAACTGTCCAGTCTGGGGAAACACTAACTGTGTGTGATATGTCCCTGACATCTATGAGCACTGCACATAATGGTGCACTAGTCACCCATGTATGAACTCAGTCATCTTTTTCCTCTCACACGTCAAAGGGTCACAGGTCACTGTGCTCCTTGTGCTCAGTGCTCAGTGGGCTGTGTTTCTGTGTGCTCTCTGTGTTTGGTTCCCTGACCCTCCTGCTCTCTGTCTCTGTGTGGTGTGCTCTCTGGGTCGGGATCCCTGACCCTCTTGCTCTCTGTCTCTGTGTGGTGTGCTCTCTAGGTTGAGATCCCTGACCCTCCCGCTCTCTGTCTCTGTGTGGTGTGCTCTCTGGGTCGGGATCCCTGACCCTCCCGCTCTCTGTCTCTGTGTGGTG
>JAODLD010000038.1:20516904-20533163 GCA_026781065.1 Mormyrops boulengeri
GGATGGATGGATGGATGGATGGATGGATGGATGGATGGATGGATGGATGGATGGATGGATGGATTGATTGATTGATTAATGGGGCGGCATGGTTACTCCGTGAGTAACGCTGTTGCTGTGCATCCCTAGGATTGGAGGTTAAACAAAGAGTTTGGTTCCTAAACACTATAAAATCACTGTAATTAACTTGAGAAAAAAATGTATTTTCTTTGTCAAAAAGGGGTTGCATGAAACCACTGTTTTCTGTTTCACACTATAAAATAGCACTATGAGGTTGTAATCACATTAAAAATTCAAATCAGATTTAGATTTTTTAATTTTTATTACACAAATGAATTATCTTTTTCTAAAATGCAATACAGACGCTCCTCTACCAATGAACAACTTACGAACATTTCAAGTTGTGAATGGCTGTTCGGAATGCAAGTTGTTATTCACCATCATTTTAAGGGCATACGCAAGTACTAAGAACTAGGATGCTGGGAGTACGCACGCAACGCTGCTGTGCAGCGGGAGTAGCGGCCAGAAGTCGCACTAGGCGGAACTGGAGCGCAGAAAAAAAAAATGATGTTGCGGACAAGAAACGGGAGCCCAGTGAACACAATTTAGACTTAAAGATCCTCTTTGTTCGTATGTCTGAAAGTTCTTAGTTGAACGTTCATAAGTAGAGGAGCGTCTGTATATCCATGACACATTTTTGTCCAGAATGCTATAAATCAATTACTCCAATAAAAACGATTTTCTTCTGTGTGAAATTGTACAAAACATAACCATAAACAAGACACAATACTGATCTACTTGCATGACAGCCTCTGAACTTAGACAATATCTTATACTTCTTAAACTTGAAAAAGAAAGGATCAACCTTTTATTCTGGACAGTAAATTTAGAAGTTTGGCCTCGTTGTACGTCATGCATAGCTAAAGTGCCATATCTAGATCACACACACACACTCACTCACACAGACACACAGGTTTAATCCCAACATGACCCCTACCAGCCCTAATCTTAGGCATACATCACCAAACAAAAGACTTTTGGCATTTTTAGTTTTTCGATTGCATTCACAGATCTTTCTGGGGACCTGAAAAGTGGTCCCCGCAACGTCAAACTAACAGGTATTTATTATATTGTGGGGGACATTTGGCCCCCACAATGTAATATAAAAATAATCCACACACATGCACACACACACACAGCATTATTACTCCTATTCTTAGGTATTAACTCGCTCCCAGTTTGATTCAGTCTGTAAGCGTAAAGTTTATAGCACACTGTGTATGATCATGTGTGAAGTTATAGCCTATACCTTGAACTGTTATACTGTCATTCAAATTAAACAGGATAGGCTAAAAGTTAAATCACACACATTGATGGACATTGCCTGAGAGCAGACAGTCCTTGCTAAATAGTAGTAAAAATTACTCATTAAAATAAAATAAAACTCACCCAATACTGTGCAGAAAGTACCCTTGCAGACAGGAATCTTAGTTGAATGATTCTCAGTCAACAAACCGTACTCATTAGTGACCTCCCTATCCTTCTGGGCATCTTCGTTTTCCACTTTAGGACTTCATCGCTGGACCTATTTAACTGTTATGAGGCGCAAAATGGCTTGATCCTGCTCAGCTTTAGTCCTATGAAAATAGAAAGACTTTTTAGCAAGTTTTTAGCAAGATCACCAGCAGTTATCTTGTCAGCGTGGCAAAAGTCTGAAGTCTTTTGGTGTGTGAGCAGGCAATCGCAAGTATTTTTTACTCCGCCCGAACGTGTAACGCTGTTGCATTTTTTTCACTTCCTCCTGCTTATGTTTCTTCCCACAGGAGAAGCAAGCACTGGCTCCTGAATTCCATCAAAGCTATTCATTTATTTTGTTCAAAATCTCAATTAAAAGTATGGGGTTTCTCCGTGTTGTTGACAGTCACTGGGTGCTGGCATTAATTGGAATTGTGTGCTGTGATTGGTTACCTGGAGATATAGTGCTCTGCTGAAAATCAGGAGTTGTGTTTATCACTGTTTGGGGGAAAAAAGGGAATATTCAAGGCAGAGAAACATGGCAGATATCATATTTTGCATTAATCTGAATATGGAACTTTGAATATGAATGGCAAACTCTTTTGGCAGGAATTAGATTTTTTATTTTTTTTTTATGTGGCACTTACCACGTTTTGGAACCAAAATCATCTAATATCGCCTCTACTCTGTGTGTGGAGTTTGCATGTTCTTCCTCTGTTGTGGGTCTTTAAATTTCCCATAGAGTTTGATTATGAGTATGTGTCTATGTTCCCCGTGATGGACTGGCGTCCCATCCAGGGTGTTCCAAGCCTTCTGCTGCATGGCATAGGTTCCAGGCCCCTGTCACCCTGACCAGGATAATCACTTAGAAGATATATGGTCTCATAATATTTCATAGTAAGAACATTTTAAACTAATTTACAGAATCAGAAGGAGAAAATTTTTACGACAGCCTGAAGAAAGATCTCATTTCGATTTTTGATCATTAGTTTAAATGCCCATGTAGTATGGAACTCTGCCTTCCATACTTTTTACTTTTATAATTCCTGTATAAACTCTGCTTCTTGTACTTGATTCCTACATAAATTGTAGCCATTGTACTTTTTACTTATTTTGCTTTCCCATTCTCATAACACAGGTAATGTGCTTTGTTTGTTTGACAAAATGAAGCTCACATTCGCTCCTACATGGGCAGTGAGAACATGCAGTAAAACTCTGTAGTTACTTATAAGCTAGGAGGAAATTGCTTGCTTTCGTAACAGCAGCACGGGGTCCATGTCTGGGAGTCGGAGTCATGTCGAATCTGCCCTCCTACACAGGCCACTCACAGCTTGGCTCTAATGATTAAATCACATCTTTTTAATTTTCCAAAAATAGCGCAATAGAGTCACTTCCTCTTGCCAGTTCATGGCTTATTCTGAAAAATTAGACACAATTAGCCAATCTGTCCTGTTTCCAGCATTCCTCTTTTCCATGAGTTTTGGTGACAGGTAGAGCAGCTTTCAGAGTCCCCCCCCCCCTTCCATACACACACACACAGGTTTGTAATTATATCTTTGTAGGGACTCTCCATTCATTTCTATGGGGAAATCTCTAATCCCAACATGACGACCTTAACCCCTACCCAGCCCTAACCTGTAACTACACAAAATATGAGATTATTGGTATTTTAGTTTTTAGATTCCATATGCAGATGTTTGTGGGGACCTGTAAGATGGCCCACACAATGTCAGATTAACAGGTTTTTTTTATCACATTATGGAGATATTTGGTCCCCACAATGTAGCTTATACGTGACCCCTAACCCCCCAACCAAACATATACACACACACATGCACACAAGCACACACCCTCTCTAACTCACATTAGGTAGGTAACCACATTTCTGGGAAACAGCTATATGCACATAAGGACATCATGCATAGATCCTAATCCAAAATTGGTGGTTCACTTGGAGCAGAACCCAGTGAACCCACATTGGGGAATATAATGATCGCCTCATTTCCACAGGGATCCATGGCAACCAGCCATTAACACGTGTGTCCTCTCTCTAACTTCTGTTTAACAGTTTACTGGAACAGGGAAGCAGAACTCCTAGTAAATTCATCCTAGTTTCTAAGGACGACCGTCTTTATCAGTCAGTTAACTCGTTCTTCCTTGACAAAGAATTATTCTCGCACTGTTTTCAGCCTTTGTGTGCATCCCCAGATTTGAATTCAAGAGAAACCCTATTATCACCGCATTGAAGGATCTTATTTGAGTCTCTCACAAAGCAAGTAGGCATTTTCTTAAGTAAATATAAAGGATCCTATTTTCTTAATTGCCAAGGTTTAGATTTAATCCATTTCTGGCACATAAAGAAGCATTGTATAGTGCACCAGAGTGACATAATGACAGTGTTTCACTGGACGCAGTGGCTTGGCTTTGTTTCACCATGGACACACTCTGAGCGTGAATGATTGCATCACATCTGTTACACCTGTGATTTCAGAGAGGTTCAACGTGTACCTGATGCCAACCCCGAACCTTGACATCTACGGGGAATGCACTATGCAGATCACACACGAGAACATCTACCTCTGGGATATTCATAACGCCCGGCTCAAGCTGGTCGTGTGGCCACTGAACTCCCTGCGAAGATACGGACGGGACTCCACCTGGTTCACGTTTGAGTCTGGGAGGTAGGGGCCACACGCCTTGATGGGGATACCTTTCAGGGGGGTTAGCGGTGTCGGGATGTATTCGGCATACTGTATGGACCTTCACAAGGCCAAGCTGCAGCTTTTGCAGTTAGCAGCCTGATACGTTTCATTTATACCATTTTTATTTATTCTAACCATTTATAACACATTTTAAATCTTTTACTTGATTCATCTTTACAGTAAATGATCTTTTCTGTGAGTGCTTTATTTATGTTTACACTGTAATAAAAGCTCCCACAAAAATGCATTCTTGAATCATCTGTAAGATTCCTGTGCTTTCATGTTGAATGAATCCTAAATTACCTCCAAGACACATTTATAAATACTTATAAATCTGTCAGATTTCTCATGATTGCATTCTAGTCTGCTATAGCGATGGTGCTGATTTTCTGGATAGAACAATTTTTTTTCCTACATCTGCAATATCAAGGGCTCTAACTATCTCCTTATGTACCTTTCAATGTTATTGCAGAAGTAAAATTTGCCTGACATTTTCCTTTTGGTCAAACACACATTCCTCTTCAGTTAAGCAAAGAAGGCATACATTTTTCATTAGATAAAACGTGTCTGAATTAAATGAGTTGGCCTGTGCATTCATCCGCAGTTGGAAAGGTTTCCGTGGGAGCGTGCATGGTGTGCAGTCAGCAGGCGGATTCTCATTGCAGGATGTGTGACACCGGAGAGGGCCTCTTCACATTTCAGACCAGAGAGGGGGAAATGATCTATCAGAGGGTCCATTCTGCCACGCTGTCCATCGCCGAACAGCATGAGAGGATGATGATGGACATGGAGAAGAGCTCACAGGTGGGTGGCCTCCTACATGGGCATCAGTATCTGCTCGTCTGTGATGGGGATTGTGTGGGCTTTTCCAGAAGATTCATTTGGAGGAGCGCATTGCGCACACAAGCAGAATCCAAGAGTGGGGCTGACAAATGTGGAAATGTACATGATTGACGTTCGAGGGTCAAACACGAACAAACGCATAGTGATGACAGGTGTTGGGTCTCGAGACTGATGTCAGTGTGGGGGTTGGGGCTGCAGGATGCGAGTTAAGCGGGACCTGCCCCTCCTCCCTGTGTTACAGGCGTACTCGAACGAGACGACATTATCGAAGTCGATATCTCTGCCGCGGAGTGCATACTGGCACCACATCACCCGGCAAAACAGCGTCGGGGACATTTACCATTTCCAAGGTAAGGCGTGGAGCGGATCTCCAAGCAAACCTTCATTTATAGTGACCTTCTTAGCACACAGCCATTACTCCTGATGATTATGTGTGTGCATATAGGGAGTGATTTATTTTTAAAATATACATTTTTAAGAACCAGTTTACTAGACTTGCAATTCAGATTTCTTAGTTTCATTGCATATTTGACTGGCTGTCTGACATGAATGTCAGCCACCTCTCTGGGAGTGCATGTGACCCCACACAAGTGTGTCATACTAAGCACGTGGTAGCTATGTGGAGAGTCTCGGTGACTCAGACCCGTCCCCCGCCTCAAGGATTCACCCACATCATGACCTTCTTCACAGTGCTTTAATTCCCCAGGGCAGTACCAAGGACACTCCACCGTGGGGGTGAGGAACGTACCACTGTGTAAGTGTGCGCTTTCCTACCTGCAGTGACTTTATTTCTGCTCTGCTACCCTGAGAGTATAAATGAGAATGACAGAGCAAGAGATCGGCGTGAGGCGTATGGGAGAGTGTACACTGACTCACCACCTTCGACGAAGGACGAGCGCTCGGGGGGGGGGGTTCACCAGCCTTATCGTGGATTCCGCCCTCAGACACTTTCATCTCAACCAATTATGGGCTTACATTGTAATGTTAGCATGAGGTTTAGTTTTTTTGAGAGATGTAATGGGCCTTGACGTGGGATTCTGGTGATTTTTTTATAAAACACTTACTTGCATTATTCCCTCACGCACACATACTTTTCCAGAGTCTGTTCCTGCGTCCCATGAATAAAGGCCTGTATATTGACTAGGTCATGCTCATTTCTGTGAAATTCCTCAGGACATTTGCTTGCTGATGTGGACGGTGGGAGGAATGTGTGTGTGTGTGTGTGTGTGTGTGTGTGTGTGTGTGTGTGTGTGTGTGTGTGTGTGTCTCTGTTGGGGGGTTGGGGGGGCACATTCATCATTTTGGCATCTCCACTGTTAGCTTCTGAGTTGAGTAAAGATATAATGTAGAAACCATTCATCCACCTAATCAACGTGCTCTCACACAAATGCAGATGTATGGTGGCGTTACAGCACGGGCAGCTCAAATCTGATGGATATAGGAATGCGTAAGACCTGCAAGAGGCTTTTTATGGGAAACTGTCAGAAAATGCAAGGAGAGCTAATGCTCTTTGGGCTCGGTCCCGTCACTGTACAGCGAAAGCAGGGTGTTCAAGGGCACAGCTCACTTTATGTGTGATGGGGTCGCTGGCGAGGCGGGCTGCTTCCTTTAGGGACATTAAAGGCGTTTCTCTCCTTTTTAACTGTCAGCCCTGAGGATGCTTCTGCACAGATGCGGTGCCTGGATGATTATGGCCGATATGAAGGAGTTTTTAAAAACAACACTTTTAGAAATAACTTGCTTGTTTTAATTTGGTACTATTCTCTGGCACGGTACACCCATGTGACGCCGCCTGCTTGGGTGGCTATTCACGGTTTGCTCTGTCGCTCTGCATTTTTTGTGATATAAAATGCAAACTTATTTTCTGACCTGCTGCAATAACCCCTTTCCCATTTGCGCTCGCTGGTCAGTGAGAGTGACAGCTAACACGGGTCAATGAAACAACAGTGGCGTTTAGCTGCTGTTTTGACATTTAGAATATTGCTGGCGATCAATATCTTATTGAAATTTGATGACAGATATATTTGGTTAGTGTATATCTTTGAACATGATGAATCAGGGAAAGAAGTTAATCGCCCCGGGAGGTGTGCAGGTAGGGCCCTTAGCTGCAGCCAAGTCGGCCCCCTGCATTTATATGTAAACCAGGTGAATATCCTATCTGGCTTGTTCAATTTGCTGAGTCATTCTCTGCTTTGCACTAAATAACCACAAGCCCTAAAATGCAATTAAGGACCAGTGTTTCTCCTCCCGTTGTGGTTTGCAGGCTGTTATTTGTTTAAATTTCCATCCAGTTAATCTCCAGTGCGCCAGCCTGCTCTGGTGAGACATCACGTATTGTTGTTCGTGAAGTTTCAATTATTGCATTAGTCATAGGCTGCACACCCCCCACTCGCGCCCAGCGAAGCCCAGCGGGCTTCCAGACTGACGGGCCGCGTCAGGGGAAGGGCCACCGGCGGAACACGCGGACCTCGCAGTACCATCAGAACCCGCCACTCACCCAGCGAGCTGGTAAACGCAACGACTGGGTGCATCTATATATATCTAACCTTGCAAACACTTTGACAAGCTCATTATGGTGAGAAGAGAAACAACATTGTACCATGATCCCACTAGCTTTGTGTTTAAAGCTGAAATTCAGGGTTTCCCTAATCAGGAGTAATTAACGTTAATAATGGTCATGTACTCGTTCCATTTGGCCTTGCCTGCGAAGGCAACACATAACCCAATGATAAGGCATTTAACCAGTTGAAGGTTAAACACCATGAGTAGAATGACATTAACACTTGATTTATTTACTAGGAAACAACCAGCTTAGCATGACCCATGCAAGCTGAGTTTGTCAAGAGACTTTTCCAGAAGAAATCCCACTGACAGGATCTGCACATTCTCCTGTGAAAGTTCCCCTTGTCTATTTTTGATAACCACGTATTTTCTGAGGGATGCGTGAGTCGTAGGCTGTGGGGTGGGATACACCCACAAAGGTGGAGTAGTGAAGCTGGGAAGGATGTCCTTGGGATGTGGGAGGACAGCAGAACCCCCAGAGGACACCCAAGAGGGCAGAGTTCATCCTCTGCATCCTCACAGCCCAGGCTGGACTGCAAACCTGCAGCCTGGGACCCCAGAACAACTCACTCTTTGAAGGAAAAAAATATTTACAAAGGAAGAAACCTGTGAACTGCAATAGGAAAAAGCCTGCAAGCTGAATTGGACATGCATTTTGACTAGTTTGGTGAATGACACTAACCTGATCTGGGGCTTCTGCAGTGCTGCACCGTGGGCACGGAAACCTCCGGCAAGTCTTCCTGCTGCTTACATGAGCCGCAGCACAGTCCTGGGGTGTCAAGCAGGAAGCGTCAAATGCTCAAGCCATGAAAAAAGGCCTTCGTTTAAATCTGCCGTTCTGCAGGAAGCATGGTGTGATTCTGCAGATTATTTTATTTATTGATGAAAGGCAAGTTGCTGATCACCTACATCTGCAAGTCTGTGGAACACGTCGAGCAAAAGAATGAGCCCTAATCCTAATGAAAAAGAAAGCTGGGAATGATGGTTGGGGGATGGGTGGCACCTGCGGAAAGTGTGGGTGTTACCGATGACTCATTAGGAGTGAGGAGAGTCACACGGAGTGGTGAGGGCAGGGGCCTCGTCCGCGGTCACTTCAGCAGTCAAAAGATGGTATGATGTGACCTTAACTCCGAACCTGAGCCACATCTCTCAAGTGGAAAGGTTGTGTAGATAGTGTGAAAAACATTAATTAAAATCGCTCTGTCTCCTGTTTTCATGGGGTGACGGTGCTGAATTCAATTTTTTGTTATTTTTTAGAGATGCAGCATAATGAAATTATGCGGTGGTCTGTGAGCGGCTCGTAGTTTTGCTTAAACTATGACTTGGTTTGTAAACGATAATAAAACAAGCGCGGGGTGCCAGACATGGAATCACTGACTGCTGCTCTTCACAAGGCCATCCGTTGCCTTCAGTCTGCGTGCAGCACTTTAAAATAATAATCAGATTCATCTGCAAAATACAAGCTCTCCGTTAAAAGAGCTGCATTTCTGCCACACTCTCATGAGTAAGTATTAAAGGGAATACTTAACAAATTGTGCATCGCAGTCTGGGGAATCTGGAGAAATCTGGAAAAAAAACTGTCAATATATTGGACATTATTCCTGGAAAACAGAGACCTCACTGATATCTTTGAGAACACAGCATCCCCTAAGGACTGTATATTTTAAAGAACAACAACCCATACTGAAAAAAGGCAGCATAAATGAATGAGGTTCAGTCCCATCATAAATGTGGCATGATTTATTGATGCTTTCATATATTTCTCGCCTGTGGTGTGGATGCTGATCATAATGACCGTGGTGAGTCAGTGATGAGTGCCAGTGGGGGCCCATCGCCCAGGGGAAGGCCCGCCATGCCTCCTCTGCAGCTCCGCCCACCCCCTGCCAGGTGATTTCCCAGACGACCGGTACATATTTTATCCTGGGCACCCCTACCTGATTACAGGGTATGAGGAACAAGCAGATTCTGAAAATGCATCTTTAAAGCACAAATGTAATTAGTGCACAAAGCCAAATACCGGTCAGCTGGTGGAGTGACGATTTAATAGAGTGCAAATGGAATGTCTATCTTACTGACGACGATGTTCTTGTGTCTCTGGAAAATGGGGTTTGGGCTCTTATTGGTGGTACGTAGTAGGGGGTTGGGACTGTTCTGTTTTTATAGATTGAGCAAGACAAGTCAGACAGTTCCTCATGGTAGCCTGGCCTGAATGTGAAGCTTGCCAGCTCCTAATGAGTAAAGCCCAATAGCTTCCTCTCTGAGGTATTATCTATCAGTGTGATTAAGGCTTACCAAACTGGGAATCAGTCTGAATTAACTGAGGGAGAGAACACCTGTTATAGCTGTTCCACTGTGGGGATTTAATGTTACATTGCAGCTTTATCGTAAGCACAGAATTTAAAGCGATCAAGCTAAATAAATCGGCTATAAGTGAATAAATAGAAAGCAAATAGACAAGTGAAATGATTCATGAAACTTTTCTTCCCATATATATTTAGAGATCAATCACCAATATTGCCTCATTTTGCAGAGTGCTTTCAGGAGTCCTGTTATGTTCACATCCTGACTGCTTCTTAAAATGTTTTATCTGATATTTCCTGTGCCGGTTGCTTTAGTGTCATATAATAGGCATAGAAATGACACTTCTCTTAAGTATGGATTCTTGCTTTGTAACCATGGGATTAAAATCAAAAAATTTTCTGGAAATCACTATTTCCTGTTTTCTAGAAGATGATGCCATAGTTTTGCAAGCTTTCAGCATAATTAAACTAAAAGTAACAAAGTGACTGAATGGAATAGTGGAGTAACTTTGTAAAAATTGACTAAAATTACTTTTAGTAGTATCATGTTACAGTGTTTAAATTTTTGATTTGTTTATCATTTTATGAATAATTTCCCCCCAGGTTTCATCCAGCAACTGAATCTGTCAGTCACCGGAGGCTGGGCAGTACATGTATTCACTCTGTTATATGATTTCCCCCCGCCCCCAGGAACAAACTTGAGTGTGGCGTTCATACCTCGAGCACAAACTTACCCCAGTTTCCTGTCAGAGGAAAATACAGAAGAGCAACAAGACCTAACGGAATATAAAGAAGCACGGTCTCCCTCTAGTGGCTATTCATCAAACTATAACCCGGGACCTGTGCAGTGATGGGGCATGACACTGGACATTGTGATAACGGAATTAAGTGATGGCTTCTGATCTGTGGGACAGAAAACAAATTTCATAGATTGCAGGCAACTTTTTTTTCTTTTTCTTTTTTTGAATAGTATTTAACAAAATTAACTTGTCCTGGATTTTTTCCATGTGGAATTAAAGGACATTCATAATGAAAACTGCAAATTTGTGTATTTTCCTTAGATATGAAAATATACTAAACCATGGTTGATGATTTGACCAACTTAATTATAATTGCAAAGCAATGCTGAAATGACTTCTTTATAATTTTGTCTGAGTTAATATTCTATTTTTCAATAATGCTTATTTATTTTACGAAAAACGTGTACAAATTTGCAAGCATTTACTTGATGACAGTCCCCCGATTTGATGAATGCTGGAAGTTGTCTGGTCCAAACGGGTGATGAGGAACATTGCGTCCATCGGGCTTCGGAAGATGTGGCATGAAACGTCCGGCCAGAGACGGGCTGACGGGCTATTAACGACCCAGGAGGTGAGCGGGCCCTATGGCTATTTAGGGCTACTCGATCGGTGTTTATTTTATTTGCTTTCCATTATTGTTTTTATTGCGGTTTATATACCGTTACCGGTCGCCTGATGTCGGTATGTGTACCGCCCTGTGTTTTCCGTGACTTGGACCGCCTAAGCGTTTAAATGACCGAGAGTAAATACCATCAGAGGGATGCATTTGAAAAGAGGATGTGCTGCCCCCCAGTTCACTCCTGATACGAGAACAATTCATCATTCTTAATAAATGTGTAGCATGACACGACAAAGTGCCTTTTCATTCACACTTGGTAACCTAATACCGAGACTTATTTATGGAACGCCATCGGGGTCAGAAACCTCAGAATCAACACATCAAATCTGTACATCTTAAGGCGTACATTTTCGACGTGTTAGGATCCAAATTTGTACCTCCTATCACTTCCATCAGTTTCTGAGGGGAAACTGTACATACAATCATTGCAAGAAACAAAACGATTCCCCACCCGTATGCAAAACAAATAGTGGAAACCGCTTCTAGTGGTCACAGTAACATTGATCAGCCACTTATATGGATCAGAAAGCTTGGGACCGGGTCATTCCTGTACAATTACTGTTTAAATAATTGCCTTATAATATTCAAGAAGTCCAAGTAGTGCCAAAAACGAGCCACCGAGACGTAGCGGCGAAACTACAATAAGCTGTATTTTATGTACAGTACAGTACGTACTGTATTATAGTGTATTTTAATTATACACAGTTCAGTAATTTAATTTGTACAGTACTGTAATTTGAGACATTTGAAACAATTGTACTGCATTTTGAAAGTCAACAATGTTTTTCTAAAAAAAAAAAACAATGTATGGAAGCTTCAATGGTCCAAACATCCTAAAAACACGTCAGATTTGTACGTCTTAAGACGCCGAAAAAAATGAATGTGTGAACGTGTTGATTGAGACGGTTTTGACCCCAATGGCGTTCCCTACTTATTAACATTTAAAGAGACAACATCATGTTGACATTGTGGCATGAAAGCCCTTTCTGACACTGCGTTTGTACCTTTGTCCAAGATGTTTTCTGTTAGCAGTTAAATGTGAGAAAATGTCTTAGGAAATACAGTTTGTAGGGGAGAGAGAAAGTCATCCCTATTCGGTAAGTAAGTAAATTTTCAGTGTACGTAATTCCTAGTTGTCTTTTTATTCCAACACATTATATGTGAGTGAATTTAACCTGGACATAGGTTTGATTAACAAAGGATGAGCCCTTCTAAGAAAGGTTTTTAATACTCAGTTAGTATGAAAAGGGATGAGAAACAGCCAAACAAATGGCGATTTAAATGTAAATTTGAAAGTGAAACCTGCATTTACTGTACTAATTTTCAAAATATTCTATTTTTTTCAGTTAAACAACTATGTTCCAGAAGTCCCATCTTTGTACGGTTGCTCTAATATTTACAGAGATGCATCACTGCATTAGAATATAATATGGGGATTTAGAGACAGAGGGGATTTATTTGTGTCCATAATTTTCACATCATGGTAGATATTGTGTGTCTGTGTCTGTCTTTTCACAGCTGATCTGTTTTGTGGCAGTTATTTTTTCTCCCCTGCTGTATTGTAAGTTTTGCTGAAAAAAATCCGTCATGGTAGACCATCAGGCAGTTCAGCTCTTTATTTCTCCTGTGTCATTTTTTTGATGGAACGAATAAAACAAACGGTTTTCACCTGGCTCATCCTTAATGCAAACATCTCACAAAGGCCACATATACAGCAATTTTATTGGGGGTATTTAATGCATTTATTAGTTACATTTTACATACTAAATATATTTTAATTAAAAGTATCTCAACGTGTATGAAACAAGGTTACTGGGTCAGATGGTTCTTCTGATGAGCCCAGTATTCCGCAAGAAAGCGGTCAAATGAGGGACTCAAAATAGGAATGCATGGGTACATTGAACACGCTGTGGCAGGATCTGCCCATTGCGGCCAGCAGGGAGCGCCATGCCTCTACCCTCACGTAACTGGGCCATTTTACACTTGGCCTTTTCAAAGTGAGCTCTCTGCATCAGAGTATGATAGTGGAGCAGGGCAGCAGTTTATAAATAAGTTACTCTCAGGATTTCGTACTCAGCAATTTTTTGCTCCACATTTGACGCTCGTTAATTCCCCTTGTGCTCAAGTAATTTCAAAGAACTTGTGTTGGAAGTGAATTCAAACTACATACACTCTAACGTGGGATTAGTATCTGTGATGACATCCGCCACACAAACCTGTTTCTGATTTCAGGAATAATCATACCTTCACTCAACCAATGATATACTGAGGCCGTGCTTGACAGGAACATAAATTATCAGAGAAACTGAATCCTCTGGCTCAGGAGCAATGTAGGCCGCTGCCTTCTATGTCTTTCTCTTCGTCTGGCGTGTTTGAGGCATGATGTTGCAGTAGATTGGATCTTGACGTTTGGTCCTTTTCTTCATCTTCTTGGGAACCCCTGATGGTTCATAGTTGTTGAGCAGCTACAAAGACATATTTCAGAGGGGTTTTTAGGAGCTTGAACATCATTTTTCCCAGCGAAAAAGTAACATCTTGTTCATAGGTGTGTGTCTCTTTGCATGTTTATTTATATATGCAAACAGAAAGTTCAAACATTGTATGTACGTACACTTCTTTGAAGAGGATGAGACTTGACCCTGACTTTGGCTCTGCGCTTTTTCCTGGAAGAGGAAAGAGTTCTGATCTCAGTAGCTCTTTGATAAATGATGCAGTGAGCTGGCTTGGGGGCAGAGGCCTGAAGCAGGTGACACTGCATTGGCATGAACTTAAAAACTGGACATTTGGTGTGGAGAAAAGAGGCATGGCAAGGTATGCTGTGAAGGAGGAGATTCAGTTCCCACGTTTCTACAGTGAGATAGGCTACCTTAAAATGACCGTACAAAGAATTCAGTCTTTTGCAAGACGATGCAGCACTTTAAAGGAATGGAAGGAGAATAGTAACAATTAATACAATTAACAGGCAGAAGGTCTTACCTGTGCCAGAAGAACATCACTGCAATCACTACGAGTGACACCAGAACAAGTCCAGCTGCTCCAGTTCCGATGTAGATCATGTGCTGAAGGGACAGGATAGCACCTACCATAACGAGAAAAACGCTTATATCGAAATCTAAAGCTCATCATTGGTGTTCTGCTCAACAACAGGGCTTAATGTAAAAAGTGAAAACTATCAGCCATGTTGAGCCCATTGAGTTTTTTTTAAAAATCACATTGATTTTATATTGCTTTATATTGCACTGTCTAGCTGTGGAGCTTCTCAGTGCAGACGCTCCTCTACTTACGAACGTTCAACTTACAAACTTTCAGACATACGAACAGAGAGGACTGTAAGTCCAAATTGTGTTCATTGGGCTCCCGTTTCCTGCCCGCAACATCATTTTTTTTTCTGCGCGCCAATTCCGCCTAGTACGACTTCTGGCCGCTACTTTCGCCGCGCAGCAGTGTAGCGTGCGTACTCCCAGCGTCTGTATTTTGATATGGACACTAATAAGGCAGTGTGTGTGTATTCTATGTATACCTACAAGTGCATTTAGTAAGAAGAACAGCATTTAAGTTGCTCTGTCTCCACTATGCCACATCCTGTGAGATGTAGCACCAGTTAGCCTCAAGGCTGTGTAATGTAAAGACACTGTAAGGTTCTGCAGGGGTGGGTTGCCAGGTTATGTGCCAGCATGCCTCAGTTTGACTTTAACGGTAATTTGATTTAGGAAAAAAAATATGCAGGTAGCTTGCAAGCAGACTTTGTTTAGTTCATCTTGATTGTTATCCATTATTGTAAATGGATAACAGAAACTGTAAATTTCCTTAAAGACAAATCATGAGACACTTGGGATGTTCATGCTCACCCCCTTGAGAAACAGTCAGTAAAGTGGTTTGACCCACAACTTCCATATCAAATAAGCAGCGATACAGGCCGTCATCTTCCTCAGACACGTTGGTGAGCCGCATACTGGCGTTCAGAATACTGTTACAGCTGACGTCAGCCAAGTCCTTATAGCTGACGGCCTTTAGGCTGCCGTTGGCCAGGCGCTGACACAGAGCCATGGTCTGGACCTTTGTCCCTCTCGCCATCTCAAACACCACTTGCTGGACTGTTCTGTTGCTTAGATGGTTGCAGCTAATGGTGACATCACCACCTTTCTCAACTCTGATGCCTGCGTCAGCTTTGCTTTCATCAAAGTCCACTGCAAGACAAAGGGCACAGTGGTTGACGGGCCAGACAAGTAATTTAAAAATGTCATTTCAGTGAGCAGTCAAAGTGAACATTTTGTTGTGAAGTACCTGCTTTTTTCACAAAGACATTGCTGCTCCATGATCCTAATGGAAATGACTGTATGGAGCAGTGGTACTGGCCAACATCTCGCTCGGTGACATTACTCAGGGAGATACTTCCGTCCATCGGAGATGACTTGAGGAACTTCACCCTTCCTGTGTAACCATTGGATATGTCCATTCCGTATACGGGATGGTAAACAGCAAATGTCTTCAATTCGGACTCCCTCTTCCAGGAAACCATGGTGAGGTTTCCGCTCCAGGGGCACACGCAGTTCAGAGTCATCCCGTCCTCCAGCTTCACAACCAAACCCTGAGCCATCTGGAGATGGACAACTGTGGTGCAGAATAAAAGCTTTGAATGCACAGTAGATTACATTAAACAGTAAACCGTAACACACCAAATTAAACCAGGTTTGTCTATTTAAAATACATTTAAAAATGAAGGGAACCTACGGTATGTATTGATTTATTTTATTATTGTCTATTATTTTTATTTGTCGTTTATAACCGAAGCATTCAGAATCCGCTTCCATGCTGAAATCAACTACAGCTGTTGTGTTTCGTATTGAACATAAGAACATAAGAAATTTACAAACGAGAGGAGGCCATTCGGCCCATCAAGCTCGTTTGGGGAGAACCT
>JAODLD010000038.1:20533263-20547245 GCA_026781065.1 Mormyrops boulengeri
CTCTCCCCACCTATATTCTTAACTAACCTCCCTGCCCCCCCAGACCCTAGTTTAAACATTCCTCAACTACTCTACACGTACGCCTCCCCAATACACTGGTTCCCCTCTGCTACTCAAACAACACCTCATTCACTATGCATGACTTGAATCAACAAATAAATATTAACTGTGTCCTTCACTCAGTCCATAGAGTATAACCATGATTTCACAGAAATACAGGAGGACGTCATTTTAGAACTGGAAACCTAATTTTAAAAGTTGTTTACATATATAATAAACACATTAATAATAATAATAATAATAAAAATCATTATTGTTCTTGGTATTGGTGAAGACCTCACTTCAAACCATGTTTCTTTAAGAACAGTTGAGACATCAAGGCAAAGTAGGTCTTGATATTAATGTCAAACAAAAGCAACAGAAGATCCCATAATAAGAAGGACAGTACAGCCATCCCTCTGGAGCCTTAGCTCCGAAGAGCCTTTTGACCACTTCAATGACTTCAGCCCAAAAGAAAGGTAAGTACTCCTCTGAGTCTTCCAGCTCTACTTCCTCCGAGGAAGGCGTATCAGTGGGAATCAGGAGGGAAACTACTAACTAAACGGTCTGCTTGTTTACTAAAACCTGCACCCTCTAACCTCGTATGTGAAACAACCAAATTTACTTTTGAGGCAAATTTACCAAGTTGCCATATGTTTGTCCTTTTAGTTTGTCTTCTGGCTTAATATAGACCCCAGCTGCCTGACCACATATCCTGCAGTTTTACAGAATCACCAACGCATCTCCATCTTCACCTCGAATATAGCACTTGCCAGAACACTGAATGACTCTCTTCAGCCTGGAGTAAGTCTGGCCATGTGCTTTTGTGTTTAAGCACTATGCTCGACAATTGACAACAACAGCGCTCTCCTCTTCCTATCATCAGGTTTTTTCCTTTACCTTTTTCCTGAAGCAAGTTTTGCACCTTCCAAATACTTCTGCGCTCGGGGACATTAATAGAAGCAAAGCATTGACCATAGCATAGCATGCAGCAGATTAGGAAATGGTAACTCGGCTATAACAGATATCTTACAGAGCATCTTTTGCTGCAAAATGACTTTACAAAAAAAACCTACCTTCTTGTCATTGATATTAAACACTCTCTACCTTTGCAGACTAAAAAACCATGGCTTTAGTGTATGCTATATGATGTGGTGCAGCTTTTATTCATGAGAATGCAGTATTATTTTTAAATGTATATAAATTTGAGTGCATTGTGCAAGCACTATATTTTTTTAAGTCTTGTGCTATTCTGATGTTCAGTTTAGTGGTTCAGGTGGTCTCCACAACTGAAAACAACCACTTGCATGTTCTTGTTTGCACACAGTGGTGTTCTTAGCATGCAATAGCTTATTAACTCCTCCCTTTTCTACAGTATGTAGTCTTGCGGTCTTGAGCCTGAAAAATCCCCCAACATTTCTGTTTACAGCAGTTAATAATGATACCTGTTGCCCACCTATAGCAACTGCAACCCATGTGAGATCCCACAACCTAAATGATTACTACAGCCCTACTAACTACATCAGCAGACATTAATGAAAATTGTCTTGGTGGTATCATTTCCATTTTTTAACAATCTGTAAATTGTGCTGTAATCATATTGACTAAACTGTGGATCCTTGTTCATTGCGGTGTCACAGAATGCTTTCAATGACTATATCTCACAAGACTTTGGGAGATTCTTTTCTCACTCAAACCCCAGCATCTGGCAATTTTATATTATAGTTTAGATTTTTTTTTATCAGTTTTTATTTTTATATTATTTTCAATTCTCATTTAAAATCCAGTTTACTTTCTGTTTAGTTTTTATATTTTATTTCTAGGGATAGATTGAAAGTCGTACAGCAGAAAAGCTTGTGTAATATGTGTAATACACTTTTAGGATAGGAACAATAACTTAACTTTTATCCGAAAGTTAGGATGTGTACAGCCCTAGGACAGAACAGACAAAATGCAATTAATTCATGCAATTCATGCATTGAATTTAACTGACTAAGGGAGATCGATCTGTTGTGACTTATTTTGCAATGCAACTAATCAGATGTTACTGTATGTTTTGTTTAGAGCCTGAAAGCGGAGTTTCATGGGTAACTGACAGAAAATTTTAATGGCTGCTGTGGCCTGTACTACGAAGCGGGGTTACTGGCTTATTGGGGTAACTTGTCAGATTTAAGGTACCACGTTTAAATGGACTTAATTTTCGTTCACTTACATTTTGCCCAGACTGCCTTAAATCCGACAAGTTACCCCGATAAGCCAGTAACCCCACTTCGTAGTACAGGGCACGGGTGTCATTTAAACAATCATTTAAATAACAATTTAACCATTTATTTAAATAATCATTTAAATCTCCATTTAAAATATATATAATATATATAATATAATTCAAAAGACATTTATAAACAATTATTTAAATGACAATTTCAATGACATTTATTGAATATTATCACGAAACACCCTCCATGTAATTTGACTTTTTCGAACGATCTTCCAGTTTCCTTCCACAGTCCAAAAACATGCAACATATGTGGATTCAAGTGCCAAACACGACTGTGTGTGACTGAGTGTGCACCAAATGCAATATATATTAAATAAAATTATATTTTATATACATTATATATTATAAATTTCACTATTATTTATATTATAAACGACTAGCCCAGATTAAATCGGTAGATTACTCAATAATTGATATAACTGACAGTGACAGCCCTAGAGAAAATATAAAGAAATCATTACTTTAGCTAAGTAGCAGTACAAAACATTAAGTATTTGATCTTTTTGTTCATTTTATTTCAGCTGGTTTTGGAAGCAGTATTTATTGTTTTTCTTTACTTGTAGTTTATTTTTGTATCTGTAATTTTATTAATTTAATTTCTTTAATGATAATAACCAGCAAATTTCATGTGTTTAGAGCCTATGTTGCATATGCCTACATACAGTTTAGTAACTATTAGAAATATGTTTTAGAAATATGTCACTTATGAGACAAAACATTATGACCACCCCCGTGTGAAACAAATAATTCTGTCTCATAAAAATTGTGCAAGTCAAGGTCTGGGATATTTGACGGAAAGCTACCATTTGGTACTCATAGTTGACTTGTTGAATGTTGAATGCAAAAGAAATGGTCAGGGATGAAGATCAGAGTGACTCTGACAAGGGCCAAATGGTTATGGCCAGGTAACTGCACCAGAGCATCTTCGAAATGGCAATGCTTGCTCATGGTCAGCTATGCTGAGTAATGTGGTGTGAGTACTGCATATTCAACTTCTTCAACTTTATTTGTATAGCGCATTTAAAACAACTATAGTTGACCAAAGTGCTTCAGAGGTTAGCCAGCGAAAACAAAGTACAATAGAAACAATTAAATACACTAAAATAGGATGAAAGTAAAATAAAAATAAGGTACACTAACGCTGCACTGAGATGCCTGGGCTCAACTCGAACCAAAAGCCAAGGAAAAGAGGTGGGTTTTAAGTAAGGACTAAAAACAGAACAGATGCATATTTGTCTGCATATTGACCCTCTGCGGTTTGCATACAGAGCAAATCACTCAGTGGATACAATTAACCTGCCCCTTCACTACATTCTCCAACATCTGGATTCCCTGAACATATGTCAGGATCCTGTTTGTAGACTTCAGCTCAGCCTTCAATATTGTTCCACTGATTCTCTACAGCAAACTGACTGAGCTAGTGGTTGCCCTTGCTCTGTCAGTGAATACCCAACAGGAAGCAGTATGAAAAGCTGGCCCCCACCAGTCTGACCCTATGGCCATCAGCACAGGATTCCCCCAGGGCTGTGTTCTCTAACCCCTCCTGTTTTCAATTTACAGAAATGGCAGTGCCTCTACAGACCATAAAAAGTTTGCAGATTACACAATAGTAGTGGGACTCATTTCTAGGGCTGGGCGATATATCGATAAAATACTGTATCGTGATTATAAACATATCACTATCAATTTGAATACTGTATCGTGATTTAGCCTAAACACACATTTTCTTGGATAAATCAAGGTAGGAGTCTGTTTTTGGCATAATTTATCATTAAACCTGTCATATGCTCCATAACTATTATTAAAACAATTTCAGTAATCAGGAAAACTCAAAATCACCTATCATATTTTACTGTTGTCTACATATGAATTTTTGAGCATATATATAATAAATACCAATATTATGAAACTCTCTGAAAATATTGTGATTTTTATATATATAATTATATTATAGATATAATTTTTAGTGATAGTCAAGCCTATTCCTTGGAGCGAACAGCGTGGCAGTCAGAGACAAATACCAAGCAACAAAATGTACTTTTGCGTTTTCTAGTGTATGATTTTATTAAAATTAGATTTCAGTTTGCAGTTCATTAAGTGTATCACCTTTTTCATGTTCTGTTTATGAGCAATTCTAAGGGAATTTTAAGCAAAAAAGGAGCATTGAAATAAAGAAATATTGAATTATATTGTGACAATTATCGATATTGTTTGATATGAAAAATATTATGATAAAATACTCATTTCCAGTAACATTGAGACCTCCTATCGCAAAGTGGGCCATCTTTCTGCATGGTGTGCCAGCAACAACCCGGAACTCAATGTGTTCAAGACAGTGGAAATGAGAGTCAACTACTGTCGCCAACCTCCTGCCTGCCTTCCCCTGGAAAATAATGGCCAAGTCATTTCTATGGTTGTCATTCAAATTCCTGGGGACCACCATCACCAACATACTGAAGTGAGGCATGTAAGTCACTTCCATCATCAAAATAAGGCCCAGAAAAGGCTATTCTTCCCACACCATCTCAAGAAGCTCAACATCTCCCAATGCATCCTACTGAACTTCTACTCTGCCATCATTGAGTGTACACCCTCCATCACCATCTGGTTTCCTGCTGCCTCCTCCCACTTCAAGACCAGTTAAGAACGTGTGGTCCACTCAGCTGAGAAAATCACTGGCTGTTGGCTGCCAGCACTAAAAGACCTGATCGCCGGCAGGGCATAGAGGAGAGTTGGGAAGATTGCAGCTGATTCCACCCACCCAGGCAGCCACCTCGTCACCAAACTGCCATCACAGAGGAAGTTCAAGTACATCATGACTTCAAGTGCATCTTCCCTTCATGGTTTACCTGCATCATCATTTCAACCTGCACTACAACGAATAACCATTTTTTTGGTACTTGCAGTAGTTCTGATCTTAATTTTATTGTCAAGATGTCTTATACTGTCTTTCGTATTACTCTCGTGTAAATTTTAGTATTCCTTTTATTTGTGTTCCTATTTTTACACAGTGTTCTGTGAACTGACATACTCCTGTATCTTTTAATATTGTCATATACTTCATATTTGGCATCAAACCACAAACAGCATGTTTGTTATGTTCGTACATACTGCCATTAAAGTGAGATCTGAGATTCTGATATATTCAAATATTATTATATAGCCTTTTTTCTTATGAATAGCAGTAAATGAAGCAAATGAAGGCTTTCCTAAAATGAGTCACTGGTCTCGTGGTGGATGGCTGAACGCTACAACCCTAAAGCTCTGAGTGTCACGCATGTATCTGCAATAGTCAAACAGCCCCAGTGTGCGACCCTCAGGAGATGCGAACTGTTCTTTGAATTGGTTCTGGTCTCTGCTAATGTGCTGCGATTCTCATTTGCATTCGCCGATGTTTGGCATCGGTTTTTGGCCCCTGTGTGTGGTACAGTTACAGTGAGCTCAGGAGCACGTACAGAGTGACCTACTTACTACAGCACAGCACTGGATAAACAAACACTGTTAAAATGATTAATGTAAAAAGTTACAGTCAGAAGGGAAAAGTGGACTGAACCTCTGAGTAAGGCAGTTTAATGATGATATGTACTCTCTGTACAGCATCTTATGAGAAATTTAAATACAAACCACAGGCAGCACCATGATATGAAAATGAACAATTACCTAAACTAAATATGTCAAATGAAGCTCACATAAGCAGCCCTCAGCATTATTCCCGATCAGAAAAAAAAAGAGAGGAGCGGTGATGTGGCGAGAGCTTCAGCTTAAGGCTGCCCCAAGCCAGCGTTCAGAGCACAGCAGCAGCCACACTCTCCCCCCTGGGGCGACTGAACACAGTGAGATTAAGTGGGAGCCACATTCGAGCTGCAGTGATGACCTGGATACACCTGCGCTGTGTGATGTCTCGGCTGATAACGGCATCCTGCTACAAACGATGTTGAATGAAGTAAAGAGAGGGTATGCGAAAATAAGCTGAAGTCAGGCGATTAAAAAAACACTTAAAAATATCAAGCTTTAAATAAACAAACTGAACACGACACTGCCAAAGCACAACCACTGAAGCTCAGACAAAGGTTTGTTCTCCACACACACATTTAAAAGGTAACGGGTAATGTCTTCAAAGTTCTAAACGTAACAATGACCCCAGGTGCCCAGAAACACAAAAAGCCACCAAGGAAAATTCCTCTCCATCAGGAAGCCACTTTTTAGCCTAAAGTAAAAACATATTCTTTTTTTCAGGATAAAGTCTGGGTAAGAAATTTTGCTCAAAGATATTCCTACAGCTCTCGGTATAAAAAATAAAACGGTATAACAAAACAAATCAAAATTGCTTTCAGGGTAAAAGAGTTCATAATATTATTATAAAGAAAAAGAAACATTACCTGTAAGTAAACTGAGGAAGATTATATGTACCATGGAGTACCAGCAATCCTTTTTCAAAGCATCCATCTTACTTCTCTGAGCAAGAATGAATACAGCATTGATGAGTATAGAGGCACTTCCTGTTTGAGCTACAGAGAGGCGTTTCAGCAAGAAAACCGTGGCACCAGACAATGATACACATTAGCGTTGAACCACGCTAACTTTTGGGTGTTGTAAGAAAACACACAGGCACATCATTTTGGCTAATCGATTCCATACGCTTTAATTGATTTCACAGTCAAATGACCATATAAAACTTGCAAGAATAATAAATACAAAAAAGACATCTGAGAAACCTGTAAAAAGATTTCAGTGCAACTGAAAATGATGGGAAGCGGGATACACAGAAATGTTTGTAGGAATTCAGAGAGGCAGCTAATGATTTAAAAGCTGGGTGAGATTTTCCAGGCACTTCAGTAGATAGGAGTTAAGGGGGTCACCCCTGTTCTTTTCTGCATCTGTATAAGAAAAAAATTTAAAAAAGCATTTTGTAGAAACGTGGATACAGAGTGTTTAATACAGGAAGGTAGCCAGTGGAACCCGAATGCCCAAACATGTTGCATATCAGAATAAACCCAGACCTTCCTGTGCCGAGGTAAATGCCTCTTCTGCCTTAATCCTGACGGACGGATTCTTCAGAATCACCTTAGCCTTTGGAAAAAGCACATGTCAGTATGCAGGTCCAAACCGTCCGAGTCAAACAGAACCTGAATGTGGCCCAATGTGTAGAATGAAAGTCGCTGTGTAAGGATATTTGAAAATGAAATGCTGGCAGCATTTAATCTACCATTGTAATGAAACTAAAATCTAGGCCTTCAATAAAGTAAATTCAGACTTTATTTGAAATCTCCTTAATCCATTGCATTGTTGGACGGTTGATAGATGATTTTCCAGTGTATGTATGTTTTCAGTAAGCCTGAACCAAGAGGAATGGGCAACAAACGACACTGTGAGCACCAAAATACTGGTGTTTATTTATGTATGCATCTATATACGAATGCATGTATTTCTGTATGTATGCTTGTGTGTATGTGTGCATGCAGGTATGTATGTGTGCATCCTCGTGTATATGTAAGAATGTATGTGTATCATTTGTAAGAGCATGGATGTCTGGGAATCTAGTGCACCCATTCTTTCCCTCACCATGGCGCACTGCTCCCGGATGATCCAGAAAATACACAATGATGAATCTCTAAGACAGAAGCTTAGCACTGGCTTGAAGAGGCACAGCTGTGTCATGGGGGGAAACCGGTTCGCTAGTGGGACCTGACGGGTTTACAGGGCCCGCATACAGAGGCTGAATCCCACCCCATGGCACTACAAAGACACTTAAAATGAGAGTGACGGAGGATCACTATTCCATTGGAAAACCCAAAATATTAACTGACAGATTGCAGTGTCTTCTATGGGACCACAGACAGACCCGATTCCTCTTCTGAAGCTAACAGAGCGTGATCTTGGCGTGAGAGCGCTACCTTCTGATAATTGTGCAGCAGTGCCCAAAGAGCCGACGCTCCAATGGCACGGATGTGAGGCTGGTTGCTCTCCAGGCAGGACACCAGAACGCTGACTGTTTTAACTGGAAGCAGATAGATTCAGGTCAAAAGGGAAAGCAAACAAAAGTCACTAATGCATTAATATCAGCACTGCCAGTCCTCCATGTGCATCATAAGCAGAAGTCACCAATGCATTAGTATCAGCACTGTCAGCCCTCCATGTCTATCATAAGCAAAAGTCACCAATGCATCGGTATCAGCATTGCCAGCCCTCCATGACTATCATAAGCAAAAGTCACCAATGCATTAATATCAGCACTGCCAGCCCTCCATGACTATCATAAGCAAAAGTCACTAATGAAGTAGTATTAGCACTGCCAGCCCTCCATGTCTATCATATAGCACACATTTCAGGGGTGTGTGTTTATCCAGACAATTCTGCCAGTAACCCATCACATGTGAAGTATCCTGGCCTCCAAAACAACACAATGTTTGTAAAGGCAGCAAAATAAGAGTTTGGCAAGGTGCATCCCAACCCAGTCCATTCAAGATCTGATCTATAGTGGCCTCCAGCATCATGTGACGCCTCAAGTAGAGACCCACCACTGGCCAGGACTTTGGGCTTGTTGGCAGAGCAGAAGCTGACATTGTGCAGGATGAGGAGGGTCAGCGGCCGGTGGCTGTCTCGCTTGTGCAGTGCCAGCTCCGCTATCAGCTCCAGTGCGCCGTCCATCTTCAGAATCATCTGCTGGCCATCTTCGCTGAAGGACAAGCTCAGGAGCAACTTCAGCCAGAGGCTCAGGGCAGGACTGGGGGGCTTTGAGCTGGGCTTCAGTAGAGACAGTGCCATAAAATGCTGAAAGAAATTGCTCTGAAAGACAGGACAGAAGAAGGGAGAGAGAAAACCAGCATCCGTGAGGACTGCTCATAACCCCGAGCTCGGCAAACTCTTGCCACTCAACCCCAGCTGGCCGGATACCTTCTGTAGGAGCCCCTTACAGTCGCGGGATGCTGCCAGATTGGCCAACAGGCAGAAGGCCAGGCGCTGAGGGCCGCTGTTTTCAGGCGCCAGCAGTGTGGCCAGCTTCATGACGCTATGCATCAGAGAGCCCCCGGTGGGGCTCCTCTGGACGGGAGCGTGTCCTGGGCCACTGCAGCACAGCGAGCTGCAGGCTGCGGGGAGGGGCCATGTTACCATGATCAAGGGCAAATATACAAAGCTCTATTTCATCTGAAAGAATAACATTTCTCTGTTTCTGTAAATACACAAGTCAAAGTTAAACACCTAGAGCTAGATAAAGGCTGTCCTGTCATCAATATAGTTGGGAGAAATAAAAACATAAAGAACCCCTACAATGGAAAGAATGACAACTATCGAGTTGCGCCCCCTCAGTGCTGGTAAATTTGTTTCCGTGATGCATGTATTTCCTGTAAAGACCTCCTTGAAGCATAGTGTTCAGTGGGGAAGCCTAACCTCAGTGTGCGTAAAAACTCACATGTGCAGCAAACTGTGTGCAAGGCTTCTCTGTGTGCAACATCAGGGCCTATTTCTGACACCCACTAGCAACTCATTAAATATCAGCTCTCTAAGTTTCTCACCTCATAGTGAGACCCAAATATACTACAAACAAATGGAATTAAGTCACCAGTGACCTTTTTATACCATCCTGATTTAACCTTCCAGTTTATGCCTTCCTTGTTGTGGTTACCCAATTGCACCTGTGTGCGTTTATGCCTTTCTAGTGGTGTCTTCCTCTTTGTACTTTTCCATTTGGATTTTCCTGCTTGTACCTTTCTGATTGTACCTACCTGTTTATACCTTCCTGATTCTGTTTTTTCATTTGTACTTCTCGTTTGTACCTGTTTATACCTTCTAGATTGTGCTTCTCTGTGTCTTCCAGTTAATACCTTCCCATTTGTGCTTTTCTGTTTGTGCTTTCCTCACACAACGGCACAATAAATATTCAAAGGATCTCCAATTTAGAGTAAAACATATTCAAAGGGAAACCATTTTGAAAAACTATTTTCAGCAGACATAACACGCTTCATATGGAAGAGAATGTTCGAGACCGTAAAGCATCTTTCTCATGAATCCTGAGGATCACAGAGGCTGACCTGAGCCCAGGGAGGTGAGAGGCTTGCAGATGGCTGAAAGTCACTCAAGGATGGAAAAATGTGTGAGAACGCTGACAGCTAGGCGAGACATCTCAAGAGAGCGGCCAACAGCAGCCTGTCACGTCACCCAACAAACACAGTGACCTATTCATCCTCCAGTTCACAAACAGCACTCAATGGCGTCATCGTGGGAGGACAACCATGTATAAGAGTGATGTCAGGCTCCTTTTGTGATGAAGGATGGTTCTAGAGCATGGATCTTACACGCGGGATGTCCCACCTGAAGTCAGGAAAATATCTAACATTAAAACAGTACCATGGAAGAATATTCGTGTAGAATGTCTTAAAGGAGAATGGAGAAAAAGTAAACTGACAGTTCACCTATACCTAAAGAGACACATTAATGAGTATAACACAACTACATACAGAGAGATAACAGTACTTCTCAAAAATGATCAATAATAGCAATAACCCTAGAACACTGTTCCCCACTGTAAATCACCTTTTAAACCCTTCTCCTATAACTGGCTGGATATTATATGCGTCAGCCTGCACTTGCATGCATAATCCGGTTCCTCCATCACTCTTCAAAGAGATATTCACAGCAGCATGCCACCCATACTCAACATTATAGATCACTCATTAGAAATATAGATCACTCATTTTCCAGAGGCATTTAAAACAGCAGCTTAAATGCCCAGCCTAGTAAACATTATGTAGATACCACAATACTTAGACCCATTTTTAACTTGCCTTTTCTGTGCAAAGTAATGGAAAAAGTAGTGTAACAGTTGACTGAATTTCTCAAAGAAAACAACATCCATAAGAAATTCAGTCTGGTTTTACACAAGACCATAGCACTGAAATTGCAATAGTGAAAGTAGTGAATGATCATAGTGAAAGTAGTGTTAATTACTGACATGAATGCCTCTTGATTTAAGTGCTGCATTTGACACAGTTGATCACACTATACTTCTGAGTCTTACTTATACTTAGAGAATGGGTCTGTGTTTCAGAACCTCTTCTATGCTGGTTAGATATACATTTACTTGGAATAAAATATGTTGTAGCTTAGGGGACCATGTCTCAAAAAGCCATGGCATTCCTTATGGTGTCCCACAGGGCTCAGTATTGGATCCCTTGTTATCTTCTCTCTGCTTTATATGCTACCACTGGAAAGAATTACTACTGAACGTGAAGTCAACTTGCGTACCTACAATGGTGACACACAACTACAATATATACAGACGTGGATAAATTTGTTGGTGCCCTTAGAGCTCACTGAAACGATGCTTAATTTCTCCTGAAAAGTGATTCAATTAAAAGCAATTGTCTAATGCAGGGGTGGCCAATCATATCCGCAAAGGGCCGGTGTGTGTGATGGTTTTTGGGGTAACCTTTAGGTCAGCTGTTCAAACCCAGGTGTGAGGACTCTTCAGCCAATCAGTCCTCTAATTAGTAATCTAATTAGGCAGTTGCAGCGAAAACCAGCACACACAGCGGCCCTTTCTGGATAAGATTGGCCACCCTTGGTGTAATGTATACCTGCATGCCTTTAGCATGTGATGGAGTAAACCAATAAATTTGTGAAAAATATAATGTGTTTAATAGTCAAAGATATGCTAAAATACAATGGACAGATTTGTTGGTACCCCTAAAGAGATTGTTTATCCTTGCATTATAGCCTGTTTCAAACTAAGCGTTTAGCCTTAATTAGTATGACAGGTGTCTTCAAGCTTTTAATCAGTTATTCAGCATATTTAAAGGGAAAGAACATGCTACTGTGTTGTTTGGTATCATTGTGTGCACCGCACTGAACATGGACCAAAGAAAGCAAAGGAGAGACCTGTCTGAGGAGCTCAGAAAGGAGATTATAGATGACCATGTTAAAGGTAAAGGCTATAAGACCATCTCCAAGCACCATCATGTTCCTGTGACCACAGCTGCCAATATTATTAAAAGGTATAAGGTTCATGGGACTGTAGCCAACCTCCTAGGATGTGGACGCAAGAGGAAATGCAACCCCAGGTTGATCAGAAGGATAGGGTGGATGGTAAGAGCCAAGAAAACCATCCAAAACCATTCAAGCTGAGCTTCAAGGTCAAGGTATGTCACTTTCTGATTGCATGATCTGTTGAATTTTGAACAGTATTGGGCTCCGGGGAAGAAAACTCAGGACTGCTCCACTAACAGAAAAACAGAAAAAAGCCAGAGTGGAATTCACCAAAATGCATGTTGACAAGCCCCAAAGTTTGGCTACGGTCAGTGTCACTACTGGTAGCATGAGGCGATACCTGGACCCTACAGAGGTTGCACAGGTAGTCCAAATCCTTCAAGATAACGCATCAATACGTGCTCTTGCCAGAAGGTTTCCCAATGGCATGGAGGAGATTCCAGGAGATAGGCAGTTACTCTAGGAGAGCTGGACAGGGCTGTAGAAGGTCCTTAATTCATCAGCAGGACCGGTATCTGCTCCTTTGTACAAGGAGGAACAGGATGAGCACTGCCAGACCCCCTACAAAATTACCTCCAGCAAGCCACTGGTGTGAGGGTCTGACATCCTCTAGTGGGCCCTGTGCTCACTGCCCAGCACTCTGGAGCTTGATTAGCATTTGCCAAAGAATACCAGAAAGAGCAGCATGACCGGTTTGGTGGTGGATCAGGGATGGTTTGGGGAGGCATATACATGGAGGGATGCACAGACCTCTAACAAGCTAGACAATGGCACCTTGACTGCCACTAGATAACGGGATGAAATCCTTGCACCCATTGTCAGACCCTATGCTGATGCAGCGGGTTCTGGGTTCCTCCTGGTGCATCACAATGCCCAGCCTCATGTGGCGAGAGTATGCAAGCAGTTCCTGGAGGATGAAGGAATTGATACCATTGACTGTCCCCCACACTCGTCTGACCTAAATCCAATAGAACACCTCTGGGACATTATGTTTCAGTCCGTCCGACGCTGCCAGGTTGGACTTCAGACTGTTCAGGAGCTCAGTGATGCCCTGGGTCCAGATCTGGGAGGAGATTCCCCAGGACACCATCCGTCGTCTCATTAGGGGAATTCCCCGACGTTGTCAGGCATGCATACAAGCACATCGGGGCCATACAAGCTACAGAGTATGATTTTGAGTTGCTGCAATGAAATTTTGGCAAGATGGACTAGCCTGCCGCATCATTTTTTCACTTTGATTTTCGGGGGGGGTCTTTGAATTCAGTCCTCTGTAGGTTGACAATTTTCATTTCCATCAAACAATGTGGCATCCTTTCATTCCTAACACATTACCCAGTCCCATATCAGTATAGATATCCAGCATGATGTTTTCTCATTGAGATCTTATGTGTATTCAAAATGTTCCTTTAATTTTTTTGAGCAGTGTATTTACGTAACATAAGATCACAGTACCATAAACAAGCTGATTGGTTCCCTTTTCCAGCGTCATGAGTTGTATGGATAGAATCTTCTTGAAGTTAAATTAAGATAAGACAAATAGGGTAAACATTTTAAGGCATATAGGTAATCTCACTACAAACTAAAACAGAGGTAAGAAACCAAGCTTAGTTTAAATACTAGAACTCGTGGCCATAAGTGGAAATTAGTGGGAGAACATTTTAAAATGAACTTGAGGAAGCAC
>JAODLD010000038.1:20572756-20585904 GCA_026781065.1 Mormyrops boulengeri
AGTATCTCAGACAGAAACAGTGTGGGGAATAATGTGAATATTTCAGACAGAAATAGTGCTGAGAGTAATGTGAGTATGTCAGACAGAGATACTGCTGGGAGTAATGCGAGTATCTCAGACAGAAACAGTGTGGGGAATAATGTGAATATTTCAGACAGAAATAGTGCTGAGAGTAATGTGAGTATCAGACAGAGATATTGCTGAAAGTATTGTAACTGTAAACTGAAGGTGGGCGCCAGTTGTTCCTAATTAGCATAGGTAAACACCAATCCCCATAAGGGCATGAGACTGCACTACTGTGACCCACACAGAAAATAAGAAGAAAATTTGAGAAAGAGGTCAGGAACGCCCAAACAAAAATCTAAAGACGGTGGAGCACCGGACTCCGAACGCAAGAAAAACTTCAGTACTTCTGTGGAGGAGGTACTACCACAGGAAGTGAGAAGCAAATGAGCTGTAATATTTAATATAATATTTAGTAGCATCAGTACTGGATTTAAAATAACAGAAAACAAAATTCATGGGATGCTATTACTCATTTTAATAATTTAATAATTATTTTAAAATTCCAAAATAATTTTTAAACTATACATTATTAAAATTATAATGATTCAACAATTAACTGTTAAATAAAACGCAATAAGCAATTATTTTGCACAAACTTGCTAGTACCGAAATGTGCACAATTGTGTGTAGATACTGTTCTTACCCAAGAACAAGTCCCAAATAAGAAAACATTGATGAATGCTAGAATATTTGAGAGACTGCGTAAGTAGGTTTTCAGAAGAAATTTATTCTTAAGAACAGTTGGTGAATGAGGCCCAATGGGAGTATCTCAGACATAAACAGCGCTGGAAGTAATGTAATTATCTCAGACAATAAGGCAGTGAATCAACCTGAAGCTCAAACCCATTGCCCTCTGGGATAATGTTACCGTGCATCTAAATCCATTTGATCCGATCTATCTAATTGGTTTTATCGACCAGGCACAAAGGCTTTGATCCCATAATCTTAAATGCAGAAATTAGGCATTTGTAACAGATTACTCTCATTAAATCCATTAATCTTACCTGCACGATAGTCGGTCGCTGTAGAAATATTTCAGCAGGGAAGTCTTGCATGATGACATTCTGCAGGAGATCACAAGTGGTCCGGACCAGGCTGCGGTTGCTACTTTGCAGAGAGCTACAAGAGGAAAACCAACACGAAAATTCAACACATGCACTCACAAGGCATGCATGACTGAAAATAAGAGCTCATTTACACAGCGAATAAGGACGTTAAGGTGTCTGTAGGACTACGTGTTTTATTTGGGGACAGGATGAAATGGGTTTAAGCAGATGGTAAGGAGGAATGAGTTAGGAAGAAAGGTGAGGAAGAACAACTGATTCTCATGTGTGGAGTAGAAAAATCAGGAGAGCTGAGTGAGTGATCTCCAGAACAGGCCCACCCCACAATCCACAAGGGCACATGCTATGGGCTGTTTTGTTATCGATTCACCCAAGCCGTGCATTTTGGAGGTAGCCTAAACAAGCACGGGGAGAACCTACAAACTCTACATACACACATGCACAAAGCTAGGGCTGGAATCGAATCCAGAACCCAGGGAATGTGAGACCACTTCACTACTGATCAAACAGCAGTATCTGTCCGTGTGAAATGGCTTATAGACAGGTTAATCAGGAAAGTGAAAGACTGGAATGGAGAGGCACACTGCAGCGGTTTGGGGATTTGCTGTGACGGCCAGACTTCCCGCACCTCTCATTCGATGCTAGAACGTGGCGGTCGGTCGTAGTCAACGTCAGCCAAGGAAAAGTGCAAAACTTCAGGCATTTTACTGAACTGCTCACTAAACATGACGGCCAAGAGGAAAGAAGAGTCACAGTTAACACCTCATTGCTTTAAATTGACATCTTAAAATAATTAATACATATACACATTGAAGATTGGCTAAACACTTAACTACCTCTTTATATCTACAGTTACCTCAGGGCATTGCCATAACTGATCCTTCTGAAGGTATTTTTGATAAATGGAGGTGTGACACGAGTCACATGGCCCGACATGAGCAAGCATGTGACCTACCGGGCGCACTTTGCAGGGGAGCCTCTGCCCATTTCAGTTTGCCCGGGCTGCTCTGGAAGTACCCCGTGACCGGCACCTCATCTTGGACAGAGCATGGCAAGGCAGCGGCTGTCAGTGGGAGACACAAATACTCATCATTCCTGCATGACGCCCCATTGCACAAACACCTGCGGTGATTTAATCTGCCTCTTGAACTGTGACCTAGCAAAGGGCACAGTGATCGCCCCCACGGCAGGAATGGGAGGGCGCATGCTACACACGATGGCAGACTAATACAGGCTAATTACACACACAGATACGGGCACATGGTGAGGGCGCCATTTTTCCATTTGCCTGGCACCCTGCTGCAAGCTGTCCCCCACAACCAGATTCTGAATCTTTCATCTTTTTCGGCAGTGTTCCCCAATCCGGTTCTCGTGGACCAGCAGACAGCCCACGTTTTTGCAAAATCTGGAGGAAGCAAAAATGTGCACTGTCTGGGAGGACGCTGGGAGGGATTGTGAAACACTGTTTTACGGTATTGCTGAACAGAAGCTAATGCACAAAGTGAAAGAGATCTGACCGTGTATCATGGAGGGTGACACTGTACCCATGTGTACAGATGGATGATTTAGAAGAAAAAAAAACAGACCTCCTTTACTACCTTTCTCAGTGGTACAACAGAAGAATCATACATGAAAGAAACCAGCAACATATTCATCAAATACTGGGTTCATTAATTACAACCACAAGCTATTCATTTGTGAGTGATAATAGCAAAACAAAACAAAGCCTGAAGTAGCACCTCTGGTATCAGCAGCCGATTGTTGATGTTCTGCAGGGGAATCTGGAGGCGCATCTGGCAGTCGGAAGAATCGCTCAAGGATGCTGTTGATGACGGACTGCAGCGGCGCCTCCACCTTCGGGGAAAGCTGGCTGAGGAATTCCACCGCGCCGGCATCTTGAAGCATCTGTGCTGCACTGGGGTGCTGGACAGGACAAGGACCGTGGAATTAAACACAGTTAAAGAAAAACAATTGCAGACCTGGTAATATAATATATTTCAAATCAATTCATGCATGTAATTACTGAACACCCTGTGGATAATACAGTGTTTCCTGTTTTCAAAAATGGGTTTTAATTCACTGCTGCTGAAAAAATTCATGCCCAGATGAGGCACTCTGCCTCATACCATTATTCACTAAGAATGTTGTGGATCACGCAACACCTATCCGTGTCATATATGGATTATAAAGCATTTATCCATGTGACATGTGGACTACCCTGTAACTATTATACAATACATGAATTACGTAGTACCCTTCCACGTGATACATGGATTATGGAGATATATGGATTATTATTTATCAAATACACGGATTATGCAGTGCTTATCCATCCCATACGTCAATTCTACAGTACCACTGTTTGTGATATATGGATTATACAGAATTTACGCATCCCATATATGGATTATACAGAATTTACGCATCCCATATATGGATTATACAGAATTTACGCATCCCATACATGGATTACACGGCATCTGTCTTCGTGATATGTACAGCACCTGTCTTTATGATACGTCTCTTTTGCGTTTGGGCCTCACCTCAGCCAGCATGGCCAGCAGCCGCAGTGCCTCCTCTGGTACCGGCACTTCTGGGAGGTTGAACCACTCGAGCAGGTTGAGGAGCAACAGCTTCTCTTGGGCCAGGTCGGGGACGCAGAGCAGGCCATGCTCCAGCTTAGACAGTAGGTTCCTGATCGCTCTCTCCCGCACTTCAGCCAGCTGGTGTCCTGCGGGAAGAGGAGGAATAGGAGGAGGACGAAGATGATGATGAGCATAGGCAACACTGGGCTTTTCTCCCAGGGGTTGCATAGTGAGAAGCCCAACCAGTCATTCATCCAGATAAATAAATTTGAGGAATAAAAGTAAATACATTTACCAAAAAAATTGTTATTATGCACTGATATGACTAACACACGATAGTCAATACAAACATACTCAACACGAAGCATATCACAAAAACATAACTTGGCAGTATAATTTAACTTTGTTGAACTTAATATGTTCAAATGGTATTCGCACGTCCAGTAACATCACCTATGACGGAGAATGAGTATGAAGACAATGATAATGAGGAGGAGGTAGGAGAAAGGCACCTGCGGGACGGCTGTCCTATCGGCGACCTACCGGTAACCGTTCACGGAAAGTTTCAACCGTTATGCTAGGAAGGATGTGGCGTTAGGTTTGATCTAAACAAACTAAAAAACCAAACTTTCAGATCACGTTTCACTAGAAAACTTTAAAATCTACACCGGGGAGCAAAAAAAAATGCAAACTGCAGGACGCAGTGAAATAACTTATCGCTAGTTACTTACCAGTCTTCTTTATAATCGTGGACAGCTCCATGTCAGCTAACTAGCCGGCGCCTCCATGCCCGCGAGATGAAAACATTAAGTGACTGGAGGCGGAGCGCGGCACGCAGAAGGCGGCAGCCCGCGCAGACGGCCCGCGCGGACAGAGCGCAGACAGCCCGCGCGGACAGAGCGCAGGCAGCCAGCGCAGACGGCCCGTGCAGACGACGGGTGCATACAGAGCGCAGGCAACTCACACAGACGGCTCGCGCGGACAGCCCACGTTTGCGTTCAGAGGCGGTGCCAGCTATGCTGGGAGTCGCTGTACTTCCGGGTCAAGCGCAGCAACAGCGGGACGGGTGGGAAGTGTCTGAATGTCAGATACTGCCATCGATTCGTATACTACAGTACGAGGATAATATAATACAGTAAATGATACTACGACTTCTATTGCTCCCGTAAGATGTGTACAGCTTCGCTGTGAACCCGAAGTCACAAAATAATGTTAAGATTACTAAGGGGTGCTTTATTAATTACTGGCAGGAAAGCTGTACCACTCGTGAAACAGGTCGTGTAGTAGGCCTACAATTTTTTTTTTTTATAAAGAGAATTTGGGTCATTTGTTCGTCTCTTTCTGCTTTGTGTTTCCTTTTTTGGTCATTTGTATTTTCTTTAAATTCCAACATAAAAACATATTTTTTATCCCTGGGCGCCGCTACAGGTGGCAGCCCTTCGCGGACAACTTACTCTACAAAGAGCAAGTTGAGGGAGGCGTAAAAGACAATTTCCCTACGGGGATTAATAAAAAGTATCAATTACTATTACTATTACTTATAATTTTTATCGCTGAAACATTAAGACTTAACTTTTACATCCAGCACCCAGATGCTTTGCTTTTGTTATTTTCATGCTGTCTCTTGTTAGTTTGATTTGCCTGTTTAGCCTGTCGCTTACTGTCGTACACTGTACACTCTGCAGTGATCGGCTGACAGACTTTAATGCCAACATCCATTGTTTCAGTGGCACATTAATCGGGCCATCTATTTACCCACAAGGAGAATATTTTTACAGGCCTGTCTTAGGGGGCTATCAAATTTTAATCAATAGACCTGTTGAGAAGATAATATGATGGGAGAAATACGGTAAAAATGCCAGGATTTTGCTCTCGGTGAAATAATAGACTGTCAGAAATGCTTTGTTTGGTTGTCAAAGGTGGTATTCGGTGAAAAGCACAAGTTACTTATGCTCTGTGAGTTTGTATTAATCTTATCTTTGCTATTAAATATATTCTAGTGATGACTGATCAGATCAAATGATCTGAGCTGAAATGCATGTATTAATTATAATGTTCCTAAAACCCATAGCATAATTTTCTAGACCTCTGTGTTTTACAGTGTAGATGTGCTATATAAGTAACATACAGTTCCGCTGGAAAATATGTTTCCAAAGGTAAGGTAGGCTCCAAATCTATAAATATTGTAAGCAATAGCTTGACAAATCACTGAAGCACATCCTTTTTGACTTGGTAAAGCGACTGACAGGAAGTGGTACACTGTAGTTGGCTGCAAACTGGCTCGGTCACTCCAGAAGGGAACAACTGCATAGACCAAAATGATGTTCCTGTCAGAGAGTGACATAGGCTTCAGACATGCTCATGCTAGAAGGAAAACTCAGTATAGTCTCAGCACTGACAGGTCTTAAAGTGCCTAAAATGTCTTTTGGGGGATGATCTCATACATTGATAGACAGTCGAGTTGAAGGAGAAAATTTGCTTTGTCACAAGCTCAAAAAAATGGGCCAGAAGACCACCTTTTATGTGAGCACTGCAGTCAAGTTTTGGGTTTAATTTTTCATCTAGCAGACACCATGAGAGATTCTGCAGGTAATCAGTCTTGATGTGAGATCAGTCATTCACATGGCTGGGAGCTGGAGGTAGGCTTCTCCTATAATAAACGAGAACAGCTTGTTGTGTGAGTCATCTGCAGCCTCAAACTGAGCTTGATTGTTGTAATCTCCCTCATTGTCCCAGGCACCGTCGGAGGCAGCCTACCCTATAAACACACACAGAAGTGCAGCCAGCCACGGTGACCTTTAAGCGCATCTCCACATGCCGGCACTGTTTGTTATTTGTCTGTTGATCTCTTAGGATGGCTGTCTATCTCAGCATCCCAGTTTACACAGGGCGTTTGACACGGAACGGCTCATTGTGGTCCTTCCTGAAGATCCGCTCTGCCTCTCGCTGGCCTTCGTGCCAGTCCTGCTCTCGCCCAACGTTGCCATCTTATGCTCATCATTCAGTTACCCACTTTGCATATTGAGATGTTTTTGGGCAAGGTCATTTTGAGAAAACGTACTGAATTGCATGTAACATGCCCTCTTGTATAATCAAAAAGTCTGCTGCACCTATTGTATAATTTATTTCCTTCTAAGGTAAATCTTCCCACTTTTATCAAACTGATATATTTATTTAGCAGACACTTTTATCCAAAACAACATGCAGTTCAGAAAGCAAGGGCCCAGTGGTGACATCATTCTGTCAAGCAGGGGATTATGGGTACAGAATCCTAACCCACAGAAAATACACATACCGCCCCAAAATACATGCGCATTGTGTTAAGCCAAAATTTAGTGTGTGAAGCAACTATATCTGAGTGACAATACAGTACAGCATCAACATGACATTTAAAATGGCACCCATGTCCATCCAGCCATCTCACGCGTGTGTGTGTGTGTCATGATATGACTGCCATACGCAGATGTCCTGAGGAGCACGGTGGCTACATGCCCTTTCCGGAGGCATCAGCATTCTCAGGTTTGATGGAACCAGTGTGACCTGATTACAGCATGTGTGTTGTGGTAAATATGCACAATTTACAAAATATAAATGCTTTATCTTGCATAGAGTATCGGAACATTTCTCAGGTAATTAGCTTGTTATTTTGTCATAAAAATGCACACATACGCGTGAGTGCCTCGCGGCTGGTTTTTCTTGACCAGTCTCTAAATTGCATTTAGTAGTTTTGACAGGGAGGGGTGCTCCCCTTGTCAGACTGCTGAAGAATACCCCCTGGCGCAGAATACATCAGCTTACAGTGACTCACCAGCGCCCTCCACGGATTTGCTTTCAGCTGTAAAACAGAGCTTTTTCTTATCTTTACAACACCAGATATCCTCTCCAGGAAGAGAGGACCACAGTCCTCCCTATCAAGCTGAGACTTATCTTCTATTTCTAAATTGTGATGGCTTATTATTCAGAAAAGTAAGGATAACACTTTGGTGTTTATGGCGAATTATTACATTATTGATATATGAAGCAGTAAACTTTGGCATCTCCATTACTGCTACATTATGTTCTGTGGAGGTGCGGTTTGTGCAAGTGTGTAGCCACTAAACCTCAGGCAGATTAATGCAATAGCAGGAAGCTAAGTGGAAGGTGAGTGTTAGGTGCGCGTTGGGCAGTCTTGAAGGGACAGCCAGTGTGAGATTCTGCGGAAACTCCAGAGAACAAAGTTGGCTCCGAGGCCTACAATCTGCTGCAGGAGGCTGCCTGGATGCTCAGAGCAATGGGGCTTCTCGCGGCGAAAACCACAGACACCCTGCACCACGATTCAGGCCAACGCAGCTTCATTAAAACCGCTTCTGCAAGCCAGGAGCATCCTGACCAGCATCTTCTTCCTTAATAAGCATGGTGCAAAACAGTTTTGTATTTCTCATACATACTCATCATGACAGTTGCTGAGTTTTTTTCTTCTTCTAATTAGCTTAGTGATATTAAACAATGACACCCAGCCTAAGCTGGGAAGTAAGGTTGTTATGTCCTAATGAGATGACATCATCATCAGTGAAAAACACCTATATAGATTTAATATATTACACACAAAAAATAATTTCAGTAAATATAGGGTTTTACACATTAAATAATAATAACTAATTCTGTTGTGAAGCACCTTTAAACTCCCTACTCTCAAGGCTCCCTCGTGTGGACAAACACCTGCCACAGTTAGTCAAGCTTGCACAGCTGTTCCTATGTAAGTGAAAGTTATTGGGCATTTACTGCATGTCAGAATGCATGTTGCAGGTAGTACGTCTGCATTATCCTCCTAACTAGGTAGACTGTGTTACCTGAAGTTCTCTGTCTTTCTGGTCCTAATTGCACTGTTTACGATTAGTGCTGTGAGGACAAAGTGTAATTTGTAAATTTTGAAATCATACCTAATGAACAAAATACACAATTCTATTTTATTTTCATGTGAAAGCCCTCCCTGATTAAACAGCACAAACCAATAAAAAATGTGCAGTTTAAAAATATTTAAATATTTCCCTTCAAAACTCAAATTTAGGACATGCCTTTATTATAAACTTTGTAATATGGGAATATTTTAATCGAAAATTAATATACCAGTTAAGCGATGGCTTGCTCTATTTGTATCACATTTTGTGCATTTTTCTTTCGTTTGTGCAGTAACTAGTAGTGTTGTAGTCAAGACCGCCTAAACCGAGACCAAGACATTGCTGAGACCGGAGGGTATCAAGACCAAGACACTGCTGAGACTTGAGGGTACCAAGACCAAGACCAAGACAAACTAAGGCGAGACCGAGACCAAGGCTGGTCAAGACCAAGACCGAAAACAAACTAGGGCTAGAATCGACATCATATTACTCAGATCAACTGTAGAGAAAAAAGGCATTGCTGTAAAGTGTCATTACTCGTAATTGCTCTGTGAAGTCAAAGTTAATTACTGCCCTAGTCTGTTTTCAGTCTTGGTCTTGGTCTAGGTATCCTCAAGTCTCGGCAGTGTCTTGATCTTGATACCCTCCGGTCTCGGCAATGTCTTGGTCTTGGCTTAGGTGGTCTTGACTACAACACTAGCAGTAACAACATGGAAATTATACACTAAAGCAGACTATTTTAATAACAGCGTACCATTCTGAAGTGAACCACTCTGATATGTACCATTCTGAAATGAAAGACTTTGAAATGTACCTTTCTGAAGTGAACCACACTGGAGCATGCCATTCCGAATTGAACCGCTCTGAAGCATACCATTCTGAAGTGCACCACTCTGACGTAAACCACACTGAAGTGTACCATTCTGAAGTGTATTAACCAATAGGGAAAAAGTGAATGATATGAAATGAAGTGGGAAGTCGGCAGAGTGGCCAGCAGGATGCCTGCTGCTAAACACAGACTGAGCAGTAGAAACTCCACTGTGTTGTGTGCTGGTGTGTGTCTCCACTGCAGGGGGCTTTTTCCAGTCACAGGTGGATCTCAGGAAGATGGAGCCTTCCTCTGCTTCTTCCTCAGCTCACTGTTGGCCTACTAGACCTTTTTATCATTGTCCTGGTTAGATTCTGTTTTTAACCCATCTTCTCTCAATAAAAACCTTTTGTTATTTGAAGCTGCGTATCCACACGTGTATGGAATTCTGCAGCTCCCCAAACAACCCAACACCGACTGTCAACTGTTCTTCTGTACAGGGAGTTCATCATTATGTAGCTCATTACTCTACAAAGGGTGGTCATGGAGCTGGTCAAGGCATGTCCAAATGGCCTCAAGTGCTTAACCTCCTTCTGCATTTGCCAGCATAAAGTCAGATGGCATAAACGCTGCAGCACATTAGTACACAGATTCTGCAAAATCTGTGCAGGTCCTAGACTGGATTTTATTCTTCCCACCATTACAGTGCATTTCTGTACAAACATGAATCTTCCACATTCACCTCATTCCATGCACCGTGCATGCTGTGATTGTGGCTATTTTTCTTGCTTTAAACACTTTTTTAAGCAAAGCTTTGGACAGATATCACAACCAAAGTTTTAACTATAGAGCCTTACTGGAATTTACCAGAACCAGAATGTGCTAGTTGAAAGCAAGCGAGCAAAAATAAAAAAATAACACACACACACACACACATATATATGTGTATATATGTGTGTGTGTGTGTGTGTGTGTGTATATATATATATATATAAACCACATATATACACACATATACTTAAACATACACATATATATGTACCACATGCATATGTATTTCATATGTATAAATTGGTATAGCCTTGTAATTATTATTATGATAGCAGATGAATTCAAAATGTTCCTTGAACTAACAGCAGACCCCCCCACCCCCCTGAAGCATCACGCAGGCAGCTTGATCTGGCACAGTAAGGACAGGTAATTAGTGCCTTTTCACAGACACATTCCCCCAGCACTGGCCTGGGCAGCTTTTTGCTACAGGATGCTATGAGATTGTCAGTTAAACAGCATGGATAAAAAAAACAATAGCTCACAGTGTATGGCCTAAATTAGCCTAGCGGCAGTAAACACTATTACCCGTTTAAAGTAGCAGTGACACTAATTAGGCAGCAGATGAATCGTCGAGAATTTGATGTTTAGCTTACATTTCAGATTCCAAGTTATTCAAAACATACTTTGAAAATAGTTAGCAGGCTGTATGTTTTAGTATGGAAATTACTGCTTGTTACAGTTCTTCTGTTCTGCAATCCTAGACCCATCCATTTTCTGTAACCATTTATTTTTTGCAGGGTCATGTGGTGTCTGGATCCTGTTCCAGAGGCTACAGGCATAAGACAGGGGACAAGGGAGAACCAATCCTTTGCAGGGCACACTCACACCTACGGGTAATGTGGAAACTCCAGTTAACCTCAGCATGTTTTGGACTGTTGGGGGAAACTGGAGTACCTGGAGGAAACCCCACTGGGAGAACATGCAAACTCCATACACATGGTGTCATGGCAGAGACTCAAACACAGGTCCCAGAGGCATGAGGCAACAGTGCTAACCACTGCACCATCGTGCTCCCCAGGCAATCCTAGACATCCCAGAAAATCATATCTATATTTTTGACCATTATCATTATCATATATTATTATTGCCTGCTCTGAGCAATTTCTCATCAGTTGAGTGGTCAGTTTACCACCATTAGATGGTTTAAACAAGCAACATATTCATTACAGCCTATACAAAGGCCAAGATGCGTGTTAGTGTTGGGAAATGGAGCCTCATATAAAGCTACGGCTGGTACAAGGATAAATAACAGTAAATCGCTTTATGATCAAATAAAGTTTGACTAAATGACCAATTCGGCCACTATATCAAGGCATAGAGTTGGCATAGAGGCATTTGTACAGAAAAAACACTGTTTTAGAAAAGGTACCATTTTATGGTTGCAAAGGAAGTGTCATTACAGATTTGTGGCTTGGTATAAAATAATAGGATACAAGTTGAAATGGGTGTTGACATTCCAGCAGCAGCTGTGTCAGGAGCGGGATTCGGCCGCACAGACCGACACCCTCCCTGTGCGTGTCCTCACACCTGGCGCTGGTTACGCATCTGCTCTGGAGCCGCAACGGCAGCAACGTTCCCGCATGGGGTCTGGAGGCTGCGCTCGTGATCCACAGCCAACCTGAAGAGCACTCTGGTGCCACAGCTTCTGCACCTTCGTAAGCTTGGTGCCCCTCTTGCCGAGGAGAAGATAGTTACATTTCAATTATGATCTTATTAAAGCTGTGAAAATGACAGGGGCAGAAATGGGGAAATATGCACACTCCGTACCACACTCCTATCTGATAACCCCAATCCCGTGTTCATATTAGCAAAGTAAAGAAGTTGGACAAAGGGATTTTTTATTGCACACCAACCATCTGTGTTGGGGATGCTGACTGAATGCAAATTGGCTCACTTCCCCTCAGGTGGGCCTGTGGGAGCGAGTGAGGAACGATCTCCTCCAAGCGTCGTACCCTGCTCCATAAAGCCTGGAGCCAAACGGGGGAGAGGAGCAGGTGGCTGTTACCATGAGCACTGGGGATGGTCTGTGTGGCAGTCTATACCCCCCAAGCCACCAGGGGTGTCCCGCTTTAAGGTGTAAGGAGCAGGTAACTGGCTACTCTGATAGAAAAGGAAAAAGCATGCCTTGACCTCCATTACATCGTTTAGTTTCTGATATAACAGCCCCAAGTTTCCAGCAAATCCACAAGGCTCATGGGTAAACCAAACACCACTATATTTCTAGGATGGACTTAAAAGCCATTTATTTCTAACATTAAATGCAAAGTATCACTTACACATTCAGAGGTGTTTCTTACTTTCAGAGAATAGCTGTTAAAAATTTGAGGCTGTAATACAGGGCTTCAGCCCTGAGAAATGTGTTCAACCCCCAGCAAAAAAAAAAACAATCTAAGTATCAGTAGATTTTTTGTAAGTCTGCTTAAGATGGAATAATGACATATTCCATCTGGATTTTCGACTAGTAATAGGTACTATTCATACACAGAGGACCAGTGAATAAAATATAAAGGAATATATTTACCAAGCTATTGTGGCACTCGAGAAACAACACGTTTTATCTCCGAGCCCTCAGTATTTGTTAGTGTCAAAACACTTTCTTCTGTAAAGTATTCATGGCTGGGGGTTCGGTACTTTAAATATTCACGAGTTTTCTAGATGCCAGCTTCCTGGCAGATTCCAGCAGGATCCTGTTGAAGCAACCCTCTACCTGCCTATCTGTCCTGTAAAACATATGCGAATACTCACACACGCATGCACACACACACACACACACTGTAGATATATGCCCACTGTGTGTGTGTGTGTGTGTGTCTATTATATATATATATATATATATGTATATGTGTGTGTGTGTGTGTGTGTGTGTGTGTGTGTGTGTGTGTGTGTGTATACACACGCACACATGCATATAGTGTAC
>JAODLD010000038.1:20594356-20611138 GCA_026781065.1 Mormyrops boulengeri
CTCTCTTCTCTTGACCTTTTCTTTTCCGCTCCCCGGCCCCCCGCCCCCCGCCCCGCCCGCCCCCCCCCCCCCCCCCCGTCTGTGCTCTTCAACTATCCATAAATGTTTCACAGCACCTTGTTAGAATGGCTTGCAAAAAGTCTTGTGGGGTGCAGAACCACGCCCTAAATAGACACACATTTATTTGAATCCTCTGCTCCTCTAAAATGTCCTCCTTACTTCAACTCTTAATGCTTCTCACGTTCAAGTCCTGAATTTCAAATGCTTCTGCGTGTCTGCAGTATTGAAAAGACATACATTGGTAGGATCATTCTGCTGTTAGTGGTATGGGTGTGTAACTAAATGTGGAATGATTTTAGATGCCCAGTTGTTGTAGACAAGCCTTCTAGTGTACATCAGAGCATTTATGAAATACCCTTTAGTGTGAAGTTGATCCCCTTGATTTTTGATGGTTTTGAAATTCATTTTTGGAAGTTCTCTGAGTTACAGAAGTTAAGGAAAACTCCCCTGTTCTCAAAGAACTCTTTAAAGCTGATTGTTCAACATTAGTGTTTATCATCGAGCAAAATATAGTATTTACTAAGGCAAATAAAATTGCAATTGTTTTTGAATTTCAGTTTTCAGGTAGGTGACTTGATGCACAAACATTATCCAAAAGTTTTCAGTATTCATTAGCCTGACTTGTATTATCTAAACATCTGTGCAACAACAAATTGAGAAACTGGTACCTAAGTTGTGTGAGATTTGTGCCATACGAGGGAAGCTTGATGTTTTTATGGAAATGCCCGCTACATTGTTTTTTTTTTTTTCTTCTTCTCCCAATGCCTTTCGCCACTTGTTTGAATTTGAACTCCAGAATCAAAGTAATTTTTGAAAGTCCAGTGCATAGACTGACTGTTAATGGGGCTTTTATATTTAATGCCCAAACTTAACGTTTGGATTATAATTTCAGTAGTTTGGTTTGCATTACATATAACGGCCATTAACAGAAACTGTTTGGACTTATTTTTAGCTCGAAGTCTGTTGAAACTTGAGTCCCCCCCCCCCCCTTTCATTGAACAGGGTATTAATTTGCTTGATCACCCAGAGTTGGTAAAAATGTATTAACTCATATTAGTAACTTGCTTATTGGGTGTTTTCTTTCCTCTGGGGGGAGGAAGTGCATGCTGAACACATCATTTAAGAAAAAGGAGGATTATAAGCACATGTGTTTAACGGAAGTACAGTATGTTATTGCTGCCTCGGGTTCTGAGTCTCATGAAGCCGTTGCATATGAATACATTGGCTTTTAATTTAGAATAGCCTTTAATTACACAGACGTTGCTCATTTCCAGTCATATTGACTGTTGTGCTACTAACAGTTGACAACATTTGTATGCACAGAAATGGCCTCTTCACGAGCAGTATATCTTCCAAAATAATGCAAGCGGTTTGAAATAAAGGGGTGAGCAGCTTCCATCTGCAGAGGTGCTCTCTGAGGGAACTTTCATTGGAGTAATCTTTTTGTAACACCGAGGACCTTCATGTAAAAGAAATGCATTTGTAAAAGTTTTTGTAAAAGTGTACTTGTGTATATAGGTCACTAAAAATGCTGTTTGAAATAAAGTGAATTTTCCGTTATTTCAGTTTTATTAATTTATTATGATTTGTAACTTAAAGGTGTTTTTTTTCCATTTGCTTCTGGTTATGATTTGGACAAGTCTAAGGATCCTTTCTGGTTGACTGATGGGAATTCTTTGACTTCCAAAAGGGGTGTGTGTGTTTAACAAACTGTTGAGTCTGGTGAAACATCATTGGCTGATAGGCGCCTAAAGGAAGCTGAGGACTCCAGTAGACCAATCGGTTTAGTCTGTTAATGAAGCATGTGCCCTTTATTTGATGACACAATGTGTTATTATGTGAATGTGTTTAGGAATAATAGCGACTGAATATTGTAATAAGGAGAACCTGGAATTAAAAATGGAAAACCATGATGTGGCTTTAGGTTAAAGCAAATATAAGTGTGAAATGAAATGAACACCTTACACATTTACTGTACCATAGTGTTTTTGGTACAGATTACACTTAATTGGACAAACATTGAAGCCTGCATTTAACAGCTGGCTGAGATCACCCCATATTAAAGTCCTCCCGATTGCTATTGCCTTTGCATTTAATATAACCAGGGTGTTGGTTGTTGAAATTGCTGAAACAACGTATTATCAAAACTGTTAAACACTCAACAATTCTGTCTGTTTATCCGTTTGTTTAATTGTGGGTTTGCTTCAGGTCAAAGTTTACAGTGTATAGTATTGAACAGGTATTGTTACTTTGGTCTCTTTTCAGAAACCTATTGGTACAGTTTTAAAGTGGAAAAAACATTTCAGATGTGTGTTTACACATTTGTGCTGCTCTATTCTCATAATTGCCTTTCTGATACTAATATATGGCAAAAATGGAATGTCACAGTTTCGATGTGCGTACACATGATGAGTTTAGCTGTAATAGCGGGAGAGCTTGACAGATCTGCATTTTAGGGAATGCGTCAGTCAGTATGACAGTCATAAAGCCATTTGTAGTTACTAGGTGATCACTCTGGTTTACATTTCATTCCACATGTTACATGTCACCTAACCCCCCCCCCCCCTTTTTTTTTTTTAAAGAATCTATAGTAATTTCTTGCACATTTTGGATACACTTTTCAAATTTTTTGTATCCACTGGTACAAAGTATAAATAAACTTATCCACAAACATTCCCTATGTGTATGGTTTGTGTGCTCTATTTAGCGAGTTCAGTTATCTACTTTATAAAATGTTGTTGCAACATATGAGCGCTACTTTCAAAATGCATGCTTAACATTATTAAATAATTTTGTTATAAAATAAAGCAAAATGCCTTCAGTAAAAATCCTTCAGTAATTTTGCCAGCTCCAGCAGAATTCAGTATTTAAATGAGTTGAATGCTTTTTAAACTTCTTCAATGCGGTATGGCTGTATGGCTGTGAATATGTGAGTTCTTCAGTGCTTAAGGTGAGCAGAAGTTAGCAGCAGATCTGGAATTGCAGTCTGCTTCACATTGTTAGAAGTAAGATTTCATCTTATTGAAGACGGGAAATTCGATCTTACATATATTCTAACCTGAGGGCTGTCAAGCATTTTATGTCTGATTTACAGCTGTGGGGGATATCATGTGTTCTGGAAGTTATTAAAAAAGTTTTTACGCAAAAGTTTGCTCAGTATTCTGAGAGTCACCCTATTCCTTCTATTTCAGTGACACTATAGATAAACACCAGTGTGTTGCTCATGCACACGGTTATAATTCAGAACTTTTTGCTTATCTCTGGAGAATATCTGAGCGAGGTTCAACTTTCTTCTGAGACACAGCTTTATAGCAGACTGAAGTGACTTAGCTTAAACAAACGCTCTGCCTACTGTAGGAGACATAGCCAAAATAATGAATGGAATATGCCATCAGTAGAACTGAAAATGTTCTGAAATTTTAAGATTTCAAAAACCATATACAGTGTTTGAAATCTACAGTAGCTGTAAATCTTGGCTACATTTTTACTTCAATGTTGAATCATTTAATGAAATTTGATTTACCTGCCTGTACTTGGGCAGGTTTGTTGTTTCTGTGCCTTCCTAACCTCCATAGTGTAGGGACAGTTTGTGGCCAGCAGGGGGCCCCCAGACCTCAAGGGCCCCATGCAAATGTGTGGGCTGAATAGTAGTAAACACAGCCACTGCCTATATACAGTACATGCATTCAACTTACAGTTCTGCTTGTCTTGAAAGAGGTCACAGGTTAAACTACCTGTAGTTGTAGCACATGTTCTGTGAGTGGTTTGTTCTGTGAAGTTTTGGGTTTTATGGATCCCCCTGCGTGTCGGGTAGTAAATACATCTAGCAGCATTAGGGCTGACCCTGCTCATGCAGACAGTCTTTGCAGCTTGGCATCTGGTTCAAATTGCATGGTGCTGGATACTAGCAGAGGTGCTGGCTGTCGGCCCTTTGCGTGAATCCCCAGAGGAATGTTTTTCAGCATAACCATCATGTTGAGTGCGTTTCAGGGGGAGCGGAGGGCAAGGCAGCATTGTTAGGCGACGAGACCCTCGCCAATTAGCAGATTAAGTCATCATGGGCCATCCGAGTGCAGCAGCTTGCAAGCCTGTACATCATGTGTTTTTTTATCAAGGGTACTACACCCCCATCAGCAGGCAGCAATACATCTGCCCAGAATGGTTCAGCTAGAGTCTTCCACCCTGGCACTATGAGTGTGTGCTGCAGTAAGCCTGTGCTTTTTGGACTTTATTCAAACATTTAGGGCCTACGCTATGCTTTATGGAAGTAAGAGCCCAAGTTAGCTAAATAAATAGAGATATAGTTTATTGATCCCAAGCAGGAAATTTTGGATGCTTAGATGAGAACCTCTAAATTCTATCTTTGTTTTACATCATATGACCCCGATTTCTTGTGCAAATATTTGAATCTGGGATCAGTGGATCTCAAGGATGACGGCTCTCCTTCCAGAAATCATGGAGTTACAGCTGCAATTAGCAGCAAGTCGGCCACCTGCCTCCTCATGTGAGGGCAGGCCTCCTGCTCCTCTGGAGTAAAAAGCTCCTTCATGGAGTACAGTGGCTAGGGCTCTTACCCCTTTCCTGTGGTTTGGTTCATCTCAAAATGTTCTGCTATCTATGACATCATTTTTATATGACCTTATTGCAGTATGTAGGTCAGGGGTGTCAAACTGCAGTCCTGGAGGGCTGGAGCCCTGTGTCACATAGTTCTTTCCCTGTTCCAGCACAAATGATTCAGCTCAAGAGCGACGTGGTAATTAGCACAAGGAGTTGAATCAAGTGTGTTAAATGAGGGGACACCCAAAAATGTGCAGGGCTCCGGCCCTCCAGGACTGCAGTTTGACACCTGTGATGTAGGTAATATAATGAGTTTATTAATGCGTTAATTTCGCATTACACTCTTACTTAATGTATTAATTAACCGGAAAGTGTTAGCTATGTACTGATCCCATGTTCATTCATCATTAATCAGTCATAACGGTTCATGTATTTCACACAGTTATTATATTTGTTCGTGATTTGTAAAAAGTTACTTGTGCGCCTCAAGTTTTTCCTGGAAAAAACGGATCTAAAGGTAGTTCAAGGCTAAGAACCAAAGGGCTAACATCAATGGAGGCATTCTAACTAATTCATTTCTTTCGATAACTAATAGCTAATTAACTTAAAACGTTAATACAGCTGTGTGCACTGAAGGTCAACCAAGAATTGCAGGGTTACCTTGTCTGATGGCAGCGCAAGCATTAAAGGGCGTTAGCATCGGAACATTCATCAGCCATCTTGTTTGGTGGATTTATGAGGCAAGCCTGCCATCTGGCACTCTGTGTGGAGTCACATTTGTCATCGGTAAACAAGGCTGAGGAAGGCAGCTACAGTTAAGCAGGGGAACGCGCCACGCGCCATATAGCTTTACAGTGATGTGCTGGGAAAATGCTGCGTTTGTCATGTGATCATATGGCCTGAGATAACCACTGGCAACAGATGGCCTTTTCCAAGGTGCAGAAGGTTCGCCTCTATTAATCCTTGTGATCCTCTGCCAGCGATCTCATCGCCAGCGAGCTCCGTAATCACCGTGGACTGGGCATCAGTCATTAGTGATGGAATTTACGGGTAGCACTATTAGTGGAATGAAAGGGCAAGTCTTGTCAATTTCATTACTTTTCGTTTTTAATGAAAAGCACAAAGAGTATTTGACAATGTTCTGATCATCTGCAGTACTTGAATCATTTTGGGATTGTATCAGGTTCTGAACCTGACTGATAGCGATGCTGGGGGGCACGGTGCATACAGTTCAGCTCTCTATGCCTTGGACTTGTCAGCAAGAGAGTAAGGAGCAAATTATTCTTGGGATGTCTTGGTTGGTTTGTTGTGAGTTTCACAAACGCTGCACACAACACCATCCTGGACCCATGTGCTTCGGCTCAGACAGAGTGAAACTGCAGGGGCAGCTCGGTTGTCTCAAACCTCGAGGGTCGCGGGTTCGAATTCCACCTCCACTGTGGATTTTGCATAGTCTCCCTGTGCTGCACAGGTTTTTTCTTGCTATCTGCGGGATGTTGGAGATGCCCACAGTAATGTGTGTGTTCTGCAAAAGACTGGCATTCATACCTGGGTGTACCTCAGTTGTATGTCCTGTGAATGGCCAGCATCCTTCCTAGGGCATGCCCAGGCGGTGTGCCCTGCGATTGGCCAGCATCTTTACCAGGGTGTACTGCAGCCGAGTGCCTTGTGCAAAGCTGGCGTCCTCACCAGGGTATACCCTAGCCATATGTCTTGTAAATGGCTGGCATTATTTAAGGTCCTCTTTTATAAGGTACTTTATCTGAAATACACTGGTAAAGCTCCCTGTCATAAATTGTAAACATTATTATAGCTGACAATACATTTTTTTACTTAGTGGAAACTTGTATCCAAAGCAACATATTTCTTTGAGAAATCAAGGTCAAACTGTCCCCAGATCAATTGGGGTTAAGAGCCCTGCAATCAAATCCAACCGGAGGATTTGAACTGGCAACCTTCTGATCACAGGCACTGAGGCCTAATCCTCGGAACCACACAGTGCCTCATAATCCCTCCACAGCCTAGGTGACAGAGGAGAAGAGTCCAGAACGTCTGCTACCAGCCCACATCTGGAGCCCGCAGGCTGATGGGTTACAGAGAGAAACTTGTGACAGCACACTGTGACAGCGACAATGTTTTGTTCCTCCTCCAGCGAGGGGCTCATTTTTCATGCTGGAGGAAGAACAGGTGGCTGCAGTCAGGAAATGGATCGGAAGCATTTCAAACAAGTGTTTGGCACCATCCGTCACAGGCCGCCCCGCTACCCGTCCTTCATGCCCTCCATATTTCACCGCACGTCGCCACAGGGCTCCATGGTGGGTCTCAGCGCCTCTCTAGGCCTGACTGCATCTCCTGGCCTAACCGACCTGCCTGTTTATTAATTATAACATTTTGAAGTACTACTGCAAAGTGGCCGGAAGATGGATGGATGGTCTTGAATGTATTAAAGCATTACACAGAAGAATAAAATAAACATGGAGTATATTTTCCTCAGTTTGTTGTGTCAGTTTGCTACACATGATCCTAAACATGTCTGCACAGTGTCTCTCCACCCATGCACCTCCCTCCTTGCCTCTCTGCCCATGCCTATCTCTGCTCTCCTCTCTCCTGTGCACCTCTCTCCCCGTCTCTCCATCCGTGCACCTCTCTTCCCATCTTTCCACCCATGTATCTCCCTCCCCACCTCTCCGCCGGTGTGCTTCCCTGCTCGCCTTTTTGCCCATGTGCCTGCTTCTCTGTCTCTTCATCTGTGCACCTCCCTCCCGGTCTTTCCCTGTCTCTCTGCCCATTTGCCTCCTTCCCCACATTGTTTTACCCATGAGCCTCTCTCCCTGATGCCTGCCCATCTCTGTGGAGACTCTCCTCCAGCGCTCCTGGTGATCTCTCCTTCAGCAAAAGCCCTTTACGACAGCCCCTGAATGATATTGCTCCAAATCTGCTGCCATGGCAATGTACCCCCCTGCCCTCCTCTCATGCCACTCTCACGTTGTTTGAAGAGCCAAACTGACAGAGAGGCTCCATTTCTCAGTAAATGCTGTCAGTGGCCCTACTGCATTGGGGATCTCTACCGCGGGGAAAAAAATAAACAAACAAAATAAAAGAAAGACAATTATGTAATTCTGTCTGAATGTTGCCCCCGTTCCCACATACATTTTTATAACTGGGATCTTCATTTATTGTGACACTGCCCCTTAAATTTGCATTGTCATTTAACTGTTCACCATTGAAGTTATAAAAAACAAGAAATATGGATTCTTATCAATATGCATGACCATGGTAAATTTTTAAAAGTGCTTTTACAGTGATCTGAGAAAAGAAAATATTTTAATGCTTCAGCAACTTAATTGTATCATGATACAACACATTTAAAAATAACAACTATAATTCTAAATGAAATATATAACAGCGATAATGATATAATTTTTAAGTGATCATCATTGTCATTGAAGTATAGGATAGGCAATACCGCAACCACCCAAGGCAATGAACCCTTTAAGTACAGTCATCGTTCACATGACCATGCTAATTAACATCTGTGCAAATTTCCACCTTCAGTCAAATCCGTTACTGGTTGAACGCAGTTAATTGGTAAATTTAGGATACAATATACGTAACTAGCTGAAAGTAGTTTGACAGCCTTGTTACATGTGAATTTAAAATTTAATTTTTGTTTTTCATTTGGTGTGTATGCTGACACAAAACAGTGGCGTAATTACCATACGGGGTCAGACAAATCAATTCATGAATATAACACCATGGGAAAAAAGTTGCAAGTGCTGATTACGTAAGTCTGGCCTCCATCCATTAAAGAAAATTCCTGGAGTTACTGCCAAGCTGCCCGCAGTTCCTGAGCAGTGATGACTCACAGGATCTGGAAGAAAGGCGTTCATGGAGAAATATTGCTGCTATAAATGTCTGGAGAGCGATTCAACGGCGGGAAAGTTAACACACACTGTCGGGAATACTTAACTCTTACGCACTGCGATGTTAGGAAATGAATCATACAAGATGCTAAAACCTCTGATAAAATGTTTATCATCTTCAGCTAAATTTTAATAATAATATCATCTTAATCACTTGTGTATTTGAGTAAAATTGTTTAATATAAACTTTGGAAGCAAAGATGCAGTTTTAGAGCAGTGTTTTGGCTGTGTCATGCACTGTGACCCCGCTGAAGACAGCATGCACAAGATCATGATGCAGAAGAAGCTTCTGAAGAAGTTCTGAGCAGTGTGACCCCAGTGGTGCTTTACATACAGAGGGGTCCGTGCTTGTGGGGGTCTCTGAGAAGTCACACGCTTCCTAGTGGAAGAAGGAGGAATTGAATCCATAGTTTAGCGGTGGAAGCAGTTGTGTTAATAAGAATATGAAAAAAATGGGCATCGTGTAATTTAGCAAGAACACCTGCCTGGTGAGTGAAGAAAATGTTGCATCTTCTGAGTGCAAAGAAAAGTGTGACTCCCACCTGAACAGCCGTGGAGGTGTTACACCATTGCATTAGCGTCCAGCAAAGCTGTGGGAAAAATGGGCTTTTTTTTTAAAACATAGAATGACATGGGTCGTTTCGTGTCTACTCTACCATCGATCCATCCATCTTCTGTAACTGGTTGTCCTATACAGGGTTGCAGAGGGTCTGGAGCCTATAGGCAAAAGGCAGGGAACAACTCAGGCTTAGGTGAAAACCCATCACAGGGCATACTCACACCTATGAGGAATCTGGTAACTCCTATTAGCCTTAGCATGCTTTTGGACTGTGGGGGGAAACCGGAGTACGCGCAGGAAACCCCAAAATGACACGGGGAGAACATGCAAACTCCACACACATGGAACCTTGGTGGAGACTTGAACCTAGGTTGCAGAGGTGTGAGGGGAACACTGCACCAGTATGCCGCCCTGTCCATGCTTCTGCTGTGCTTAATTAGTGAGGACAGCAGCGGGCCCTCATTACTGCCCTCCATTCTCCAGCTGAATGCCTCGTGACTAGTGCTGAGATTCCCACATATTGTGGGGGTAAGGAGCAGACCCGGCATCTCTCAGACCGTGAGCTTGAGTTGAACGCTCTCTGGTGTAAGAACAGGGTACCTGAGCATGTCATAAGCCCAACACACCTGGAGGGGGGGCTGTGTGGTCCATGAAGCAGGATTTCTCAGTTAGCTGGGTAAACTTAAAGTAGAAAGCATGATTGTCCAATAAGAGTTTAGGTAAGGAACATTCCTATTGGACAATCATGACTTCTAACTTAAGTTAACTGAGCTAACTGAGAAATCCTGCTTCATGGACCCCCCCCAGCTCGTCAAGTCAAACCAAGGGGGCATTATCATCATGTAACACTTCCCCAGGACCATGGTGCAACATACAAACATCAAAAGGCACAGGCCTGTGCAAAACTGATCAGTGGGGTTGAATGGATGTGTTTATATACATAGTGCAATGTGCACGTCAACAATAAGTAATGCAGCAGCAGCATAATGGAGTGGAATAACAATAGATAAGTTAAAAAATCATGTGTAAAAGAATACCTCATCCCATAAATGGAACTGTCCATACAACCCCGCCACGTCACAAATGGTATAGTCCAAATAACAACGACTGTTTGTGTTGAGTCACCCCTTTGTGTTGAGTTTGCATATTCTGCCTGTGTTCATACAGGCTTCCTCTGGCTTCCTCCCACAGTCCAAATATGCGTGGTGTAGGCGGATAGGTGTTTGTAGCGTGTGTGAGCGTAATCCATGCTGTGGACTGGTGTCCTGTCACGCATGCCCCGTACATCCTGGGATAGGCTGCTTACTCATAGTCACAGTGACATGTTCTCCAAACAACAAAAAATACGGTCCTATACATTACATTTTTCTGAATTAAAAATGAAAAACTTTATGTATCCAAGAAAATCTCGAAATCATTCCCTGAGAAGTTGCAAAGCTAAAGAAGACCCTAACAGAGATCTTCTATAACTGTAGAAATGATTATTATTTACATGCTTTCTACAAATAATGGGATTTAACTATGCTTCCCTATTATGTTCATTTTCACTGTTTATAATTTTATTTTTGGAGTCTACTAAAATAAATTTACATGCTTCAGTGTTCCAAAACCACATTCATTTTCTCTTACTGTACTCATACTCTCGTGCTGTATTCACTTTGTCCGAAATGCTTTTTTAGAGGTTTAAACCCCGCCCCCCTGATGAGTCCAGCGTGCTCTGATTGGTCAGTTTGCCCGATTGGTTAGCTTGCTCTACATGTTCCGCCCTTGTCTTGCAGTATGTAGACAGATCCCTGCAGATATATAGAATGAATGAACAAATCAACATGTAATATGGTTCCAAAGAGAACATTCAGACACTCTTCCAAACACAAAGCTCAGTATCCTCGGCAAAATCTAATATCACAAACATACAAGAGGTGAGTATTTAATATTGATTATCTCCAGCGAAGAAGCATCTACTCCTGTTTTTCCTACTTATATTTGCACCATCTGGGCATGCTGGCCACTGACCTACACTGCAAGAGGTTAGATGAAGAACAGACAGTGCGATTCATACCACAAAGCCCGCAATAACAAAACTGCATACGATCCCAGGCACTACAGTAGAGAAGAGAGAGCCTTCACACCAGTACTTGTTACATGGTAATCAGAGGGAACCACTTTGTGGCCACGCAGATTTAAAAAAAAAAAAAAAACACAATTAAACAATAATCAATATACATCTTTGCATAGCTGGCTGAACGCTAATAATGAAGCCGCATCACTAACACTGTCCCTTCTGGCAACTGAGCAAAGTGTGATATAGAAGAAATTAAAAATGAGACAAAATAAATAAAAACCTTCATATGAAGGGAGAAAATCTGGCCGAACTTGTCGAACTGACTAAACACTTTTTGTAACTCGAGCAAGAGTTGCCTGCAGATACATACAGATGTGGACAAATTTGTTGGTACCCATCCACAGAAAGAGAACCCCACAACTGACTCTGAAATAACATGAAACTGACAAACGTTAATGGCATCCAACATGGTTTATTCCATGTTTAACACAAATCAGACGTCGCTTTTGAGGTTTGATTCAAGTGAATGTTTTTGCTTTCTGACATTGGGCAGTATGTTTTGCTCCAGAATACCTTGGCAGTCTTGAGACTTCATTGTGTCCTGCACAGATTCAAGCCGCCCCGTGCCAGATGCAGCAAAGCAGCCCTCAAATATAACCAAACCCCCTCCATGTTTCACAGTAGAATGGTCCTTTTCCTTTAAAGATTAATTTTTCCATCTGAGAACATAGAGCCGATGTGACAAAAAGCTCCAGTTTTGTCTCAACAGTCCAAAGGACATTCTCCCAGAAAGGCTAGTCAATGTGCATTTTAGCAAATTCCAGGCTGGCTTTTTTACATTCAATGATGGAGCCCATTATTGTTCAAAAGGCGACGGGTGGTGCAATCAGACAGTGACGTACCTTGACCTTGGAGTTGAAGCTTGAATGGCTTTGGATGTTTTCCTTGGCTCTTCATCTACTGTACCATCTGCACTATCCTTCTGATCAACCTGGGGTTGCATTTCCTTTTGCGTCCACGTCCTAGGAGGTTGACTACCGTCCCGTGGACCTTATACTTTTTAATAATATTTGCAGCTGTAGTCACAGGAACATGAAGCTGCTTGGAGATGGTCTTATAGTCTTTACCTTGAACATGGTTATCTACAATTTTCTTTCTGAGCTCCTCAGATAGCTCTCTCCTTCTCCGGTCCATGTTCAATGTGGTTCACATAATGATACCAAACTACACGGTGGCAAATTTTCTCCCTTTCAATAGGCTGAATGACTGATAAAAAGATTGACAACACCTGTGACACTAATTAAGGTCAAACATGATTATAATGCAATGATTTATGATTTTTTTAGGGATACCAACAAATTTTTCCATGCTATTTTAGCATATCTTTTTAAAAATTAACAAATCACTTCTTTTCACAATTTTATAGATTTACTCTATCACATATCAAAGGCATGCAGGTATACATGACACAATTGCTTTTAATTTCATCACTTTTCATGAGGGATAAAGCATTGTTTCAATGACCTGTAAGGGTACCAACAAATTTGTCGATGTCTGTATGTATACTATTACCCAGGTTTAATGTCCAGGCCACACCGCTTTTCCTGTTCAATTCACCATGGTTGGCCATTATGATAAACAGTTCTGGGTAATTTTCCTGGTGAAATCTGTGTCATGCTACACAGCAGCTCTAAACGAGTAATTCTTGAAGGACATGTAAATGTAAGTAATTAACTCATGTATGATTTATCTTTTATTTTTATGGGTGGCCCTGCTGCCTTTGCGCGGATTCTGCTTTCTGAATAATATATTCCTGTTGTGTTGAGTAAGTCGAGCAACAAGCCATGCAATAATAATGATCTTTGGGATCAGATGTAACCCAGCTAAAATAATTCTCTTTGAGGCTGACAGTTAAATGTCGACAGCTGTCAGATGACACATCTTTTGGGAGGTTGCTGGATAAAAGAAAGTGTTTTACTTTGCTTATTAATTCCATAAATTGCCCGCGTCTGGGGGCTTTATTGTCCGGAACCATGTGAATGTACGCAAAGTGTTTTTTTTTTAGCACAACGGCACATAATTCGGTTTCAGCAAAAAATCCTTGATGAAAAGTAATAAAATGATAAATGAGCTATATATTTCCATGGAAGCGTAAGATGTGGTTGTTCGGTAACCCAGCCATGTCAGTTTGAGCACACAACATGAAACGAAGTTAGCTCCGACCGCCTCTCCTCAAGCTGATCGAGGGGCATCAAATGTGGAAATCCACGGCCATCTTGCCATCTTCGTTTTAGCTGGCTTCTCTTGATCATCAGCTCTCCATTCTCAAGAAGGACCAACACTAGGATGTTCCTCAAAGGATGGCATGAGCCCCAGGTCCGGGGAAGGGGGAGGTGAGGTCTCCCTTCAGCATGGTGGTCTGGCATGTGCTCTATGTCCTCGTTTCCATTTAATGTGTCAGGAGACCAAGCATAGCTCATGGCTGTTAGCAGCCTGTCCTACAAAATACAGGGGGTAAACTATCTCATGTGCTAATCAAAATCTGCCCTGATTCAGAACATTATAGAATACAGACTTTAATCTACGGCATCTAAACACTCCTGTATTACTCAAAATCTGCCCTGATCCAGAAGATTATAGAGTACAGGATTTAATCTATGATCCCTAAATTTTCCTCGACATTTTAATCAATTCCACAGTCCAAAGTAATCAGAATGGGTTTTCATGGTTTTGTTACAGAAAATTACTTGGTTGTTCACCATACCTCACACGATTAACAATAAAGGACACATATAACAGGTTAAATAATGACAAAAGATGACTATAAAATCTATGTATCAACTGTTTGAAAAGGAGAGTGTTTGTGGATTTTGTAATAACAATAATTTTATCCAAAAAAAGACTGAGAACAGACACTAGGAAAAAAACTGCAACCTAAAATTTTGTCATAAAGCTGCGAGCTTTGTTATGACAGGATAATTGGATAGAGATGGTATCTAATCGTGACAGAAACACTTCCTGACTCTATCCCATTTGATGCCGATAGGCAGCTATTTCACGTTTCACTCATTTTTTAGCTCCAGCAAATACAGCCTGACGTTGACAATTAACATCCCAGTGCTATTTAAGGAATTATTTATTAACTTGATTCGGAGCATGGGTGGCCACGAATGCAGCCATGAGTTGCTGGATTGGGCTACTCTGTATTTTCAAGATGAAATTTAATGTGCTTGTAACATTTTCACAACACACCCGTTTCACTATAGTTACATGTGGACAACAATTATATTTGCAGTAAATATGGATTTTTTAAAAGATAAAGTTTACAATCTGTTACATTTTATGTTTTTTTTCCCTGTTGATATATATCCACACATATTAATTCTGCATGACTCTTTTGCCCATTTGGATAAATAAACGTAGATAGTGACCTTCCAATTATTTACCAGTCGAGTTAAAGGGTGGCATATCTGAATTTAATTAGGCTCGTTAGACAGAGTGGCTGCAAATGTGAAGTCCCCACGTCCAAAACACTGACAGCCACTGGGGCTGTTTGAGCCCGTGAGTGAGAGCTGGTGGCGTTTGTTCAGGTATCCAGCCAGCTTAAAGCCACAGCTGATGCCTGTCTGGCTCACACACACATGCACACACACATTCTTACACATTTTATTAAAATTCCAGGGCCTTGGCTCACTCTTCAAAAAGTAAAATCTTCCTAAAAGAGTATTTCATTTATGCAGTTATTTCCTACTATATGAGAGTGGTGATCATTTGAAGCTTAAGTTATTTACAGTCATCATTAATGCTTATGTAATACATTTGGCCAGAATGATGGGTTTTCCTGCCAAACGAACATGAAATATTCAGCTGCATTTTGTAAAACACCCACATGTTGGGCGCCTTTCCCTTTCAGTGAACGGATATGTAGCAAGACTATATACAACCAATGATTTCGTTTAAATATGCTTAAGCATTTAACTCTGTAAACCTCTTAAGAAGGCTGTGGATTTAATCCAGAATGGGGCTAAGAAATGGTGGTGAAGTTTCGTTCACCATGACCTACCATGTTTGGACCACCCCTGCTAAGTGAAGACAGCTCTGATTTTCTGTGATAGCGATACAGCCTGACGGTGTGAGATATCTGCTGTGACCAGACCTTTTCCCTGGAGTCCACCTGACAAGTCACAACTGTGACGAGGGATGGGGGGTCTCCCTGCCTGAACTGACAATACAAACCCCTTTTTGTGTTTTGAACTTTGGGCTCCATTGATCTGGAGAATCAAGGATCCAAAACAACTGACACTGAGCTAAAAATGCACTAATTACAGATGTAGTTGGTCTGGCATATTAGTATTTACACATGTAGGACGTTCCACGCAATCTGCGTTTAGAAAGGATTTGTCGTTGTGATTTTCTTCTGTTAAGCATCATTTGTCCCCTAGATGTCCTCGTTTAGCAACTGATGTCAGTCATTGATACGTTCAGAGGCGCATTTGTGAAGAAAATTGCAGTTAATCAAGCAAGCAAATTAAAGTCAGTACAGTAGTACACACAAGAGACCCTGAAAACAACATGAATAGCACATGTATGTCCTACACAGTCTAAGCATACCAGTGGTCTATTTTCACAACATTACTAGAAAAGAGAACAGTATTCCATACCTTAATAATTATAAACATTAACACGGGTACTTTCTGCATAGATACAAATGTATATATGTGCAGGGTTTAAAAAAACGGACACTGTCTGTTACTGTGTGTGACAGTCCGGTCTTACTGTCGCATGACAGGTGACACCAGTCAAAAGCAGCACCTTGATGCACTGCAAGAATGGCCACATTTCCAGCATGAGGCGTAGGTGGCACTATCAGCGCATAGCAGAGTCTTATCAGCAAAAGGCATCCATTATGTGATGTAGCACCGCGCCTGGCAGCGGCTTTATAAGCACATTGTTTGAATACAATCCACATATTTGCAGAGGGCATTATTTATCAGATAATTTAACGTCACCATTTTTTTTCATAGCCCAGTAATTCCAGCAATAAGGTTGGTCTCTTGGGTGACTAACGGGGTGTGTCGCATATGTTCGTGCCATTTGCATTTTTTCTCAGTTCGATGGCTCGAATCATTCTGCAGGCTGCTTGGATGCGCTCTAACCGCAGCCTCTGTAGTCCACTGCGATGGTCCAGCATAGTGTGTGCTATTAAGCTGGCCCGTGTTGCATTTGTAGGATTATTAATGTCTTGCATCTTATCAACGCAAACCTGCCCGCAGACTTGAGTACAAGTGAGCATAACCTTCCAATTTACGATTTGGAGGAGCCTGTGTTGGAGGGAACTCAATGAAAGCTATTAATTTCATATCCTGTTAGTTTTTCCTTTGAATGTAATAAGCTAAACGTCAGTTGTCTAACATAAAATCACAACTCTGTGCTCTACCCCTCAGCAACCAAGCTAAACAACCCACCGGTATTTAGAGCTTAAAAACCATCAGATGCACAACAACATCAACACGTAAGTAGTAACTGCCCAGCACCCTCATATATGAACACAACTCCAGCGGACTGTCATCTCTCGCAGTGAAAGACTCCGCCTCCTATGCCCGTGCGCGGGGCGGGGGGGG